>ML798819.1:0-63787 GCA_009831015.1 Picea engelmannii
GAAGAACCTGAATTCCATTTGGGAGATCAAATTGGAATCAGGTGTTATGGCTCATTCTTTCAAGGACATAGTGGAAGAGGGTGCTTGTTTTTTTTTCCAGAAATTATTAAAGGAAGAAAAAGGTTGTCCAATCTAGGAGATTTTGAATTCTTCTCGAAATATCCCCCTATATTTAATGATGTTATGAATAAAGTGTCACAATAAGAGGTAATATAAGTCGAAGTGTTGGGAGCTCTTTCGACCATGTAGAAAGGGAAAATCCCAGGAACCAACGAATTCACAGTCGAATTTTTTAATGGTTTCTCTGACCTTCTTAAGGACGACTTGCTAAAGGTCGTTCGTGAGTCCCAGGTCTCAGGGAATGTTTTGGGTTCACTCAATTCTAAATTCCTATACCTCGTCCCTAAAAAGCAACATGGGACCACATTCGATGATTTCAGGCCTATTTCTTATTGCAATCTTATTTACAGGCTGGTGGCAAAGGTTATAGACATTATACTTAAACCAATTTTGAGTGAGGTGATTTCAAAAGAGCAATTCATTTTTATTTAGAAAAGGCAAATACATGATGTTTTATCCCTTTCTTGGAAGGCCCTTCATTCAATAAATACCATGAAGTAGTCTACGACTATTTTGAAGATCGATATTTCAAAAGCATACGACATGGTCAATTGGAATTTCCTTCGCCTTGCTCTTCTAAATATAGGAATTCACCTCCCCATGGAAAATTGGATAATGGGCTACGTAAACTAGGATTCATTCATAGTTCTTATTAATAGATCTCCCTCTAGATTCTTTTGAGATTTTAGGGGCCTTCGACCTTTGTCCCTTTTTATTTCCCTTATTATCGTTGAGGCTCTAAGCAAGGTTATAAATGAGGCAAGTCAAATTGGCAAACTAAAGGGTGTGAAGGTATCATAGTCTGAATATTTATCCCATCTTCTTTTTGTGGATGACGTCTTGTGTTTTGTTCAAGGACCCTCACACAATTTTTTAGCTTTAAAAAGCATCTTGGACATCTATTGTTGAGCCATAGTTATGGAAATAAATATTCATGAGTATTTTGTTATTCCTTATACGTTATTGGATGCTTCTCTTAAAAGACTTGAAGAATCTCTCCCCTTCCCTTGTAAGTCATTGGATGTAGGTTTTAAATATATGGGGTTTTTATTAAAACCCAATGGGTATAAGGCCGATGATTTGACTTGGATATATAATAAAGTTGAAGCTCATATTTAATTATGGGGGAATCATCTTATTTTGTGTGGAGGGAGGTTATCTTTAATCAAACTATGCTAGAAAGCATACCGATATATTGGACTTCTATCGACGCAGTGCCCAAAGGAATCCTCACCAGGATAAATTTTTTTTGTTAGTATTCTCTTTCTATTGTTAGGATCAAAGCTCTGAGGAGGCATTATGATGGTTAAATGGAGCAGTATAGCCTTCCCTAAGAAACGTTTTGGGGGGGGGGATGGCACTAGGGAATCACAAATATTTATTTATTTGTGCTCTCTTTAGCAACTAGGACTCTATGGCGACTCACCCATAATATGTCTTTATGGAGCAAAGTGTTGAAATCAACGTATCTTCATGACTTACCCACAGAGGAATGGTATAGGTCTCTTAACAAGTCTTCTAATGGCTTGATTGTTTGGAAAGTACTTACTGTGACTTTCCCTCTGGTGGGGTTGTAGACAGTTTGGAAAATCGACAACGAAATAAAGGTGAAAATTGGATTAGACCTATGGTTGGGTGCTGGAGATGAATTTCTTCTGTCTGAACCTGTTAAAAATTCCGTTCATGAAGATGACATATTTTTTTTGGCAGATGCTAAATCTCAAAGCTTGCAACTTAGAATTTGAACAGGATGTAAAAATAATATCGACCTTGGATTATCTGGTTCCAAGGCAGAAGAGTGGGCTTGTTTCATTGACATGCTAACATCCAACTATATTCTCTTAAACAAGGAAAAATAAGATACCCTTTGCTAGTCAAAGAATACAAGGATAGGAGAGTACACTGCTAAGTTGGGGTATAATGCGGTAGTGGAGGTCAACTTCTCTGGAGAAATGTGTTGGTGGTGGGGTTCTCTTTAGAAGATATAGGTGCCACTTGAGAAAAATCACCTCTTAGCTTTCCCTCAACAAGAAGTTGCTCACATGGGAAAATGGTTTAAAACGAGGATAGATATCGCCGAGCTTTTGCGTGCTATGCATATCTAATGGAGAGTCCTCCTCCCATATCTTTACACTTTACTGCTATATAGAACGAGTCTTCTCTATGGTGACTAAAGAGTTCAAGACTCAAGTTATTTGGATGCAACAAGACCTCAAATATAGTATCTGGTCCTAGATAGAAGACAACATGGTCCATCATCTCGAAGCCTTTTCCTGTTTATTGGTTAACAACATATGGTGGGCTCATAACATCTTTATTTTAAAAATTCATTCATCCCTCGTGATATCTATTCTTTACAGATCATCAATCTCACTAAGGAATTAATGGTAAAGAAAAAGAAGAAGAAATCTTAGGTCCTGGTTATGTCGGATCTTACCAGTCCATCTGATGAATATTTTTTGATGAGAAATCCAGGGACACCCTCCTCATTGTAGGGTTGGTGTAGTGCTTGTTATCGCACAAATTGTAAGTTGGGAAAATCCTGACCCAATCCATAAGATGGTGAGAACTATGGGGATACCTACCCACTGTCACCTTAGATAGGTACTTCCATCGCTTTATAGATGATGAAATCACCTCAATGGGGGAATACTGGGTGACCTTAGGGGGATTGAGATAGAGGATGAAGATATTTTGAGAGGAACCCCTTAGGTCAATGATGGAAGAAGTATGAGGGCTTGGAAATGAGTCTTGATGTTGGTAAATGGTTTCCAAAGACTTGAGTACCTGCACCATAGTGTTACACCTACCCGAGACAAGACACACAATCAAGATACAAGCCCAAAAATCAAGTGGAAAAATTTGTGAAGCTTGCTGTCCTATATTGAAGCAGTAAACACGAACATATATCAACAAGAATAAGAACTAGTTACTGCAGATTTAACCATCAAAATTATCAATTATTTGTTGGACAATGAAGTACTAAATCAATAGATAACTTTCCAATATTCAAGAACAAACTTTGATGGTAAAATAGGTTTGTTAGATAGTGTTTTCAGAGAATTATTGTAACATCCAAGTGTCTGTAGAAAATATTTTCTATAATAATAAATTCCAACCACGAAAATTGACAAGTAAACTATCAAAAAGATAGAAAATGAGTAGTAGAATGAAAGTACAAGTTTACAAGTAATTTCCACGGTTGAAAAGCAAGTTAAAATGAGAGATTGAATGTGTTTTTCTGCAGCCCTAATGTATTTATATTTTAGTTTATTATAACAAGAGAAACACTAGGCCAATCAAGACACCTTAGTGGCTTTAGAAATCTTAAGACACCAAGAGAAATTTCCAACTTGAACGATTTCAATATCTCTCAAAATCACGTGTACCAATGCAAGTAATTTGTATCTCCAATGAAAAATCAGATTAGTGCCTTTCCAAAATGGTTATGGAGTCTTCTTGTATTAGGTTAGGTCTACTACTTCTCAAGGGGCGTAGTCCCTTTTACTCCCTTGAGAAAGTAACCCTAACAAGGTAAATCTAGTAGGGTGTAAGCCCTTTTACTCCTCCTAGCAACCTTTTCATAAGCTTATCCAATTAACAACAATGATAAGTTGGTGGAGGGTATAAGCCCTTTTATTCCTCCAAGGATCTAGCCAAGAACAACCATGAAACAAGAAAGAAGAACTAACAATATGCATATTTTTCTTACCAATTTCAAGAGAAATTCTAGACAAACCCTTGTTTACCATGCAAATATCATCAACATGCAAGAACAAGCCTCCAATAAGGGTAGCACACCATGTTTCTTCATAAGAAAAGTATAAACCATAGCATAAGAGAGAGAGAGAGATGTGTAAATTTCCCAAGAGGGGCGAAATTTCAGCCAAGTATCTCTTCTCACATGAGAGTGTTATGATAAAATGAAATGAATTTGATTCTTATTTATACAAAACCTATAAAACGTGTTTGTCCACATTTAGTTAGGGTAAACCAAAAAATAAGGGACCCATTCACCTTTATTTTTCCCCTTCACATAGTAATTTAAATTTAACTTAAAATTTTCACATAAAGAAACCCTAAAAGGTGACGTCAACCCCTTCTAGGGTGACATCTTGGCACTTTAGCAAGTCGTTGAGCAAAAAAGAGGAAGTCGTTGGACCTCCTAAGGTATCCTCTTCATGCGCTAGGCTCCTCTCTATGATGCAAAGGATCCTCCTCCTCCAAATGTGCCAAGTGTCCATCAAAACATCATCATCACCACCCAAAACCTTGCCTTAGAGTGATGCCAAGCCCTCCAAGATGAAGTTTTGACATTTCAAGGCCAAACATTGGGCCAAGATGGGCTAGGTATCATCATCCAAATTATTTTCTCTTACCTCCAAAGGAAATGTTCAAATTTTGGCTGCTCCCAATGTCTGGGTCATGACATCCAACCTATGGGTTTCCTACCCCAATGAAGGCCCAAGCTGGGCTTGTCCCTCCAAAACATCCATCAACAAGGTCCTGCAAATACAAACAAGTGCACCCTCCAAGGATCTCAAGTCAAATGTATCATGACAAGTAAAATCACATTTAAAACAAGAGCCACCTAAACATGTGCATCAAAAATACCTTATCAAATTAAACAAGTGCTCAAAGACCTTATGCAATTTTCCAAGTTTAGGTATGGGAGGGTTGATAAGGTGACTTATTGGGCGAATCATTCCTTATGTTAAGGATTTTTTCCTAGGTGGAACCTCTCTAACTCATGTGGAGAAGATGAACGACTTTTGGGCATGGGGTTCATGACATACAAGGGTTCATATTGTCTCATTTATGGGTGCCTTTGTAGAGGGTGTGCTTCACCTTCATTTTCAATGCATCCTTTTTCCAAGCCCATTCATTTTCCATTAATTAATTAAAGTCCAAAACAAATGGGTACTCCCAATGGGTAACATAAATCTTGGGGGGCAGTACCACAATGCCACTTGAAGGGAGAGGTACACAAAGTGCCATAGGGGTAAAGTAAAGGTTGTAACACACTTGTGTAGATACCTCAACAAGTGGGACATCTATATAATATGAAATTGTTTCTTATAGGTCTTTGATTTTCTAGGAGAAACGTTTCATTGTTCTCAAGGATTCTTTGGGCGATCATCTGGAAGGTTATAGTTTTGGCTTTTATATTTTTCCAACTACATTCCCTTTGGGCCTTCATCCCCTTCTTCCCATGAAATGAGGTACAATCCCTTCTTGGGTCAGTACACCCGAAAATCCAAAAAGATAAGAAGATGAAAAGGACAAAGTGTGAAAAATGATAAGTATGATCGGGAATGGAACGATGACTTGTCAAGGGGACCTGCTAGTAGCAAACACATTCCCAAGGGTGACCACTTACTAGGGCACAATGTCAACCAACAAGGTGAAACATGGCGAAGAGCATAATTTCCAAGCATAAGTTCTATAATCAAAAGCAACTTTAAATGCAACATACTCAAATGCCTCAAGTATTAAAGTAACACTTACCATAATACCTGACTTGTACCTCATGGAACAAGACCCGTCATCTTCTAGAAGTAAGCTGATGTGGTGAATTCCATCATGATGAATCCAGGATGTGTGGTGGTGAAGTGGGTCTTTGTCTGTGCATGTGGATGATGTCAATCATCTGTCTCTCGGTACTCCATGTCTGCAACCTAAGTGCCTCGAGACATCATCTCCTTATTTATCCCTAGAAATTGGGGATACGAGTGCTCTTTTTAATCCAAAGCCACAATATTCACATTCTCTATGCTCTTGGCAGAGGCTCTAATAATCAGGCTAAATTCATTGCATTCAAAACTCTCTTGATGGTGGCATAGGAAAAAGGGGTTAAAAAACTCCAGATTATGGGAGACTCAAAGTTAGTAATTGATTGGGCATGCAAAAAGGTGAAGGTGGTAAATGTGGGACTAGGACTTCTGCTCTAGGATTTAGAGTTTCAAATAATATCTTATGAATGGATCTCATTCCAGCATATCTACATGGAACTAATTAAAAAATCGGATAGCCTGTGCAAGGAAGCATTGTTGCTTTCGAAATGAACATTTGGTTAATTCAAATTTGTGGATGGAGAGGAAAAGGAGGCTATGGAGATTCAACTATAGTTTTGTATCTGTGATGTTCTTTGTTTTATTTAAAGTCATGGGAGTGGTTAGAATGTAGTATAAGAGCCTCTTATGGTGCTTTATGGTTTTTGGATCAACATTGCAAGACTCTCTAGAGTCCAAGCTAGCTTATTTTTTGGCTGAAACATGTATATTCAATCCTCATGAATACAATATTTTTTTCCAAGGGAATATATACCTATATATTAGTGATAATAATATCCAAGTCAATTTATACACCAAAATTCCCCTCATAAAAATGATTCATGGGTAAGGTATGGACATTATGACAATCCTCCCTTAATGACAACTTCCTATGTCCCACGTTGGGTATATAGATTTCCCCCTTTGAAAGATTTTGAAAAAATGTGCTAATTGCGACAATGATCAGACTAAATTGACTATTTTTTTGGATTAACTATTGAAACAATGAGGAATGCTAGCAACATCTTGGTTAGAAATGGAAATTATTGCCCCTTAATGATAACTTCCTTCATAACACATCCAGTATATGAATTGAGCCTTGTGAAAGATGTCTTAAATAAAACAATACCCTAATTGATGAGATGAATTTCATGATTTAATGTCATGTAAAATGTTGAGAGGATCTAAACAAAGAGTACAACTTTAGGATTAGAACCTCCCAAACAACTTCACACAACATATTAAAAACATAGCAAGAAAACACAAATTTAAATAGAGAGTTGTGTGTTAAAATTGTCATCTCCAAAACTCCTTTACACATACATCTTTAGAATAGATGAAGAAAACATAAATTTAAATGAGACTAAGAATAAATGATCAAGAAAAAATGTTACAAAGATTATGGAAAATTCCAAAGCTAATTGTGATTCAACAAAGATGCCTACAAGAAAGAGTGTTGAGAATGAACAAGAATGATTCAAGCAAACAACCCAAGAGAGATAACAATGAGCTAATGGGTCAAAACACTCAATAAATGTTCACAACACAACATGTGGAAAGGAATCAAGGAAGGATGATATAAAAATTTCCAAATAGAGATTGTTACTACATTCAATGAATCATCAAATAAGCAATAAGTGTTGTATGATTGTTGTTCGACAACACATGTATTCCAACAGAGGACGAACACATTCAACAACCACTCACACAACCATATCAAATATCAACACATAGATTTTTTAATGTGGTAAAACCCCTATGGGGAAACATTCACGGCCCCAACCAACGTGACCACTTGGAGCAATTTATTAATGAAAAATAAAATATTACAGAGAGATTTACCAGAGAGTTTCTCACAATCGATCATCGACAAATTATCCTCCATTCTCTTTAAATAGAGATCACAGACCAATCGAGTGTTAAGCCACAGATCAATGTAGCCATTAATATCAAGGAGAATTGATGCAAGAACATCGCTCCACCTCATCACATGCTAGCTGATTAGCACGATTGGTGCGCATTCAAGGAAGGGAGAGGCACCACCCTCTCATTTTGCCTTTGAAATCTAAATCATGATTAAGGCAATAAATGTTGACAGGTTGGAAGAGCCAAGTTGTGCTCTCGCACAAGCTGTAGATGAGGTTTCCATTAAGTGGTTGATGGTAGGAGGGAGCTTCATCCAATTCAGATCAGATTTCCATCATTGTAATCTGCCTCGATAGTCAAGCGTTTTGAATGGTGATTAGACACCACTAGCTTAGTTTGGAGGGAAGCTCGTCGAGCCCCTCTTGTATAAATATTTGTATTGTATGCCCTTAGAGGGTTATTATTGACACTCGAGTCGAGAGGTTGTTGATAGGGAGATTGATGAGAGCTGAGACTCAGTTGCAGTCCGGATCCATATATTGTAATTGACATTCTTCCATTAATAGAAAGAACAAATTTTCCTGTATGAGATGCTTTCTATGTGTGCTATGTGTTTATGAATGTTTAGGATGTAGATGTGTATGTTAGAAATTGTCTACAGGGATAGAATTATAATATTTTATCTATGAGTGTGTTGAATTAGCTCTGGTTATGTAGGCAAAGCGCAAGGAGTGCGTGACATAAAGTTGAAACTCTGTGAGCCAACGCAAGGAGTGCATGTCTGAACTCATTTGAGTCAGAAGAGAAGTTGCTAGGAGGGCACACCAGGATAATTCATAGACTCAGAAGGGAAATTAAAGGTTGCTGAATACCTTGTAAAGAAAGGTTGCATGGGAGAAATCGTAGCGCATAGTCACTGAATACTCTGTAAAACTTGTTGGGTATGTGTTATATTCTTTGCATGTGTGTGTGTGGGCGCGTCAAATATGACAACTGCGTCTGACAATCCCTCGTACTAGTGCTCTGTTTTTGCCATGTGTGCCGGGTGCTTTCCTAGGGGGGTCCCAGGGGGGGGCAGGTATGCCCCCCCTTGTTACGCGCAGCGTTCGGGGCAGCGCCCCGAAATTTTTTTTTGGGCGGTTTTTGATATTTTTAGCGGATTTTGCTATTTTTAGCGGTTTTGTAAATTAATCCCGGATTAAGGGATTAGGGTTTTGGTATCTACGAAATACCTAAAAACATTGTATATATTGTATGGTGAATGGTGAAATCCGATATAATGAATATAAGAAAGGTTTTCCCGGTTGAGGGTTTTCGGTATAAATCTCTGTGTACTATGTGAATGAGCCATTGATTAATTTCTATTTTTCTTAAGAATCTATATGCATTGCTTTACTTCACAGGTTTAAAACTTACAAAACTCTACCAGGAGGGTATTGAGCTAATGCGAGTGTGCACATGAGTAACACATTCTGGAGTGTTGGAGATGTTGAGAGAACCCCAGGGTTACTGAACACTCTGAGGAAGGAAGGCTTTGCAAGTGTGCATCATCCAAGGAAAGGTGATGCCTTAATAATTCTAGAAGGACTTAGGGAAAATCTGTTAGAAGGTTTAAACAAGTGCAACGAGTGCGCCAAGGATAAAGTAAGTTCATATTACAAGCTCAGGAGGAAGAGCATGGAGTTTCTAGAGAGAGCACTGGAGATTTCATAGAAGGACATAGGAGAATTGAGAATCTCGAAGGTTTCAAGCTAAGCGAAATCTCAGAAGAACTAGTGCAAAAATCTACAAGGAGTGCATAAGAAGGGCCGAGAATAGTCTAAGTCTCGGGTGGAAAAAGTGCTAAGTGTGTGCACAAGAGGAAGGACTCGCGAAGTCCTGAACTGTGAAGGACACGACAAAGTCCCAAAGACAGTTGAATCATCCATCATTAGGAGGACACAGGTGGTGAGAGATCAGGAGATACAGGAGTTAGAGCTCTAAGAGGTTTTCCAAGAGCAAACAAATGTCTTCGTGAAGTCGCGAAGATCGATTTAAATCCAGACCATTGGATATGGAAGGGACGCGTGGAAGCGATCTACATGATTCAAAGGAGAAGCACTCTCAGAGATATCAAAGGAGGATAGTGAGAGACTCCCAAAGTCCGGAGTCCAAATAGATCACATCCGTTGATCTGAAGGAGGAACGGGGACCATCGATTCTTGTGCAAATTAAGTTCATCGATTCGGAGTTTGGAAACACAGAAGTTGGATGTCGTGGAGAGAGACGAAGCTCAAATCCCGAGGTGTTGTTTTGGTTGAGCCCTGGGACACAGACTGAGGTCACATGATAGAAAGGGCCTAGCATGAAGAATTAGTGCCGCCGCCAACTTTCTTTGAAGGGCCAAGAAGAGAGATGCAAGGTTAAGAGGACTCGCACTTTGGAGAAAGAAGGACCTATGATAAAGTATATTGGGTTCCAATAGGGAGCTGAAGAGTCAATACAACTCAGGTGTTTGAACGATCCTAGACTAGGAGGTCGAGCAACCCTTAGGAGAGAAGGGGGCTCTGCGCAAAGAATATGAATTTTCAGATCACTCTTCGTCGAGAATATATCATCATCATCAGATTACCTAACTACAAATGTATATTAATGTTTACCAAATAAACACACTTTTACCTAACGACACATTAGACCAAGTTGATCTTAACTAACTCAAAATTTTCTAAACATCCTAACATCTCCCCTTAAGAATAACTTGGGATAGGATTGAAGGATTTACGAAGGCAACACAATAGGAGAAGGAAGGAGGCATTAGAGCCTGTCCCCCCTTAATGAAAAATTCCTAAACTCCTAACATAGATCAAATTTAGAAAACTTCACTTCTATAAGAGAATTTGTGATTATGTCAACAAATTGATCTTCTGTAGGGAAAAAGAGCACTTTAATAACTTGATCATGAATGAGATTTCAGATGAATTGCAAGTGTATATCTATGTGTTTGTTGTGTTGATGTTGAAATGGTTATTTGACAAACTTGATGACACTTTGATTGTCACACCAGAGGGTTGTCGGATGTTGCAGCTAGAATCCAAACTCTGAAAGGATATGTCAAAGCCATAAGGCTTCTTGAATTGCATTAACCACTGCTTGGTATTCTGATTATGCTGAAGAAAGAGCAATAGCTTGCTGTTTCTTACAGGCCCAAGTGACAGGTCCTGAACCAAGTCTAAAAACATAACTTCGAGTAGACTTTCGATCATCAGGGTCACCAGCCTAATATGAATCGGTGAAACCAACCAATAAAGGAGTACCCCCTAAGCTGTAATGTATATCAAACTGAACTGTACCCCAGACTTACAGAAGTATCCTTTTAGATTATTTCTAATGAATTTCATGGGGTGTTTACACATACTGGGCAACAAGACCAACAACAAAGGAAATATCATGATGGATATGATTCAAATATAAGAGGATACCATCTTAAATCGGGAGAAGTACATGTGGTAACAAGTTTGACTTCAGACTGGAAGGGATAAGGAGTTGATTTAGAATCTTCCATATGAAATCGAAGAAGAAGGTCACAAACATACTTAGATTGAGAAATAAAAATTCCTTCCTTGGTTTGCAAAACTTGGAGGTCAAGGAAATAGTGCAAATAGCCCAAGTCGGTTATTTCAAATTTCTTTTTAAGGCTAGTTTTCACACGGTTTAAAAGTTTTGGGTTTGTGCCAATGAGGATAAGGTCATCAACATAAAGAATAATTATTATGAGATGGATTCCAAATTTTATGGTATAGACATTAGGGTCAGAATGGCATGCAGAAAATCCAGTATCAAGAAGAAAGCAATCCATTTTGGCATACCAAGCTCCAGGAGCTTGCTTAAGGCCATAAAGAGATTTCTTAAGGAGACAAACAAGGCTGGAGTCATTCTGGACATATCCAGGAGGTTTTTCCATGGATATTTCTTCTTGCAAATCCCCATGGAAGAACGCGGTTTTAACATCCATTTGATGGACCTCCCATTTATGTGAGGCGGAAAGGGAAAGAACAAGGCAGATGGAATTCATTTTGGCTACTGGGGCAAACATTTCATTATAGTCAATTCCTTCAACTTGAGAGAATCCTT
The DNA here is from genome assembly GCA_009831015.1 of Picea engelmannii. Classification (NCBI taxonomy): domain Eukaryota; kingdom Viridiplantae; phylum Streptophyta; class Pinopsida; order Pinales; family Pinaceae; genus Picea; species Picea engelmannii. Next base: position 11,649 of record ML798819.1, read on the forward strand.
TGGAAACTAATCCAGCCTTGTGTCTTTCAACACTTCCATTTGATGCGTACTTAGTTCTATACACCGATTTACATATGAAAAGTTTTCTTCCTTTTAGAAGAGGTACAAGATTTCAAGTATCGTTTTCCATTAAAGAACAACGCTCTTCATTCATTACTATATCCCAATCTGGATGACTTGAAGATTCTGCAGATGTCTCTCAATCATGATTCTTTTAAACTTGATCCAAAAGAGAAGAGGCTCATTGGAACTGTGAAAATGTTCAATGTTGATATGAAGGATCAACGACAAGATCGCCAACTACTTCTCAAGTTGAACAAACCCATCAGAGAAGCTGTGGTGTTGGTACAAGTTTATGTTCAATAGACTCATCTAGATGATGGTGAGCAAGTGAAGGTGGATTTTCATCCTCATTGTCATCATCTGAAGAAGAAGAAAACACAATAGGAACAAAAGATGGCACAAACAGTGAAGATGGATCCCAAGCCGAAGAAGGCACAAACGCCAAATTAGGCTCACAGGCCAAGAGATTTTCATTAAATTTAACATCTCTTCTAATAATGATTTCATTAGAATGAGGCTAAAGAAGTCTATAACCTTTGACATCTTCAAAGTAACAAACAAAGATACACTTCTCACTTTTAGGTTGTAAATATTTCCCTTTCTCATCAGGAATGTGAGCTCATGATACACTGCCAAATGTTGGAACACACGGTTCCTTTGTAACCTCACCTTGTCAGATGTTTGAGTCGACCAAGTCTTTGGGTCGAAGAATGACTAAACCGTTGGTTTACCATGTCCAGTTAAGGATTCTCGATCCACATTTTATGGATAGGTGCAACCACCTTCACCCAAGTTTGTTGAGTTTGGTCCATGACCAAACCTATTTATAGACGATCTTAGTGATCGGTCTATTAATCATCTCAGATTGTTAGATCATCTTGGGAGATCTCCTCTTGATCTCATTGAGTGGCTTGTGCTTCAATGCTATGGTGTCTTTTGACACCACCATTGTCTCTTAGATCCATTTTCCTCTGCATTCAATCCCTATCCCAACACCAAATACATGAAAGTGGCTTACATCTTGCTTAATTTTATTCCATGCTTCTTCCGAGGTTATATTTTTTAGAGCCTTTGTGGGAGTGCGATTTACTATGTAATTTTCACAGTTCATGACTTCCTCCCAATAATTAAGACTCAATCCCTTAGATTGGATCATACAATTAGCCAGTTTCTTTAATGTGTGATTCTTTCTCTCAACAACACCATTTATCTGTGGTGTATATGGAACAATGTGTTGCATTTAGATACCCTGTGCGATGCAATAACTTGTAAAATTGTTCTTCACATATTCAACTCCATTATCTATTCTTAACCTTTGAAGTTGATGTCCAGATTTGTTTTCTACATGGGCCTTGTAGGCCAAAAAATTTTCAAACACTTCACTCTTAAGTTTTAAGAAGTAAACCCAAGTGCGTTTAGAGAAGTCATCAATGAAAGTTAAGAAATAATTTCACCCAGAAAAACAAGGAGAAGAAAGCGGATCACACAAGTCACTGTGAACAAGCTGCAAAGGGGATAAGACGTGCCAAGAGGCACGCTTGTCAAAACTATCTTGATGATGTTTGCTGAGAGCACAATTGACACAAACACCATCTCTGTAATAAATAAGAGGAAGACTAGTCACCATCTATTGATTACATAGTTACTGCAATGAGCGATAATTTAGATGACCAAACCACTCATGCCAAAGTTTTCTCAAGTCACCACTACGAGAAACAAAATCTGATGTAAAATATATGACCCAAAGTTATCAAACTTCTACAACCTGGTAATATCATTAGCAATTCTTGTTGCAAGAACATTCTTAGGATCTTTTAGATCCTTGATTACAACTTGGTGAGGTGAAAACTCTACAGTTTTACCTTCACCTGATTGAGTGATTTGATACGTTGATAGAACATTGCAAGAAAGACTTGGAACACATAATACATCATTGAAATGACCATTATCTACCTAAACTATTCTAGAGCCTACAACACTAACATATCTATCATCACCAACAAATATTTTATTGGTGTTACATCCATTAAGATTAGAAAATATGGCTTTATCCATATCCATATGATAAGATGCTCCAGAATCAATAAGCCACTCATCATAAGAAGAAATAGAAGTTGTATTGAAGGAGAAACCATAATAAAAAAGTTTATGTCCATGAGAAGAAGAGTTAGAAGAAGAAGAATCGATATTGATTTTGTGCTTCTTCATCGTTGCTTCCAAAGCTTCCATCTTCTTAAAACATCTGGACTCCACATGACCATATTTCCCATAAAAGTTGCAATGTCTATCAATCTTCTTGTTTTTAGATTTTGCTCCTTTGTCACCACTAGGAGCAAAAGCTTGAAGAGAGGGTTTGGGAACCTTGTTTTTTTCATTTTTGTGGCGAGGATGTTGCTTCTTGGGATCCTTGGATTCATCTTTCTATTGGGCCACTAAGGCTTTGTTAATGTACCTGTAGTGTTGATCAGTCCAAGTTGCAAATGCTTATCTTGTTCTTGAATTAGAGCATCACAAAAGGACTCAATAGATGGTTCTTTATAAGCACTCCCAAGAGCTTCTCTAGTGGCATAAAAGGTAGATACAAAAACAAAATATGCACTACCAAGCTTAGAGAGAATAACATATATGCATCGATCTTCCTTCAGATATAGTTGGCACTCTATACACAAAAGTCTAAGTGTTTTGAACTTATATAAGTAATATTCAATGTAAGGAAAATCATTTGAACTTAAAGTCTTAACTGATTTTCCAACTGGTGAGCTCGAATAAACACAACTTCAAGCATTTCCTAAGATTTATCTAGGTCCTCAATTCCTTGAAGGTGAAACCTTAAATCAAGCGAGATGGACACACTGATCTGTCCACATGTTTCATCATTCATATTAACCCATTTGACATACTTGTCATCATCAGTGGGTTCTTGTTCTTTTCCCAAGGTAATCTGGTACAATCATTTACTTCTTAATACATCCTCCATATGGGATTTCCATGAGAATTAGTTGGTATTGGTAGGCAAAAGATCACTAGAAGAAGTCATATTAAATATGCAGAGAATATGGATTTAAAATATGAAACTGATGGTCTGGATGGAATTCTCTTGTAAAAATAGGTTGTTTAAAAAAAACGACACTGAAAATGAACCTCAGATGTGAAAGTTATTCCCTTTTGAAAAAATGCATAAATGGTAAACACATTATATTATTAAGAAGGAGAATTGGGGGTGTTGTTGTTGTAGAAGATGGAATTGGAGAGAGTGCTCATAAAAACTCTTTTCACATAAGAAAAAAATTTCACTTCTCGACGACAACAAAGGTTAGATCTCGGTTAGCTTACCCAGAAAATGCTCGCTTTCCCTTTGTTTCCGATTTACCAAGATCACATAGAGCGCATTACAAAGAGCATACGTAGACATGGAAACCCTTTCTACTTTGTTTCTGATTTTCCGAGATTGCACAGAGTGCAAGGAAAAGAGAATACACAGATCAAAAAGAGTAGCAACCTGGAAATAAAAAAAATAGAAAACCAAAATATTATCTCTGTAAAAATTTAAAAGGGTGTATTCTGGCTTTATATCTCTTGATTTCACTGAAATGGCTATATCTTGGGAAAACAAAAACCTTTTCAAGTGAAATGAAAGGCATTCATAACTGAAACGAGTGATTCAAATGCAATGGAACAATCCTCTCAACCCATAAATGTACAAAAAATGGCAGATACCAGAGATGTGGCAACACGACTTCACGATCTTGATCTACAATGGGAGCGGGTCTTCAAATGCGCTATGATACCATGTTCAAAAACACATGTATTCCAATAGAGGATGAACACCTTCAGTAACCAATCACACAACTATATCAAATATTAACACCAATGTTTTTACGTGGTAAAATCCCTATGGAGAAACATCTACGACCCCAACCAACGTGGCCACTTGGAGCAATTTATTAATGCAAACGAAAATATTATAGAGATATTTACAAGATATTTTCTCACAATCGATCATCGACAAATGACCTTCCATGCTCTTTAAATAGAGATCATGGACCAATCATGTGTTAAGCCATAGATTAATGTATCCCTTAAGATCGAGGAGAATATGAATGGTCATATCACTCTATGTCGAGAACATATCGTGACCATTAGATTACCTAACTACAAAGGCATATTGATGCATACTAAAGAAACCCACTTTTACCAAGTTGATCTTAACTGACTCGTAAGTGTTTGAATATTCTAACAATTGTATAATGGAGGAAACAAGTCAATAACATTCCCTCAAACAATAACTCAAATGTTGCAATGATCAATCATTAGTGCATACACAACTAATCTTGATAGTGGGCATCAAACACAATTTTATCATCTAGACCTCTTAATTGTTGATCTGTTAATAGCACCATGGAAATAATTTTCCAATCCTATGTTGAAGAGTAATGATACCTCTTACCAAATGATTAGGATGTCAATAAATTTCTATCATGGATATTGAGGGAGATGGTCTTGACTTATCAATAAGTGTAGGACGTGCTTCTTGAAAATCCATAATAGGAGGAGATGGTGATGATTTTATATCTTTAGCATCTATAGTGGGAGAAAATGGTTCAATTTTTATTCTTGCGAATCAATAATAGAAGCAAAGTTGTCTATGAAAATCAATTGTAGCAATAAACAAGTTTGGGGTGACAAAATATGTAGAGATGTTGCTCCCAAAAATACACCTTTAGTGTAATGTTGAATGATGAAGACATGGCTTGAATGAGTCATCGATAAAAAAGGAGGAGAGGAATGGAACCAACAAATAGAACTACAATGCATTGAATAGACAAGAAGGAGGAAGACCCACTGATAGAGAAGAAGTACCATGTGGTAGTTAACACATTGTCATGTATGATTCTAACATTGGAGAAATAATTGCAAGGACAAGTTGATGACAAAAATTGTTTATCAAAACCAATTATATCAATAGAAACAGTTGGGGGGACGAAAATTTGTAGAGATGTCGCTCCCAAAAAAAATCACCTTCAATGTAATTATAAGTTTAAAAGAATCATAATGGGAATAATCGTACCATAGGAGTTTTCACTTGTTTGGTCAAGAGAGGGTGGTGATATCCATATACTAGGGTTCAATTCCCCTCATGAGTATGGTACAAAGTTGTCGTGGTCATTAAATCAAGTTGGTGTTTGTGTTTGTCGTGCAATATACCTCTTGATAGGTAGTGGATACTCAGAACTTAAATTGAGAGATAATATCTTCCCAATGGGAAAAACTGTGCAACCTTCTCAATATTAGGAATATATATACACAAATCTCCCCTCTAACCTTGAACCTTCTTGTTTCTCTATGAGTTGGAAGAGGATTGGGGGAAGCATGCTAAGCCCCACAAAATGCATCTTATTAGAGGTTGGCCCACAAAGATTTCTTCCATCAATACACACCACAAAAATGGAAGGGTTTTGAGGAAGGAATTCATCCTATCTACGAGGAGAATAGAGATGATGTTGACCATATTTTTTTATGGGTGAAATTGGTCTATGAATATTATGGAATAAATGCCTTGAAGCTTTCAATATAGAGAATTGGGTAATTAAGATTTTTTAAAAATATGCATTATCAAGCTCCCAAATCTAAGCAAATTTGAAAGATAGGTCAAACAATTTCAGGGGAGTTAAGAGTCTACTCCAATTGACCTATAATAACATAAGTTACATTTTTTTGAATAATAGAAACATAGATTTATTTGATCAGTCAGTCCTAGTTCAAAACAAGGTTAAAGTTACACGCAATATTGGGCACAAGACCCTTCTCATGCAAATTCATTTAGGGACTTTCTTCCAACAATAGTCTCACTCAAACTATCAACCCTCCTAAATACAATTTATAGACAAGCGATATATGACTTAAAACTAAGGCTCTAGTTTGATAAACTATGCAATGTAATTAAAAACTACTCACAAGCTTCAAGTCTACTTAGTTGTTTAATGTCTTGTTAATTTTAGTTCATATTTTAAAAGGCCTCCATGTAAATAATCAATATATTCATAGGAACACTTATGAAACAAGGGTGATTTATAAAGTATTGCATGGATTTAAAGATTTTCCAATTTAAATGTTGATTTTAAAGGGTAGATCCTGGATTAATGTGATAATATATTGTTTCACTTCGATGCTAAACCACTTCACTTAGGTGTGCTTTATAGTAGAGATTAGGACACACTATTAAATGATTAGCTCCACACAACTTACATCACAAACACAAATATGTGCTCTCACAAGAATATATTCACTAAACACAAATGTTTATGGTTGATATAGTATAATGGGAGATAACCTAATGATATTGCACAATACAAGAAACAATTATGACCCTTCGACCACACCTCAAGTATATATTAATACAATAATAATATATAATATATTATTATTATACTAATATACTAGTGATAACAAGACCTAAGTCAATTTTATACACCAAAATCCTCCCTTAAAAATGACACGTGGGTAAGGTATGGGCATTATGAAAATATCCCCTTAATGACAACTTTCTCCATCCCATGTTGGGTCTATAGATTGTCCCATATGAAAGATTTCGGAAAAATGTTTTAAACACAACAATGCTCCAACTAAATTAACTAAGTTTTTGGATTAACTATTGAAACAATGATGAATGACAACAACATCTTGGTAAGAAATGGACATGATCCCCCCTCATTGACAACTTTATTCATCAAACTCCAAGTATATGAATTGGTCCTTGTAAAAGAATTCTTAAATACAAAATTACCCCAATTGAATAGATGGATTTCATGATTAAATATCACATAAAATGTTGAGAGGGTCTCAACAACGAGTACATATTTAGGATCAAAACCTCCCAAACACCTTCACACAACCTCTTTAGAAATGTAGCAAGCAAACACAAGTTTAAACAAAGAGTCTTATTTTAAAATTGTAGTTTATAAAACACCTTCATATGAACATCTTCAGAATCAATGAAGCAAACATAAATTTAAATGAGCTTAAAAACAAATGGTCAAGAAACAATGTTACAAAGATTATGTCAAAAGCATGATAAAGCTTAAAGTGTTTCAATGAAGGTGCCTATGAGAAAGAGTGTTGAGAATGAACAAGAATGCTTTGAGTAAGCAACCTAAGAGAGATAACTACAAACTAAAGGGTCAAAGCACTCAACAAATGTTCACAACACAACATGCACAAATGAAGCAAGGAAGGATGCCATCAAATTTTCCAAATAGAGCTTGTCACTACATTCAATGAATCATCCAAATAAATGGCGAGTATTATATGAGTGTATAGTGGATGAAACAAGTTAGTAAGATGTCCTCAAACAATAACTCAATTAACATTCTGATCAATCATTAGTGCATCCATAATTAATCTTGATAGTGGGTATCGAACCAAAATTTTGTCATATACACCTCGTAATTGTTGATCCAACAATAGCATAGTGACAACAAAATTGTCGATTTTATGGTGAAGAGTGATAATGATTCTCAGCAGATGATTATGATGTCAATATAATTTCATCATAGATATTGATGGATATGGTCTTGACTTATCAATAGATGTAGGATGTGGTTCCTATAGATCCACAGTAGGACGAGATGGTGATATTTCTAGAATTTTGCATCCATAGTAGGAGTATATGGTGTAGATTTTCATTCTTGTGAATCAATAGTGTATGTATTACCCCACATTTTTATTATTTTCTTTCATTTTAGTGTATGTAGTACCCCACATTCATTTCTCTTCAAGACTAGTGTGACCACACCCATAATAGATTAAAAACCGTTTGGTCCCCTAGATTCAATGAAATGTGATCCAAGGGTCTGTGTCCAATATACATGGGATTGATAAAGTCAAAATTGATTACTAAAGAGCAGAAAATCACCAATACTTCAATATTCCCCAAGTAATGTACCATAATTATAGAAAAATCCCTAAGAGGCATCATTGTTCTATTTAAGGGCCTCCTCCACATGGGTTTTGGGTCTTTTGATTGAGAGAAGTTTATCTTGTAGAAATTGTGTGTGCTCATCTTGCATTCACATGATTGAAGAAGACCAAGTACCTTTTGACAACCAAAAGAAGGATCGAGGAATATAATCCATTTCTACATTTGACTAGGTAATATTCTTCTTTGTAATGTTTATTATTCAATAGAAATTTCTCTCACTCCCTAGACAAAAAATCTATTGTTCATGGTTAGTGATTATTGTTATGATCTTGTATTGTTGAATGATTGGTAAATTTGAGAGATTCTCCCTTTTCATCCATCTTTGTGGCGAGGGATTTACTATTGTGGGAAAGTAGAGAGGTTTCCTTTTGGTTGTTGTGTAGGTATCATTGGGATACCATTTTCATTGCAAAATCCTTCTCCTTCTCTGACTTCTATAGCTTCAACAAGCAAACCATTTGAAAGACCCTGGGAGAATTTCTACAAGTACCTCCCTATTTCCTCTTTAAAACCCTAACTTTACTCAAAAGTCAAGTGCTTGAATGATTTTTCATTTGGGAAGGGTGGACTAGGTATTTATTATGTATGCACTAGTGATGTCTATTTAGTTTCCAAATTGACAGATTCTCTCATACAAAGAATGATGACCTGTTGACATGAGGAAATGACCCGAGTCAATAACACAAGTTCACCTTGTGAAAGGTCCCAGTTATACCTTCACTTGTTGAAATGGTGAACCCTTTAGATATGTCCAACTCCATCAATTCTTTGTTTAAATACATGTTTACCAGTCAAGGCCTGTTTCACCCATGGTTTTTTAAATGTGTTTATATGTGATGTAATTAATATGAAAATGCAATGTGCAATGTGTAATTTTATTTTATTTTATCTAAACTATCTAACAATCTATAATATCCCTACAAGGAGTCCACACTCAATAGAATCAATTTGATACAAAACACATGGTAGGTATGAAGAGCATGGAAGATAGCTCACCCCTACTATCGATACCGAACCCAACTATCTAACAAAAAAAACAATGAGTGATGAAGATAACTTACAACCATCACAACTTCACATGAGCCAACTAGTTCCTTTTACACATGCATGAATATAGCTTCAATACCAATGAAAGGACATGTTTTTCATCAAAAGTGTTTAACATGAATAAAGGAAATACATGTAAAAGAATGAAATATACTTACCTTTACCATTGCAAATTACTCCCAATATTACTCTAAGGACTCGAAGATAGCTTACATTTCTTGAGAGTCACCTCCAACAAGTTAGCATAGTATAATATAAGTAAGTGTAGACATGATTATGAAAGGGAATTCTTATTTACCACAACATCCATGAGATATTATGTCTAAACTCACAAGTACTAAGAAGATGAAGAATAGAAAATATAGCTTACAATCAATCCACAATCTCATAAGAGTATAAGCACAAGCTAACAATGGCTTTCTATCTAGCATACAAAGATAGCTGACAATGCAAAAAGAGGCCACCATTTGCAAGAGTGAAAATTCCTCTTTTATAGAAATGTTACATGAATTGAAGGTAATCTAAACCATTTCCCATAACATAGGATATACCAAACCAATACGTCGAGTCTCCTCTAGGATGAAAGAAAGGATGAATAAAGGTCTTACCGGACTGGCTGTAGAATAGCTCCAACCATAGTGATTTTATATTACACATGAAATAGTATTTGAACTAGTATTCAATAGCTAAAAAAATTCATAGTCTTAATAAAGTATGGTCACTTTTCCCCACATGGGGTGTTAGGGACGTGAGTGGGCGAGGGAGGTTCATGTCCCATCAAAGGATATGTGTCATCAGGGTCTCATATGTTAAGGAATGCGAGGATATTGGGAGGGACAAAGGGGAAGTTAGGATCTGACATAGCTTGGATTTCCCATCATGTGCACATATTTCACCTCACATTTTCATTAATCCATTTACCTGGAGAATGATGGAAACAATTGGTCTCTAGCTTGAAACAAATACACATGCCTTGTGAATTTCGTTGGAGGAAATGGTGAGTATGAGGAGGATGGATTTCTTGAATGGATTTGGAGGGAAAATTTTTGGTTCCTTTAGTTAGTAACTTTTGTGTTTCACAAGTGTAGCCCACTACTAGGCATGACTTGGTTATCTAATGAAGCTGGTTGTAGCGAGTGTTCATTGATGGGAGGTTTGTTTCTAATTGAAGGGTGGGTTTAGAGTAGTTTGTTATTGGTTGCTATTGATTGTATTATATCTTCAAGAGCCTTAAGGAGCTTGCTTTTAGGGAGTTAAATATTAGAGATGGAGGGGAAGCATGAGGAAGGGGTGGAATTTGAGGGATATGGAAGGAGGAATGTGGTGAGGGGTGAGACAAGGTAGAACTTCAACCCATAAGAACTTGGGAGAAAAGGGGAAACAATAAAAGAGAACCAGGGCTCAAATAAAGGCTATAAAAGTAGCAACAAGATATCATGAGGGATTTGTAGGCCCAGTAAAGAGGAAGTGGAAAGAATTGAGAACTTGGACCAAGAGAAGAGGGCAAGCACTTCTGTGAAGTAGGTAGGTATTGAACTTTTGAATTGGATTTCGAATATGGGCTTCTCAAGAAGTTGAGGCACCAAATACTTAAAGTTGGTGGAGATATATTTGTGTAATAAGTGTTTTATCACTTAGATTATCGAAGAGAAAGGGACCGAGCATTAGGAAATTGTGGATAAATTGGACTCCATGGTCCAAAAATATGAAGCATTGGTTAAATCTATCCGGTGTATTGAAGTTGTGTTATGATCCATCGCCTTAAAAATCATAAAAGGTCAATGAATACAATCCACTTCAAGGGGGAGACTTCCTTTTAGAATATATCCAATTCAAAAAACAATATGAGATGAGATAAGATGATCCTAAGACTAGGTCACCTTGGTATATCTATAGGAGACAACGGATACAATTATAATGAAAGGGTGCAATGAATGGTTCTAGCCTACATACAAATATAATACTAGAAATGTAATAATTCAATATCTAGGGATTAATAGGGGGTTTTATACATAACATGGGGCTTTATCTAGGGCTTAACGTGCCTCTCCCATTCAAATAAGTGTTTTCCTCAACACTTGACTAACCATGGGTGTTTATGTAAGAAGAATTCATATTCCCATGTTGCCTCTTCCACTAGCGGGTTCTTAAATTTGACGAGGTACTCTGTAATTGCTCGATTTCTCAACTGCTTAATCCTTGTTTCAAGGATTATTTTTGGTTCTAGTATGATTTTCCCTTCTTCATTAATCTTTGGTAAAATAGTTTGGTTTGGGATCTTGTTTATGATGACCTTCTTTAAGCAAGAAACATGGAAGACTGGATGTACACCTAAATATGTATGAAACTCCAATTTGTAAGCCATACGTCCAATCCTTTGCAAAACCTTATATGGGCCATAATATTTGGGTGCTAATTTATTGTCTTCTTTTGTTTCTTGAGAGACATCTATTTGTATGGTTGTTTCATCCTATTTTGTGTCATAACCAAGTTGTACTTCAATAATTTGAGAACCTCTTGTTGGTTCCTTATGTGGTCCTCCACTGCTTGAACCTTTGTAGTCTTTCTCAAGGGTGATTTGATGAAGGATGATATCCATAAAGTACCATAAATGGGGAAATTTTTGAAGACGTATGGAAGGATGTGTTTTACCACCATTTTGCTAAGGGAAACCACTTGACCCATTATTTCTGTTTATCATATGCAAAGCAACAAATATATAATTCTAGAAATTTATTCACAATCTCAGTTTTCCCATCAGACCGAGGATGATAAGATGAGCTATGACCCAATTGAGTACCCCCCCCAAAAAAAATTCAGTCCAAAAATTTCCAGTGAAAATTGGATCTCTGTCACTTACAATAATCTTGGGGACTCCATATAGATTTTAAACTATTTCCATGAATGTTGTGGCTATTGTACTTTCTTTAAAAGGATGACAAAGAGAACAAAAATGGACATAGTTTTCAGTCGATCCACTAATACCATGATAACAGTCTTTCCTTCAGATTTGGGTAAACCTCTAATAAAACCCATTGAAACTTCTTCCCAATGTTGACTAGGTATATCTAATGGTTGTAGGGGACATGACATCTTGATTGTCTCTCTCTTATTCTGTTGGCAGACCACACATTTAGACACAAGATTTTGAACATCAATTTTAAGAAGTTACCAGAAAAAATCCTTCTTGATCCCATGGTGCATTTTCAAGAATCACGAATGTCCTCCTAAAGGAGAAGTGTGTAATTCAAGAAGGACCTTCTATTTGAGTTGGGAATTTTTACATGAATATAGGAGATGATGATACCATACAAAATAATTATTCCACACAAAATTATCTAATGAAATGGGGTCTTTTTGTAGTTGTTGAATGATCTTGCATACCTCTTGATATTGCTTCCATTCCATCCTTGCTTCTTCCACCCAATCAAATTGTGGAATAGAAAAAATATATATTGAAACTTTTGTTTATTCTTATTTCCTTGAAAGGGCATCTACCACAATAATATATTTTCCTTTTTGGTAGATAATTTCAAAGTCATAACCTATCATATTTGCAACCCATTTTTGTTGCACTTATGAAGATAATCATTGCTCTAAGAAGTACTTCAAACTATCGTGATTTATTTTTACTTTGAAGTGTCTTCCTATTAGGTAGGGGCACTGTTTCTTAACTGCATGTAGGGTGGCCAACATTTATTTTTTATAAATAAGTTTGAGTGAGTTTTTTTCCTTTGATTTTGATTCTTTCAAAGGCAAGGGGATTCATCATTGCATTAAAACAACACCAATTCCATGTCTAGAGGCATCACACTCCATAATAAATGTTTTTGTGAAGTCATGTGTGGCAAGGACGAGAGTTGTACACACAAACTCCTTAAGTTTTTCAAAAGATTTGGTTTATGATTGAGTCCAAGAAAATGATTCCTTCTTTAATAATGATGTTAGAAGTGCTGCTATTTGACCATATTTCTTGACAAACTTGCGATAGTAGCCTGCCAATCCTAAGAATCCTCTAAGTTTCTTAAAGGTTTTTGGAATTGGCCATTCCCTTATAGCTTTAATTTTGTTAGGTTCCACTTTTAAACCTTCGTGAGATACAATATGATCCAAATATTTCAGTTCTTGAACCCCAAAGGCACACTTGGAAGGCTTTGCATAAAGTTGTTGCTCTTCCAATAGTTGTAATACTCTGTCAACATGTTTTACATGCTCCTCCCAATATTTGTTGTAGATTAGTATGTCATCAAAGATACTAACACAATTTTTCTAGGGAAGGGTTTGAAAACAAAATTCATCAAGCTTTAAAATGTTGAAGGGGCATTAATAAGTCCAAATGGCATAACCAAAAACTCATAATGACCTTCATGTGTTCTAAAATCTATTTTGGGAATATCTTCCTGCCTCATTCTGATTTGATGATAACCCAAACAAATATCCAACTTAGTAAAGAAAATTGATCCATGTAATTCATCTAATAATTCACCAATGAAATGAATAAGAAGCTTGTCTTTGATGGTCATTTTGTTGTGTTGTCTAAAATCTAGACACATAGGCCATGGACCATCCTTTTTTGTAATCATCACCATTGGTGAAGAGAAAGAACTTTGGATAGGTTGAATGATGTCGACCTCAGACATTTCTTGGATCATATGCTCATTCTCACTCTTATATGAATATGGATACATGTAAGACTTAATGTTAGGTGGTACTTTTCCTCATTGCAAAAGAATAACATGGTCATGATCTCGAGCATCTGGAAGACCCTTATGCATTTATCCAAATACATTGGATTGATTGTTGATAACTATCTAGAGATCTAATGGAGTAGAGGATATATATGTTTGAACATATAGTGAGCACAATTGTGAAGTTACAACATTATGTCTCTTTTGAGTATTTTTTTCATGATATTAGAGCTTATCAACTCAAAGGGTTTCACTTGGATACCTCAAATCTCATTTTCTTTGCTGTCTAAGGAAAATATCACAAAAAGATCTAGAAAATTAAGGGCCATTGTTCCCAATGATTATAACCATTGGAAGTCTAATAAAACATCAACACCACCCATTTGGATGGAAATCATGGGATCCAAAAAGTGTTCCTCCATATTGAGCTTAATACTATGTAACCTCCCAGAACAATTTATGGTACCTCCATATGCAATTATCATTTGAAACTTTGGTACTGGATATACAAAGAAATTGATATCTTTTGCTAATTTGTAATTGATGAAGTTATGGGTACTACTTGAATCAATTAACATTGTTACCTTTTTATTTTTGATGTATCCTTGTATCTTGAGGGTTCATGGAGTATTGATTCCAACCAATGCATGACAAGATATCTGTTGAGTCATATCTTCTAGATCTATATCTTGTGATGGTTCCAATTCTTGATCTTCTTGCTCTTCACAATCTATGTAGAATAACTTCTTCTCACCACATTTATGCCCCTTACTGTACTTGCTATCACAATTGAAACATAGTCTTTTTGCTCTTCTTTCATCCATTTGTTGAGGTGTCAACCTTGTCGATTGAGTGAGGTTAGGAGAGGGAAAATGGTGCTCTCTATAATTGTTAGTGGTCACCCTTCTAGTAGCCATATTTTTATTTTCCACTTTCCTTGCCATATTGAAATCTTGCTCTAGGGATTTAGGTTCGAAGAGATGCACCTCATGTTGAATGTTCTCCTTTGAACTACCCACAAAGAGATATAACAAATTATCCTCAACAATGTGTTGTAGCCGCAACAAACCCCCTTTACTTTTTCTTTTACAAGCAAAAGGAAATCCCCCGCCCCCCACTAAAATTTCAAACCTATTGCCTAATCCTCTACTGCTTGAGCCTAATGCTGTTTATTTTCCTACCTTGAGGGAGTTGGGGGTTTTATCTTGATTGATGACTATATTTGGTGGGTGTTGATTTTTCTTTTTGATTTGTTGATTTCAAATGTCTTCATGATGCCTACTGACCTATGGTGTTTCATTGAAATTTGTGTGATAGAATGAACATGTCATCTTTTGACCTTATGCTGATTCTGAAGTGCTTGGTGATGTTATATGGTGGCATGGTTTGTTTTACTGCATGTCATGATTGACTAACTTAAGCTATGCATCTTCCTGTTGGCATGTTTGTGCTTCTTGTTTTCATCTTTATGCTTTCACATGCAAATTCTACTAACCAGTTTCAAACTCTAAGTATAAATCACATAATTGCTAATCCTTCTTTTGAGTTGATACTAGGAACCTGTCGTTTCAGGACACTCATTTAAAACCACCATGTTATCGCTTGTTATGAGGGAAAAACTCTATATGGCCAGGGTAAACTACACCATACAGGTATGACTGCAGAAATCAACTCAATTCCAACATATGCTATATAAACCAATGTGCAAGCAATATAAGAAAGAGGCCTACCTCGATCCAACGTTTGATGATGTTCTACCGTTGAGCACTTCGACCCAAAGCTTTATACCCACAACAAGTTCTCAACAAACAAGCAGAGAAAGCATATAGTGATAATATAAAGGGTTTAGCACATTAGATAGCATAATCCATTAATAAACATAACAAACATGCCCATGGATAATATTCATATATTTTCACAATACCAATTGGACAGGAAAGGAGTATTTATATTAATAAATGATCAATAGAAGCGAAAACATTACAAACTTCCGTGTTGGCACGGTTTGAAACCAAGAAACCAAGTTCCTTTCAGTTGGGTCTCCACCACTTCAATCCTCCACCAAAGGCAAGCTCATAGAAGGGAGACAATGAGGTTCTCTCAATAATAAGGGAAGAGCTTGGGGGCTGAACACTGTGTTCAGACTTGAGGGACAAAGGGATGCAGACTCAATATGAAGTAATTTCTCCAAAGTAACTTTTCTCTCAAAGTTGAATGCTTTCTCCTCTTTTCTATAGTTCGGAATTGGCTCATTTATAGCCTTCAAATGGAACTGAAGGTCCGAGTCAAAACGTTTCCAGTATATGGAAGGCCAAGGATCAGAGATCTTCTGTCGTGACATGGAAACCTGACTCCAATTTTGTATTTTTTGGCACAAATCTCGATGTACGTGGGCTGTAGTGGAGTAGCCTATGTATATGCATGCTGTATAGTAGATAGGGCGCGAATATGTGGAAAAATATTTATTTTTAGCTCTGGATTCATCAAAAAAGGAGTGACAAGTCTGCATAGGGAAATGGAAAAAGGCCCTCTGTGCAAGATTGAAATGGTGAGGCAAATCTTTCTATAACAAATGCCCCCTAATGTGTGAGATCAGAGGAGTATCTGTAATGGCCGAAATACATTATAAACAACCCAGAAGTGGAGTGATGGGAACCCAACTAGAAAGACTAGTTTCTCATTACATTCTGCACTAACTTTACATACATGGCTGCCAATAGAATACAATGCAGATGCATGTGGAAAATATACCAAATAAGTGTCCGTGGCCATGAATAGGAAAATACAAATGTGGTCATATGCCAAAAGATGTCATAGTCACGAACAAGGCCCAGTAGCACAAGTCTCAAAACCAATCTAAAGATATCTGTATACAATGGAGTACAATCTGATCTCCCATGATCACTAAAGTCAAATAGGTACTGGTCCAATGAAAAGGAAGCAACAACTCAGGAAAGATGCAACCATATAGTGATGTCTTCAAGTATTCTACACTATTTGCCAAAGGTGCAGGTCTACATCATGTGAATAAAGGAGTTGAGGTCGAACACAATGAGACATCATTTGATTGCCGATCATTGAGGTATACCGTTAACAAATGCGAGACAACCTACCAATAATGAAAGTAGGTATCAAGGCACCGAGTACATTCCTACACGTGTGAATAAAGGAGTCGGTGTCAAACACCTGAGGAATCAATTGATCAAGAGACATTGATGTATTCCCATCTATCAATGGTGAGAGAGCCTGCCACTAATGACTGCAAGCTTCAAGGTACTCATAAAACTCTAGGTCCCATATCTACAATAAATGAGCTGAAGTCGATGGACAAAGACCTGCTGAAAGGAGAGCAGCAAGGCATCTCTCATCATTCAACACGAGAAATAAAGCAGGAGCTTCATGATTTGGTGGAAATCGAACGAAGAACATGTTCACGAATCAATGACCCTGTGCGTCTTTCATGTGTGCCAAATGCAAGCGGTACATGACAAAGACCCTCTGAATAACAACCAATGATGAAAACCACTGACAAACAGGAGGAAACCACCAATAAGGATAATGGCATCCAAGACATTGCACAAATCCCAAAGTGTGAATAGATGTCTTGCCGTTGAACACAAGGGAAACCACCCAATCAACGACCAATGATGAAATGTCGATTGTTGGGTTCAAGGTTACCTACCAATGATGAAAGTAGGGCTAGGGTCCATGATAAAACCATAGTATCATGTGACTCTGAGACAAACTGACGGTATGGCCGACATGCAAAGTCAAGAGTTTTGAGGAGTGGCCAACATAGGGTGATATACTTCCTTTGAACAAGAGCATGAGACATATGGTAGACTCTGACAGCATAGACTCAATGATGTAACCATGAGATGCAGGAGGCATCAATAATGTTCTCCATGGTGATTGGAAGAGTAACCAGTTGGTAGAGAAAACTTTGTAATGAGATCAACTTCCTAAGGCCATGCTAAACCCAAAATTATGATGAAACAAGGACTCAATAACTTTGTGCTCTGTTCAAAGGTGACACGACTGCTGCCAAATATAATATAGTACTCCCTTCCTGCCCGTATTTTTTTGTTTTTTCATAACAAATGAATGCTATGATACAGAGGAGGAAACAAGTGTCGCAAGTAAGCAAAACTAGTTCCAGTAGTGGAACGTATCTATGCTCAATGCAAGGAAATGCATGTGGGAGATTGACACTTGGGGTGATGTTCCCTCCAGGGTATAGGGTGTCAAATTGTGAAGGATATAAACAAGGCTCTGCTTGGTTGAGGATGCAAAATCTTCTTAGGCAATAATTTATAATGCAAAGCGAGAACCGGCTAAAGGCTCAATACTGCAAGCAAGGGCATGAGTTGCAATGACAACTTGACGCCAAAAATGTCCTTTTTTATGTCTTTTAGTCTATTTGGTGTAAAAAAGGGGTAAAATTGTGCCAAATAGACATCCTTTATAGTCCAATTTACGAGTGTGAAAGAGACAAGTTCACTCGACAATCTTTTCTCTTTTTGAAAATGAGTCAGAAAAGAGATTAACTAAGACTCACGACCTTTCAAGTCCAATTTAACGAGTGTGAAAGGGACAAATTACTCGAAAATCCTTTCGATTTTTGAAAACGATTCGGAAAAGGGATTAACTAAGACTCACAAACTTTCAAGTCCAATTTAACGAGTGTGAAAGGGACAAATTCACTCGGCTATCTTTTCAGTTTTTAGACGAGTCGAAAAAGATCTTAAATCATACTTGTGGATGTTGTCTTAGGCATCATGTAAGGGGGAGGCCAAGGCTCCCGTGCAGGACTTCGATGAAATTTCAACGGCTTATGAAGGGATGACACAAGCTTGGGAAAACCCAAAGCTTTCCAAGTCGAGGAGGATAAAATACTTGAAGAGGTTACCTTATCTACCAAATATCGAAGAATGCCCCTTATCTAGAAGGGTGTAGAAGAAGGAAGTCAGGGCTCTACAAGATCATTACAATCAAAGGAAACCACCCTAGGACTTGGAGGGAGAATACTTGAAGAGAGTGGAATGCTCCCTAGTGAAGAATGTATAGAACTAGAAATGCTAAGGACATGGTCAAAGGACACACCACCCTAAAAAAGAAGAGTCAGATTGATCAAAGATTGCATCGTCAATGTCACTTCCTTAGGCTTATCACTCTCTAGGATAAGAGTGGGGTCAACCGAAGATTGCATCGGCACTACCACTTCTTCAACCATTGGTTGAATAGGATGTGAGACAACAAGGTGAAGAGATGCATCACCCCCCAAAATAGGAGTGGTGTTGGTCGAATATTACATCGACAGGACCGCTGGTTGAACATGATACGAGACAACAAGGTCAAGATATGCATCGACCCCTAAAGGAAGAGGGGTGTCAGCCGAATATTGCATCGACATGACTGCTGTATCAATAAAAGAAGGTTGGGAAGCCAAAGATGACTCAAAAATCGAAATGCCCCCAGGGAAGGACCACACTTCTTGTACCACAACAGTAGTAGGGCACAAACGAGTAAGGTGATCTCCTTTGCAAAGACTACAAAGGAACTTGGGCGTACGTTTGAGACATCTAGGTTTCTCAATCGTATGAATGCCCCCGTCATGACTTGAAGTGGCTGGTGACAAGTCTCCAACATGAATAGTAGAGATTGGTGATGAATCCCCAACATGACTAGCAGAGGTTGGTGATGTAAGTGTAGTGTGGCTAGAAATGACTAGACTTGTGCCTCCAGCATGACTTGCAACGACTAGTTGTTGGTCTTCAATGTGACTAGCAAAGGTTGTCGACCTATCTCCAACATGACTCACAGAGGTTGGTGATATAATGCTAGTAGGTGGCTGACCCTCGCAAAACCAAGTCGAGGAAGGTAGGGTCCAAGGATCACTAAAATAGGAAGAGAGGAAAGGTATGGACCTCCTTATTGAAACAGGCCCACTGGACATGGCATAAACATGGTGCCTCGATGCCACGAAGTCGAAAGTACCCATAAGGGAAGAATACATTCTGAAACCGATATTCTCAGTTTCCGTTTGAGAATTGTCGATCATAGGGATCAACATTCCAACATATACATAATTAGGACTAGAGTACGCAAAGGATAACTGATCAATCATCACAATCTTCCCTTGATGAGGAAAACAAAGAATACAAAAGACCGATGATACGACAACAACCGTAGCATAGGTCCAATTGTGTGCTAGTAATAGGTTATAATCAAGAGGTGCATCAACTACCTCAACCTCCACCTCTACTGTCTTTCCACCTAACTGGACCAGAAAGGTAGGGAGAATACCGTGAGGGCGGAAGGAATGATTGTCAAAGGTAGTCAACATGTTCGATGACTTGGAAAGAGTCGGAGAACCGAGAGCTTTCCAACAGACCGGGGACATCACGCAAGTGGTAGCACCTTCATCAACAACTGCACATTTGATGGTATACTTGGAATACTTCATGTGGATTTGGAAGGCCACATGGTAAGGTAAGCAAGACTTCACATCCGTGACATCAAACTTGATTACTTTTGAGCCATTAGGTTCAAGAGCTCCTAAGGTAGAGAGTGAGGCATTCCTCTGCGAGGGACACGTCTGGTGTACCTCCAAAGCTAACATCACACAAGGGGTTTGGCCCAGATCCTGAACAATAGAGTAGTTCTAGGTGGCTCTAGAATTAGGGTTGTGGGTAGGGTGCTTGAGTAATCCTTTCATAATACGAGGCGGTGGCTTTGGTTTCTCAATCTATAAGTTCTCCTTCGGAGGGGGAGGAGGAGCTTCTAGACTGGTACCAGCATTTAAAGAGCTATAATCTTGAGAGCGGGTGGCTACATCAATTTTTGCATCGACCATATTGATACAAACATGGTCACCATCTTGCGACAGTGGGTTTTGACTCCCACGAGCCACATTTCCGACATTCGAAGAGCTCGAGGCCATGTACTGGTTATGTGGGAATGGATTTGTCAGCATAGTGGGTGATAGATTTAAAAGCCTCGCAACCTCCGCGAGCTTGGGGCATAAATTTGTAAGGTGGTCATCGGTACAAAGTTTACAAGGAAACTTCACCTTACGTTTCTCTTTCTTGCCCTCTCCAACGTTATTATTCGGCTTTCCATTATTATCATTGTCCTTGGGTTTATTACCATTTTTCCCACCCTTACGATTATTTTGACCTTTCCTTTTATTCCCTCCTGGTTGCTGGTCACCATTTGGGTTTTTCGATGATTGCACATAATGTACATCCGCCAACTAAGTGGGATTGGAAGACATAGATGAAGCTGGCCCTCCAACATATTGGTTTAAAGACAGATTCTTCAAGTGGCTTGTCGCCGAGTCTATGGATTTTACATTGGTAGCGCCTACAATACCATCGGCATGAGGTCCGGGTTTTTTTCTAGGGTCGTAAATTGACCACGGTGCGTCTGGAAGAAGGTGGTATAACATCCCAGACTGAGTATATATCAAATCTAACTGCTGAGCTCTAAAGATAGCTTCTTCTTCAGTGGTGACCCCTTAAGTAGAAACGTCCTTTGAGATAGGAGGGTGCAAAGATTTAAGGAGCCATTCTAAAAGAAAGGTTGGGGGTATAGGAGCCTTAATCAACCTCTTTCATCTACACCACTCCTGGATATGATCCAAGATATGAGTGGCGGTATCCTGGCGTAAAGTCGACAAAATTTCGAGGCCAACATCATAACGAATGGGCAACTGAAAGTGGTTAAGAAAGACCATCACCAAATGATTAACTGACCTATATGTCCCTGTAGGTAGCTCAATATAACATTGCACAACAACTCCAATAAGGCGTTGAAACATTCGTAATCTAATAGAAACGTCATTAAGGGAATTCGACGAGCACCAAAGGTGAAAGGTAGTGACATGATCACTAGGGTGCTCTCCATTCTTACCTTTGAAATTTGGGATGTCTGAGGGAAGTTTGGTGTGGATGGGAGACCATGTAGGATCATGACTCACAGGGTCATTCAATAACTTAGACAAATCTGTCAGATTAAGCATGGCCACAAAAGGGAGGCAAGGTTGCGACATCTGGCCCCAACCTCCCGCGAAATATTATGCGTTGGGAATTGCATTCCATCTGAGATTATGGTAAGAACCATAGCCCTGTCCGGGATTGTAAGGCCCTCCTCCAGACTGATTCATATAAGGTGGGTTGGGCATCATTCCAACAAGAATGTTCTGATGAGGATTATGAAAATTTCTCCCAGCCGGATTAGATCTGGGCTAGGGGTTATAAAAACTGCCTCCAACCGGATTGGATCTGGATTGGGGGTTTCCCAAAGTGTAATACTGACCTCCTCTAGGTGGGAACCCGAAGGATTGAAATGGATTCATCATGCCAAAAGCATTGGTCGGAATCGACACCGAGGAGGTAGGAATATAGGGCAGAACTTGTCTGCTAGGTTGGTTGTTCCATCCAACATAAAATGGATTAGACCCAGGGTTGAAAGCAGGGACACTTCCTATATTAGGATTCATTTGGGGGATATGAGAACCACCAAATGGAAATGGAGTGTAAGGAGGTGTAGTGCCCCCAAGTCCAATACTAGCATTAGGGCTAGCAGCTGGAATGACAGTCGAAAAATGTGACATGAAGTTAGGTGTACCATAAGAAAATGGACTAGAATCCATAGGGATGGACTGAACATTGTAACCTGGTGAGTGGCCAAGACCCCCAAAAGGGTGCGAGGCAAGAGATGAAGAATTAACTGTAGGCCGAGCCATAGTACCGATAGGTGCCTTCGACACTGCATATGTAGCGGTTGCAGGAGTCGAAGGGGTGCCATTAACTATAGTGGGTATGCGAGTCGAATAACTCCCAGTGTTCTGAAGACTAGATTCAGTAATCATCCTTGTGGAACCACAAGTTTGAAAGGTGGATGTGTGTGTACCATGCCTAATAACTCTATGCCTTTTAGAAGGCAAGAACTCGAAATCTGGTGGTAACTGTAACAACTGACGGGATCGGCGGGGATGTTGGTCTGACTCCACAATGAATTATGACTCTTCAAAATAAAAATATATCCTAGGGCCAACTAGTAGTCAAAGAGAATACCAAAAAGTCAAATGACCAATATGCATGCAAACGGGCTAAAGTGGCTGAGTGGCCTCCCTCGCTAAAGAAGGTATGTCTCGTCCAAGAGGGACTTGAGACTCCTTGCTAAAGTTTGGAGGTAACATAATGAGTTAAAGGGGCCCTCGTGGGCTTAACAACCAGTCGGTCAGACCCCCCCAGAGAGGTAATCCTCCATAAAGGCTGTGTGTTGTCCGACACCTATCTGACCTAGGGTACAAGCAAAATAACCCCTGCAAGTAACATATGAGATACCTAAGTTAAGAAACTAATAAACCATTGTATAACTGATGCACATGCGAGCAGTCGTAAGTTCGGATCACCATATGGGCAGGGTAGCAAAGCCCAAAGCCTTGAAATCACTGCCTCTCACGGAGGTATGGGTACTAGCAAGATCCCCAGATATGAATAAATTCATATAAATATCTCTGACGCTAGGCAGGTATTCGGGGGATATCCCTTCAACCAACTTCACGCGACCTCATGATTAACTTCGGTGTGAGTGGAGCCTCCTAATCTTACGAATTATACAATGGACTTATTAACTCCCTGTCTCAGACACATACGTTGATTTAATTTCCTTGGAGAAGTTTACTCACAAAATCCTATTCCAAGGCACTAAATCCTAGACTAGTTTGTGCACCCTAAAAATCAATTTTAATTTAAAGCATAAGTTTTATTGGCTGTGATTTCTCAAGAAGGTATGGAAGCAAAACTCATGATGTTATGACTCTGCAAGAAAAGTAAATATGAATATAATGCAAATTTTAACTTTAACTTTTCAATGAATGATATGCTAATAAAAATGATGCAATTTTCAATTTCAACTCTGCATTTCAGAAGTAAAATGCAATCTTTCACTAAATGCACTAAGCTAATGATAAAAATTCAAAAGACAAAAAATGCCAAGCAATGCAAAATGCCTATTTTTTTGTATTTTCAATATACTAAAAAGAAAATGCATGGACTGATAAGCAACTTGATATATAAATTCTACTGTGTATAAAAGCAATAACTCAAGCAGAATACCAAGCAACCAAGCAAACAACCCAGAGTACCAAGACAATAAAAAATGAAAAGATGAGAAAGACTATGCCCAAAATTTCAACCCCAAACAGGTTTCCTGTCAACCCAGAGAAGCTCATCAGGCACTACAGAGACCTAAGAAGGCTCAACAATCATCAAATCCCACCCAACAATCACCAAACCAAGCAACCAAACAAGGAAATAAGGTGTACGTGACTGTTCAGGGAAACATAACATATATACGCAACTTGTAGTGAGACAACCCGCGTGTGTACGCGACTGTCAAGGTAATAGGGCATGTACATGCTTTAAAACAAGGCCAGGCAAGGGAGAAAAGGATGAAAACTCAGACCTAGAGTGAACAGAAAATGTCAAGCAGTGATACAACAAGAACCATAAAGGAAAAAGAGCAAGGCAAGGAAAAAAAATACTTCAAACCCTTAAAAGAAAATCTTCCCCAGTGGAGTCACCATTTCTGTTATGAGGGAAAAACTCTTTATGGCCAGGGTAAACCACAACAGATAGGTATGACTGCAGAAATCAACTCAATTCCAACATATGCTATATAAACCAATGTGCAAGCAATATAAGAAAGAGGCCTACCTCGATCCAACGTTTGATGATGTTCCACCATTGAGCACTTGGACCCAAAGCTTTATACCCGCAACAAGTTCTCAAAAAACAAGCAGAGCAAGCATATAGTGATAATATAAAGGGGTTAGCACATTAGATAACATATTCCATTAATAAACATAACAAACATGCCCATGGATAATATTCATATATTTTCACGATACTAATTGGACGGGAAATAAGTATTTCTATTAATAAATGATCAACATAAGCGGAAACATTACAAAATTCTGTGTTGGCACGGTTCGAAATGAAGAAACCAAGTTCCTTTCAGCTGGGTCTCCACCACTTCAATCCTCCACCAAAGGTAAGCTCATAGAAGGGAGACAATGAGTTTCTCTCAACAATAAGGGAAGAGCTTGGGGGTTGAACACTGTGTTCAGACTTGAGAGACAAAGGGATGCAGACTCAATGTGAAGTAATTTCTCTAGAGTAACTTTGCTCTCAAAGTTGAATGCTTTCTCCTCTTTTCCATAGTTTGGAATTGGCTCATTTATATCCTTCAAATGGAACTGAAGGGTTGAGTCAAAACGTTTCCAGTATATGGAAGGCCAAGGATTAGAGATCTTCTGTTGTGACATGGAAACCTAACTCCATTTTTGTATTTTCTGGCACAAATCCCGATGTACGCAGGCTGTAGTGGAGCAGCTTGCGTATACGCATGATGTATAGTAGACAGGGCACATATAGGTGGAAAAATATTTATTTTTAGCTCTGGATTCATCAAAAAAGGTGTGACAAGTCTACATAGGGAAATGGAAAAAGGCCCTCTGTGCAAGATTGCAATGGTGAGGCAAATCTTTCTATAACATCGCTGAATAAACCTAACACTCTCTTGTAAATTTGCTTAAAGGCAAGGAATATACTGTTTATTGTATTGGCAATTCTTCTTTTGATCGCATGGCTGATATCATTCTTGTTGTTTTGTAGGAGCACTTCATTCGCATGACTGCTCCAACCTTGAGAGGAATGTGGGGGAATATCTTGATTCCTGTCCACAACCTTGACCTTGATTCTTGCTAGGCTTCTCCTTGTTAAGAAGTGGATTAACTTGGTTTGCAATTGTCTCAAGGTACAAATCCCCCAAGGCTTTCAAACCTACCTTTTCTGTAAGCCTATCCTTGAACCTTTTCAGATCGATCTATATTGAGTCTCTTGGTCCTCTCGCTAAAACCCATGCCAAAATCCCATTCCTACTCGTGATTGTGAGTCCTTGTTGAGCTGTCGCTTGATGCTTGTTAGTTATCTGTCACATTCACCCATAGTGTCTGATGTAAGAACCTTTTCCTAGGCTTGTTTGTGCTCTCGCTCCTTGCGATTTGAGCATGTTTTCCCCCTGAGATGTGTATATTGAGTAGACTAACCTATAATGCACACTTGGTTGGAGTCAATGTCCTATTTCCATATGTCGCTACTTGCGACGTTAAATCATCACATGTAGCATCGTCCTTTATTCTTTGTCGCTCTCCCTTCATCGCAACTGAATCGCCACATACTCTATTGCCATTTGACCTGATTCCTCTCCATGATGCCCAGTTTTTCAAATCCTACACTATACTCCTTTTTCTAAATTTTGGCACCTAGGTGCGGAAGCCTAACCAACAAAATATAGAAGCATGAAACCTCGACTTGCATAATTTTGGTCCTAATTTTCATAATTTGTATTTTTTCTTTTTTTTATATGTTGTAAATATTCTTGTATGTATTTTATTTTATTTTTGTACATATTTTTATATTAATTTCATTTAAATTTAAATTTAATTTAATTTTGTTATTTTTGTAAATATTCATTTATATATCTTATTTTATGTATTTTTATTTTTAATTATTTTTGTTAACCTTGTATGTTTAATAAACTAACCATTTTTTATCATTTAACATGTACATATTTTCTCATAAATGAACATTAAATAAATAAAAAATAAAATAAAATACAAAAATAAATCAAATTTCCATTTTTAATTTTAATTTCATGATTTTCATTTTCATTTTTCATTTTTACTAAACCTAACTTGTACATATTTTTACACCTTTTGTTTTACCCCTTTCCCACCTAAACCTAAACGTGAAGGGGGGGAATATGTTAAATGTTTTTTATTATACATTATTCCTACAAGACATGGTCCAGAGTGAATCACCGACTTCATCGTCGGTGAATCCACTCTTTTTTACCATGCTCACCAGCATGAAAAATATGGACGATGAAACATGAAGACCCAACCTCACCTTTAAATTAAATATTATTTCAGTTGCCTTCTGGAAACGCGCCTTAAAACAATATTTTAGTAAAGAATTAATTGAAAAATGTGCATCCATGTTTTATGTATTATTTACCCTTTCTTTGAAGTCTACGCTGAGTTGGGAGCTCGTTGGCGAAGTGAGTTGGGAGCTCGTCGACGAATAAGGGTGGGAGCTCGTCGACCAAGTAAGAAATGGAGATCATCGGCGAAATATTGAGTGGAGTGTGAGCCTTGCATAAAATCATATAAACTTTGTCCAATGTGGTGGGTGGAGGAAAGACTGTTATATATATATATATTTTTTATTTTTATTTTTATTTTTATTTTTATTTTTATTTTTATTTTTATTTTTATTTTTTTTTTATAATTTTTTTTTTTATTTTTGTATTTTGTTTTAATTTATTCATTTTTATTATTTATTTTTGTTTTTGTTTTATTTCTATTTTAATTATTTGTTTTTTTTAATATATTTTTTATTTTTTTATTAATTTCGTTTTATAGTTTTCATGGTTAATTGGTTTTTGGTAGGTTAAATGAATAACAAACTTGAATGTGCCTAATCGTTAAAAACATGTGTTTCTTCCTCAAAGGTCACAGGTTCAAATCCAACAAGGGTAGGGTAATTTTTGTAATTTTTATTTTTACATTAACGAGGATAGTTAGATTAGTTTAATTTTGATTTTCTTTGGTTAGGAATACTTATTTATTTTAAATTTTGTAAATAATGTAAATAAAGTTTCTAATTTTTATTTTATTTTATTGTTTATTATTTTATTTTTAATTGTTTTCCTAATCCTAAAAAAGGGAAAATTAGAGAAAATTATGCTACAAGCCGTGGGTCCCATACCGCCTGGTTCTTAATCAAACTATCCATATGAGTTAAGCTATATAATCACTAAGTGTTGATCTCTTGTGTAGGTGGGATTTCTCTTTTTGCAGGTTCAAAAATCAACGGTCCAGATTAACCCACGGGCTTGATCAATGGCTGCTGAGTGACAGTTTTTAAATGACCATAACTTTTGCTACATGTGTCAGAATGAGGCCCGTGATACCTCGTTGGAAAGGTATCAGACAAAAGAACACAATGGTATAGGTATCCAGGCCATAAAAGTAACAAAATATGTCATAAAATTAATAAAACAATAGAGCATGAATTTAGAGGCAAAAATGACCATACCAACTTCCAATAGTCATATCCAGAGCTACAAGCAACGAAATTAGGCCCAAATATCCAGAAGGATCCAAAAGGGAAAAAATTAAAAATCCTCAAATATCAGCAAAAACAATGCCAATTCAAATTTCTTGAATTTCTCATCGCAAGCTTTCCAACGACGCAAAGGGCACCTCAAACAAAGCCAGAATGAAGAAGTTATGGTCGGTCAAACTTGGCAGTCAACCCTAGTCAAAGTCAATGATGATGTCATCATCCATACAGGTGATGTCATAAGTTTGTACTAGGGTGACATCAACATGATGTCATGCTAATATCAACATGCTGATGTGGCACTCCCATAGGCTGACACGTGTCAAGTGGATTTGAAATTTTTGGTGGCCACATGGGCTAATTGGTAAGTGCCACGTGACACCACCCAGAGGCCGCCATGTGGCCCACACAGAGAGAGAAAAGTGGTAGTGTCTACTCGATAGGTGACTGGAAAATGATAGCCTATCCCAGGGTGCCACATGGCCCAATCACAGGGCACTACGTGGTAGCCCATAAATGCCCAATGTGGGCTACGAGCCGAAAAATTAAAATTTAAAATGGGTCGGCCCTGGACCAGCCGATGTTGAATCCAAAATCCGAACCGATCGATGACCAAACCCGAAGATTGTATCTCGACCTTATCTGATCAACGATCCCATAAAATCCAAGGCAATCCCATATAATTTGGTGGCGGTCATGTCATGGTTAATTTGTGCACCTATCCCATCACTCAATTGGCGGTTAAAATTGTTTGGGCGCCAAAATTGGCGGTATATAGATATATATTTGGTCAGATATAAAATATATGCATATTTTTAGCTTATGGTTAAAACAAAAAAGTCAAAGAGGGGAGGCTTGCAGGCTTGACCCCGAGACCTCCCCAATTCAACGCTAAATTTAATCCTTTTCTAACCGATGGACCAATGGTCCATATTGAACAATCCGCCCACAATTATTATTGAAACCCACCTTTTCACAGAGCTTGGGGATCCAAAAGTATGATTGGCATGTATTTTTATGTAGATCACATGAGCATTTATTGCAGGTGTTGGCATGTTTTACGAGGCATAGATCCCAACATGGGCCTAGAGGTGATTTTGTCCATTTGAGACAATCTTATAGTCGATTTTGCATTACTCCTCGCTACGAGTCCACCGATGATGTCCATTTATGCATCAGATCTATGGATCAGAAGGCCATTTTCAAGTTGTGAGGTATAATGATGTATTTATGCCAATTTTATTGTTGAGAATAATATAAATCCTCTCCACTTTGAAGGAGGGCCCAAAGATGCAGCCCATGTTGAATGAACTTTGTTATCAAGTTATTGTGTTATTGTCTCATTTATATTATTTCTCCCTTATTTAATTAATGTTGCACATAAGTTGTAATTCATTATCTTAATGTAATTCATGAAATGTCATCGAAGAAAAGTTCCTGGATCATGTTGGTATCAAATAAGTCTTATTTGACTTGAATTGCGAGTGTGAATGCTTACCAGGGCCAAGATAAAAAAAGGTGAAGGAAAAATCAAGATTTTCAACCCAGATATTGGACATGCAACTCGAAGAACGAAAAATGGATGATGAGGAGAGGCATGCCAAGCATGAGATTTTTTTTTAGAAGATCTTCTATTGGATGTCAGACATCGTAGAAAAAATGCATGCAAATTACAAGAAGAGAGTTGTAAAGAAGTAGAAGAAGAAGAAAGTAAAAGAAGAGGATAATGCTTCAATTGGAGGAGAGCCTCCTGAGCCTCCATCACCATCTTCAAGTTCTAGCTCTTCTTCCTCTTCCTCTCATTCGCATCATTCTCATCATTCTAGTTTTCATCCAGGTACTTCTAAAAATCCATTGTTGAAAATAGATGTGAAATTTAATTTTTCCATGTATAATGAAAAATCTAATGCATAGAAGCCTAATAATTGGATCAAAAAAATCAAAGTTTGTGTTCAATAGATCGAAGAGGAAGAGGAAAAGATCCAGTTGGCTTCTCTTCAACTGGAAGGAACAACCCTTGTTTGGTGGGAGAGAAAACTTCAGAAAGGTAGTAAGCATAATGGTAAACTCCTTTCTTCATGGTCTGAGTTTATAACTGCTTTGAAAAATAAATTTTATCCACTGGGTTATGTTCAAAAATCCATGATGGGATGGAAAAATCTAAGACAAGGTAAAAGTCAGAGTGTTCAAATTTTTACAAAGGAATTTAGGAAACAAGCACTTGCATTAAATGTTCCTTTATATTCTCATGAAACTTTGATGAAGTATATTGGTTTACTCCACAATTATATTCAACATACATTGTTATTGTTTAACCCCACAAGATTAGATGAAGTGTGTGTGCAAGCAACTCTCCTTGAGAATAGGGGAAACAATGTACATGAAGACCACCCAAACAAATTTTCCAAGTTCAAGGATAACACGTTCAAAGGAAAGAGAAAGGACAAGATGGAAACGAAAGCAAAGAAAGAGGAAGGAAATCCCTCTTGTACACATTGCAAGAAATATGGGCATGATGACGAGCACTACTAGAAGCTACATCCAGATCTAAAACCCAAGAGATTTGGTGGAAAAAGGAAGCCAAAAATGGTTGCAATGACACAACAAGACCTTGGTTTTGATTTAGGAAATGAGATGAGGATTACAACCATGGGAGTACAAGGTAAAAGTTCATTTCATGTTGGTTCAAGTTCCACTTATGCATCTCATGATCATGAAATAAGAAGAGGTGAATTATTTCATATTAAAGTTGTATATAAACATACTAAGATTGAAACTCTATTTGATCCGGGTTCCCAAGTGAATTTAATCTCAGAAACTATTGTTAAAAAGTTGGGCCCAAAAAAAAAACCTCAACCTAAACCATGCCCTCTTGGTTGGGTAACTGATAATGCAAAATCAAATTACCAAGTAGTGTAGGGTCAGATTTGCTATTGCTTTAAAGTTGATAGATGAGGTTGATTTAGATGTTGTCCCACTTGATATATGCGACATAGTTTTGGGAAGCCTGTACCTTTATGATAGAACTACAATCTTATTCTGAAATGAGAACAAATACCATCTCACAAAAGATGGATTGGAATGCATTATAAGGGCTCACAATATGAAAACAAATACAACTCTTGTTAGTGCAAGCTAGATAAAGAGACTCATAAACACTAATAAGAAATATGTACTCATGGTTGTAAGGGAAAAATATGTTGAGACATTTGATGCATTCAAAGGGCATGATCCCTCTCATAGAGATGAAATTATTGATGTTATATCTAACTATGATGAAATCTTTCAAAAACCAGGTGGATTGCCTCCCAAGAGGGAGATTCAACATGAAATACCTCTCCAAAAAGATGTCCCTCTTCCAAATGTGAGCATGTACAGGATGTTAGCTGTGGAAATGGAAGAAATCAAGAAGCAAGTGCATGACTTATAGGACCAAGGGGTCATCCGACCTAGCTCGTCTCCTTGTGGTTCTCTGATCGTGTTGGTTCCAAACAAGGATGACACAAGGCGCATGTGTGTTGATTACCGAGCTCTCAACAAGATCACCATAAATAATCGTTACCCCTTACCTTAGATAGATGACTTGATGGATCAGTTGAAAAATGCAGTGTACTTCACCAAGTTGGATTTGAGGAGTGGATACCACCAGGTCAGGATTGCAGAGAGTTATGCGTGGAAGACCGCCTTAAAAAAAAACAAGGTATTTTTGAGTGGCTTGTGATGCCATTTGGGTTTTCTAATGCTTCAACGACATTCATGTGAGTCATGAATGCTATCTTTAGGCCTTTCCTTGATGATTTTGTGATTGTATATTTAGATGACATACTAGTTTTTAGTAGGATTTGGAATTAACATGTAACACATGTAAAGAGATTATTGGATGTCCTTAAAAAGGAAAAGTTGTATGTAAAATTGTCAAAGTGTGAATTTGGTAAAACATCATTAGTTTACATTGGGTCATATTGTTGGAGGTGGTCAACTAAAGATAGACCCCTCCAAAGTTGAAGTCATTGTAAATTGGTCTAAGCCAACATCAACTATTGAGGTTAGGAGTTTCCTAGGGGAAGTTTAGTACTGGAGAAAGTTCATTGCAAACTTCTCCTACATTGCATCACCTTTACATGCCTTAACCAGTGTGAAACAAACCTTGCAATGGAGAGGAAAACAACAAAATTCCTTCGACACATTGAAGAGAAAGATCAACACCGCTCCAATGCTAGCACTACTTGATGTACAACAACCATTTGAAATTGAGACTGATGCCAATGTCTATGCCATGGGAGTAGTCCTGATGAAACAATGTAAGCCCATTTGATTTCATTCTGAAACTTTTTCTAAGGCTCTGTGTAACTATCATACATATGACAAAGAAATGTATGCATTGGTACAAAGCGTGAAAAAATGGAAACACTACTTAATGGGAAAGGAAACATTCATACACACTAATCATCAACCATTACAGTATCTCCAGTCACAAACCAAGCTGCATCAATCAAGGCACTACAGGTGGATGGGATTCTTACAACAATTCCATTTAGTCATTAGATACAAAAAGGGTACAAGTAAAAAAGTTGTGGACATGCTTTCTAGACCTCCTATTTTTGCATCCATTGTTTTGAAGAATGCTTCCTTAGCTCATGATAGTTACATTGAACAATATGCTAATGATGAGGATTTCAAGGATGTATATGAGAGGCTAACCCATGTCTCACAGGTGGAGAATTTTATGTGCAGGATAAACTAATTTACTATATGGGAAAGCTTTGTATTCCAATCAATGAAAGATGCATGTAATTAGGGAAGCACACAATTCCCTTGTAACTGGGCACTTTGGGGTAGGTAAGACTATGGCACATTTGCAAAGGTTTTTCTATTATCCTTGAATGGAAGATATTGTAACCAAATATGTAAATGGGTGCATGTTGTTCTCAACTTGTAAGCCCACTAATAGAAAATTGGGGTTGTACACACCACTTCCTATTCCTTCTCATCCTTGGGAATGTATTTCCATGGATTTTGTATGGGGGTTTCCTTTGTCAAAGAGGGGTCATGACTAATTGTATGTAGTAGTGGATAGGTTTAGTAAAATGTGTGTCTTGATGCCATGTAAAAAGCAGATCATTGACGAGCAAACTGCTCATCTCTTCTTTCCTCATGTATGGGTCCACTTTGCACTGTCCACATCCATTATATCTGATCGAGACACTTGATTCCTTGGAGAGTTTTGGACCATATTGTGGACAATGATGGACACCAAGATGATGATGAGTAATTCTTTCAATCCATATACTTATGGATAGACAGAGGTTGTAAACATGACTGTGGTTCATTTGCTTCGAGGCTACTGCAACAAACATCCCAAGTTGTGGGATGATCAGATCCAGTATGTGCAACATGCATACAACTCAACCTTGCACTCTTCCACACAATTTTCATCATTCGAGACATGTTTTGGGTATTTACCTAAGGCTCCCTTGGACTTGATTTTTGGAAAAGATCTCTATTCAAGCGAACAAAGAGAATAGGACAGAGCCCGTAAGTTCATCCAGAGGATTCAACAAGTACACCAGGTAGTCCAGGAATGATTGGAAAAGAGTCAGGCACAATACAAATCTTGGCATGAAAAGCACATGTGTTGGATGTTTGTGCTGACCCAGCTTCTACCTTTAGGTTTCCAACAAAACCCTGTAAACCATCAACCCTTCTGGATATCAGAAGGCAACACTGTGCACATAGTGCACATTGAAGTCTCACCTGAGATGGCTTATGGGTGACTGCAGGACCTAGATGTTTGCAATCGTGGAAGAGATGTTGCTCATGGGGATGTTAGGTATTCTTTTCTACTTCAACATTCATCAGATCTCTTATTCTAACACACGATAACATTCCGATCTATTACTCTGTAACCATATTCATTCATTAAACTTCATTCTGTAGTAAATATCAGAACTATTCTAGTGTGTGCTGCATTTTACTTCTATCATATTCATTCATTCATCATAAACAAAATAGAAACAAGAAATAAGACAACATTCCACATAAAGACACACATTTTTAACATGGTTCACCCCCGTTGGGCTATGCCCACAAAGATTTGGCATTATTTTCTCTTTTATTGATCTTCATCAATTCATTGCATTGTGTGCATTACATCAAAAGTGCATGTGGAATGCACATGGATAAGTGAGGTTGACTAGTCTCACACTAAGATCCAAAGCTTGCAACCTAACCCTCAGTTACAATTCATAACTTTTTCTCCAAAACTAACTCTATGATCTCACTACGCAAAAATTACTCCAACTCTTCTCACTTGCTAGATGTCATCTCCTCAGATCTCATAATACATATTTATACTACAAAAGTGGGTTAAAACCAATTACATCAATGAACAAAACCATAACCCTAAGTGGATTAGGTTTATCCACATTCTAACTTCTTGCGTGCGGTTGATCCATGTCCTTCTTCTTTTCCTTTGAATTTCTGCTTCCTCGCACCGCTTTTCCTTGTTCTTTGACACATGCTCCTTTTATAGCCCCTTTCTCAACTGTTTCCTTAATTGTTGCATTGTTCCCCAAAATGGCCTATGCCAACAAGCCCCCAACACTTACTTATGGCTCGTCCTGACCCACTCAAGAAGTGTTTTCATCCTGCACCGAATTCTCTAGTGCATGAAATTTGCCTTCAATCTCTTCAACTCAAGTGTTTATTTGTGCGCTCCTCTCTGCTACAGATTCCATAGTCTACACAATGATATGTTCCTTCAACAAATCTTAGATCTCCAAACCAAATTTTCCAGCATTCCCCTTGGATGCATCAATCTCTATCATCATTTTCTTTGCCCCTTCTTGCAGTGGCTCCAACTTAGCCTGCCTTGACTGCTTCTCTGCATGTATTCTCTTCATCTCTGTCTACAGATTCTTCAATTCTTGTGAACTCTTCAACATATCTGAGATGTTCATTGATTTCTGCCTCTACTTGAGTTCATGCACTACAATATTTACTCCTTATTCCTTCTTATGTAACTCCTGCAATTTGTCATCCTCCTTTAGAATTGTCCATAACTGTGCGCTTCTATCATATAACCCCGTGATTTCTTAAATGCTCTGCACAATACTCTCCTTATGGCCTGTCACCTCCTGCTCCCTCTGTTTTCTAACCTTTGGTTGCATGCTTGGTTGTAGGAGTTCCACCAACTATGTGATGTGGCTCTTATAGGCCTCCATAGTCTGTGCTATCTTCTCAATCTTATCCTCTGTGGGTATGTTTCCTTCCTGCGCACTATCCGGGATAGTTTTAAACACTTCGTCTACCCACTTCTCTATCTTCTCTAAGAATTTCTTTATGTAATCCTTTTCAAACTGCACCTTGTTGATTGTTATCTTCAGTGTGTCATTTACTTTCTTAGTCAATTGTAAATATGTCACATCTTCTCGTGCCCTCGATTGAATCTCTTATGCGACATTGACTTGAAGTTTATACAACGCATTCATTGGGACCTTGGGCAATGGCAAGTCCAAGTGGTCTATGTCCTTCAACTTATTCTTCATTGTCTCCTCATCCATCTGCATCATGTCCTGAGTGATAGGAAAATTTTCATTCCCCGATGCTATGATTTGGACCGTTTCCTAGGTTGGAAAACGTCTTTTTCTGAGAAGTCTGCTATTGTGGTGCCTATTCCTTCTGCTACACGGTAGTAAGTTGTATTTGTTCCAATGTCTCTTTAACCTCTTTCAACTTCTTTATTATCGCTTCCATTTGCTTCTCAACATCGTCCCATGACTCCACTATGTAGTCCTGCACCTTCTCGGTAACTAACTCAACATCATCTTCTATGATTGTAAATTCAGGAACACCCTTGTGTGCCTTCATATTCTTCCACTATCCTCCCATGTGCCTTACCATTCTCTTCATGGGCAAAGTTTTTGTTTGCGCTATAGTATCTCATATCTCTATGTCTGGGAGACTTCCTCCTCTTAGTACCTCCTGCATAGGAACACTTGTATCCTGCGGTGCTCCTCCATTTCCTACTTTTGCGTAGTCCTTATCTTGCATTGAAGGATTTGGAATAGGGTTATTCTACCTTGGATTTCTAACTATCGTGCTTCCCCCCTATTTCCTTCGCGCGATCTGTCACCTTTCTTGTGTTTTTTGTTGGGCTAGTTGTCTACTTTGATGTGCCAGCCTCTTCCTGTTGATTACCTTTGGATCCTTTCTTGAACACTACTGGTACTTTCCATTATTTAGGCTAGTCATTCATGGCCCACTACACCTCTTTTGATATTACACAATATCTTAGTTGTAGCCATTCCTTCATGGGATCCCTTTTTTCCTTGATCCACATATTGTGTCTAGAAGCCTTAAATTCCACTATTCCTTGATTCTACCTTACTCCCTCTGGAAGTATCCTCCAAGTATTGGATATCTTTTCCTGCATCTCGTCATAATACATGGAAAATATACTGGAATTTTCCATCCTTTGTTTTGCATCTAAGGTGTGCCTTAATGTCGTATACGTTGCTGTGCGACACTTTCCTAGCCTTGGGTAAAAGTAGTTGTAATTGGGTTCTCCCCAACCCACCAAATCTATTATTATTATCAACCATTCATAATGGAACTCTGTTCCCATATCCTAGGCATCCTTGCAGTCATCCAAAATTAAATTTAGTAAGTATGGGCTCCAGCTGAGTAACGTCCCCTTCGCGCATTGTGCGGATGCTGCGATAACTCTTGCAGGTGCTTCTTCCTTGCGACATTTCCTTAACAGTTTGAAAGACATCAACTTTGTTTCTAAACTCATCACAGGTTCATTGACTCTGTTGATTATGATTCCCTAGGACCCTCTCTCAATGCCATATGTCTTCCTCATCT
Source organism: Picea engelmannii (assembly GCA_009831015.1). Lineage (NCBI taxonomy): Eukaryota > Viridiplantae > Streptophyta > Pinopsida > Pinales > Pinaceae > Picea > Picea engelmannii. The sequence continues at coordinate 48,494 of ML798819.1, forward strand.
CCTCTTCCAGTGCTTTCTCCTTTGTCTTATCATCCAAATATTGTGCTGGGTTTTCTCCATATGTTGGCAGACCTGTAATTTATGAAATTAGGTCTAAATTTATTGATAATGGCCCGTCCATCCATAGAATACCCCCATGTACCAATGCCAGTAATTGTTTGATGCAATTGTTTACATCTTTACCTCGCCCAAAATGATAGATCTCTAACAAGTTCATTATCCCTGTGTTATACAACCATGCTATCCACTGCTTTGGTTCTAAAATTGGAACTCCTAATAAGCTTACTCCTTTTCTCTCCATATAGACTTGCGACACAAACTCAGGGAAATTGTCCTTGTCTATTACATGATGGTCCGAATACTTTAGTTTTTTAACACATCCTAATATATCAGAAAGGATCGTGACTCCTTCAGGTATGCACAATAATTCCAGTGTTGCTTATTTATGTTTGCACTGTGATCTCTGTATTGTTTGTTTTCCCCTTGTCTTTCCTGTCACTGTCAATTTCTTTGCTTCCTGGTGTGCATCCTCTTATGCTTTTGCTTCTGAATCTCATTGACTTGTAACATACTCCACCTGGACTTCCTTCATCTGCTATGCTGGTTCTGCACTGATTCGGTTTGTCCTCTAGGATCATCTGACTCTGTTCGCTCATCGTCTTCCTTAGTTGTCTATTGTGGTGCTCTTAAGCCAATATGTTGTGTAGGGTTTTTCTCTACGGTAAGGTTCTGTGTGACGTTCTATAGGCCAACCTCCATCTCCTCTGTTGCTGGAATTTGCTGCTCCTCTACCAATGTAGTGTTGACTGGATTGATGATTGGTGAATAAATGGCATCTACGTCCACCACTCCTTATGGATGAATAAGGATTGCTGCTTCGATGACTAATTTCTCGTACAAAGATCTCGTGGCGCTATGTGTTTTCCTTGCGGTGCGACTAGGAGCTCCAACGTTTGGTGGTGCCATTCTTCTAAATCCTGCAAAGTGGCTCTAAATCCTCACTGAATAGCTTGAAATCTCCTAACGCTCGAATTTATTCCTTAGCTCTCATTTTCTCAATGACACAATGAGTCTTTCCTTGCAATTTTTTTGCTTTTATAGTTCCTGTCATAAATGCTATGTCATATCCCACTTTTTCGACCACTATATTTTCCCTTTTCTGGTTGCTTTCTGTCCCATTACGTTGCGTTTTCTATCTAGTCATATTTCTCTAGTGCATAGGGTATTCCTGATCAGTCACACCACTTACTATTTGCTGCGCACTGTATCATCTAACTGCCTGTCTACCACTTATCTTTCTACTACATATTTTTGTATTTTTCTTCTTTTTCCAATTTGTTTTTAACCTTTTTATTGTTTTAACCCCTACTATACACACTATGTACAACTCTACTTTTCTGTGCTGCAATTACTAAGGGTTACTGGGTCGACTGTCCCTATACAGTTTTAGTCAACTACCATTCACCAATCCTTGCATCTCTTTTCCTGTTAAATCTTGCAACTGTACAACACCTCCATCCGTGACAGACTTTATCTCATATGGTCCTAGTTAATGCATTCTGAATTTCCTTGGGTCCTGTAAGTATTTACTGTCATTGAGGAAAAATAGATCTCCTTCCTTGAATTTCTTCTTCTTAATGTGTCTATCATGCCAAGCTTTGTTTTTTTATTTCTGTACTTCCTGATGGAAACCAACCATAATCCTCTCTTCTTCTAATTCCATGAGTTGAGCCAATATTTCTTGAGTTGCGCCTCTTTGTGTCATGTTTGTAATAGTTGCAATGTGCAGACTAGGTATCAAATATTCCAAAGGGAATACTACTTTCTGTGCATACACCAATATGAAAGGTGTCTGCCCTGTGAGTTTCTTACATGTAGTTCTATAAGCCCATAATACTACTGGTATCTTCAAATCCCAATCATCCATGTCTACATTGCAAATATTTGTTAAGGCATTATCCAAAATATTATTAAATGCTTCCACTGTTCCATTAGCTTGAGGATGGTAAGGAGTGCTCTTATGATGATGTATCTCAAATTCTTCATTCATTGCATGGATAATACTATTGATAAAATGAGTTCCCTGAACACTCATGAGAATTCTAGGGCATCCAAACCTTGTAATTATTTGTTCAAACAAAAAGTGCACCATAGTTTTTGTGCTGCAATCTTTTACTACTGTTGCTTCATCCCATCTGGTTAAATATTCTGTCATTGTAATGATGTATCTTGATCCTGTTCTTCTAGATGGTGGATTGATTGGTCCTACAAAATCTACTGCCCACTTATCAAACACTTTAAGAGATACCTGAGGTTTTAGTGGCATCTCATCCCTCCTAGATGGATTTCGTGCCCTCTAACATACATCACAATTCTAATATTATTCCTTCGCATCTTTTGAAACTGTTGGCTACCATAGTCCTACGCGCAATATCTTCTACACATTATCCTTCCTTGCGCAGTGTCCTCCAAATATTCCTTCATGTGCTTCTGCTAAGATGATAAGACATTCATGCTCCATTACACATCTCCTTAAAATGTTATTTGCACTTAGTTTATGTAAGTGTCAGCAATAAGTTGGTAATCTACAACCCTAACCACCAAATTCTTCTTCTGTGTAGTATTGTATTTTTCTGGGGCAAATCTTGTACTAAAAAATTCAATAATGTTTGAAAAATATTCATCAGCAATATGCACTGAAAACAATTGTGCATCGGGAAAATTGTCCTCCAAACTACTTGGTTCCTACCCATTGGTTATCCTAGACAGATGATCTAGCCCTGCATTCAATCTTCCAGGTTTCACAACTACTTCAAAATCAAACTCCTGAAATAAAAACAACCATATACATATTCTTCCCCCCAACACTGGCTTGTTAACCATGTACTTAAGAGCATATTGATCTCTAAACATCTTGAAATGTTGGCATAACAAATAATGTCTAAACTTCTGCAATGCATACACCATAGCTAAGCCTTCTCTTTCCGTTGTATTGTAATTCTGTTCTGGATCTGAAAGCTTCCACCTTTCAAATGTTATTGGATGATCTATATCACCTTCTCCTTGCTATGCTAACATTGCTCCAAGTGCTATTGAAGATGCATCCACATGAACATGGAACTCCTTTGACCAATCTGGAAACATTAGAATTGGTGCTATCACCATTTTCTCCTTCAATATGTACAAACTCTGTTGACATTCATCATTCCATTGAAACTTAATATCCTTCTTTAACAACTTCTCCATGGGAACCATAGTCTGTGCATAGCTCCTTCTGAACTTCCTATAGTAGCCTGTATGATCAAGTGTATATTTTAACTGGAGTGCTGACTTAGGTGGTGGTAAATTAACAATGACAACAATCTTCGCAGATCAACCATCAGACCTTATTTACACACCACATTCTCTAGAAAATTTCCAAATGGTGCGTTGAATATGCATTTCTTAATGTTGAAAGAGATTTGGAATTGTCTACACTTGTCTAACACCAATATTAAGACTTCAACATGATCTTTCAATAAACTAAATATTGTCCAATCATCCAAATAAACTTCCAAAAACTTATGAATAAAATCCTTAAATACAGCTACCACTACCCTTGAGAAAATAGCAGGGGCATTCTTCAATCCAAATGACATCACTATGTATTGATATGACCCCCATTTTGTAGCAAATGTAGTCTTGTGACGATCTTTTGGAGCTATTATGATCTAGCGATACCCTGAAAATCCATCAGTAAATGAATATGCTTCTTGTCCTCCTACATTCTCCAATACTTCATCTGTAAATGGAGTAGAGAAGGGATAATGTAAACATGCATCATTCAACTTCCTCAAGTCTACACAGATCCTTATTCCCCCTTGCTTCTTTTCCTGCACTACCATAGGGATAATCCACTTAGATTCTTCAATAGGTTCTATTACACCAACCTCTAACATTTTATCAATATCTGCCTTCACTTTCTGCTTATACACTGGATTCAACCTGTAAGGTCTCTATCATATTGGTCTAGCATCTGGTTTCAAAGGGATATTCATTTCTCCAAGTTCTCCTACTACCCCTTTCATATTTGAGAACGTCATTGGAAATATGTCACTATACTCGCACAATAACTCTGTTATTCTTTCCACTATTTTGTTTTCCTAATCATCACCAATACTTGCAACCTTTGGATTTTTTTCTGTTCCAATATTTACCTTCTTTATCTTCAGTGGTGCATAAAAATATTCTAACTATAACTGTGGACCTTCTACTTCTCTTTCCCCTTCAACTTTTGTAATTTGAATATCGCGTGGGTTTTCTTCTGCTGGGTCATCTTCTATGATGTGGTAACAATGTAACAACTGTCTGATTGTTTGTCGATTCTGATTGTGACATGATGTGACAATTTCAACTTTAGGTTCTTAAAATATCCTCTCTTTCACCAACTTCAATGCTGTATCTATCTCTGGAATCTCATGTTCAAATACAAGTGTGATCACAAAATTCTTCTCCAACTCTTCCCAATTTGCAATTTATTTGTGCAGTTCCAATTCTGTATACCAATTCCTTGGGATACCTTCTAATGTATGAATGAAGTGATGTGGCCATTCCTCCGATGGTACCAATATCCATTGAGTTATGCATATGTCTATATGTTCTCTGGGTTTTCCTATTCCATCATATTTCACTAGATGTTTCTTCTCCAATTCTGCACCAAATCTGATGCGCAATAACCTCTTGTATTGATACTAGTTATTGATATTCTCTTTGTGAGTACCCCACCAACATGTGGGTGTTTCTTTTAAGGAAATATCCAAAACTAATAACCTTTGATTCTCCAAAACTTCTAACTCAAAATTTCTTAAAATTTCTTCTAAATTACTCTGACCATAAAAATTTGGAGGTTCTCTTACCTTTGTGCAAACCCATCTTAGTGCACACATCATCCTTGCACATATTCTGGTAGATACTCATGTAAGCACTGCTGCCAATTCTCCAATTCTGTGTCAGAATATGAAGCACAAGAAGTAATGCTTCTTGAGCTAAGAATTTCATCTGCTGTTGGGTTTACATAATATTCTTCACGCATGGTAGTTATATACACCTAGCTTATCTCTTATGTGATGAAGTTTTCTGTCACAGGTTCAACATATCTTCTTCCCTTCGAAGAATATAATGGTGTAATGACTCTATATTCCCCTGATTCAAAGATCATTTTCCTGGTCTTCAAGTTGATGATATCCTGATTGTTAAAAGCCCAATCTAGTCCCAACAATGTTGGATAAGGTGTAGTATTATCCACTATATCAATCACTTCAAAGTATGCCATAGTGCACACACCATCTAAATCCATTGGTATGCCTTTCAATCTACCAATTGGTATCACCCTATGTTGATTTTCTAGCTTCAAGTGAATAGGTGAGTATTCCAATGTAGGTTCCCCCATAGATTCCCATGTTTTCTTAGAAAAAACATTTACTTTAGACCCCATATCTATTATGATGTCACCCATGTTAAAATCCCCAATATTTGCATTGAATCTAAACTCACTATTTGTCCTTGTCTTCTTACGAACTTGATTAACTGCCTTCTATTCTAATTTCATCTCTTCTCCATAATTGTACTTTTCCAATAGACTATTTAATACTTGTAAAGAGGTTTTTTCATTCAACAACTTCAAGAAAAACCCCCAAAAGTTTCTTACATTACTTGTTTCGAAGACTGATCTTTGTTGGTCTGATTAAATAGATGACACATATCATATACTGGTACATCATATCTTGGCTTTGTACTTGAAGTAGAAGCAATATTCTCCTTAAAAATCTCTTGTCTGGCCTCCTTGAATGTCTCCTTTTCTTTGCATGCATCAAACTATTGTTGAGGTGTTGTATTCTTTCTGACCCACTGGTGCTGGTCCTAATTCTATTTTGTTGCATCTGCTCTTGTCTTGGTTCCACCTCTAGTAACTATATTGATCTTCTTCCCATCCTTTTCTCTGGTTTCCACAATAATCCATTGAGCATTTTGATTGTTCTGGTTCCACTTTTCATGTATCTTTGTTAAAAGTGTAAGATATTCTTATGTGTCATGATCTACTGCGTGACAATACATGCATGTCGCTGGTGGCTGTGGACAATCCCTTGCATAATGTCCATGTTTATGAAAATTGTGACATGTTACTGGTCCTCTACCTCCTCCAAATCCTCTTCCTCCACGACCTCCTCCTCTGAAGCCTCCTCTGTAACCTTGATTGTCTGTGTGTGATGTATTATACTATGGTACCTGATTATATTGTGGCTACGCATTATTATACTATGGTAGTTCTACAAACTACTACGCATTATTATACCGTGGTGGCGCTATGAACTACTACATGTTATTATACTGCTATGCAGGTGGACTTATCATTGGTTTGGCCTACATCCTATAAGCATCTGAAGTCCTATCCTTCATTATTTCCAAAGTTCTACAATCCTTGTCCTCATGTCCTACAGACTTGGAGAAGTTACATAATGTACTCTTAGGCACTGTTTGATACTTTTGCATCATGGGACAATGATACAGATCATGTTCATGTGTTCTACATATTTCACACTATTGTCCTTCTGTGGGTAAAGGATTTGGAATCCCTGTTCCCAAATACTGCGCAAATGTTGGACACTCATTCTTATGATGTCCCTCTGCTTTTCACAAGGTACACCATACATTTCCCCTCTTCTCTTTACCTTTGTTATAATTCAACTAAAATGTCAGATTCTTAAGATCTTCTCTCATCTCTTCTACAATTGGATCTGTATGTTTATACTAATTCTACTCCAATTGCAAGGTTTCTTGCAAAGCCTCAGCCTTAGTTTGGAAATTCTGTTGCCTCGATGGACTTAAGATGTGGCAATAATGAATTAACAAATAAGTGTTTATGCTGCATATATGTTATAGGATACTTCAATTTACCTTCCAGTCTCTTGAACTTCTGATCAACCTCCCAAACTGACTCACCTGACTTATGTTTGATTTCTATCATCTCATTCATAAACTGATCCTCTAAACTTGGTCACTGAAATTCATTGATTAATGCCTTCTTCACATATGCGACGATTGTAGGTGCTCCTTATAGGCTATTTATTGTGAGGCCCATATACTAGTCTAGTGCAAAGTCTCTGAATGTGATTGCAAGCTGTGCTACTTTTGTATCTTCATCCATGATCTGCTTAGCTGCCCAAATCTTCTCACAAATAAATAAATGTTTCTCTGGGTCCTCCAAACCTTCTCCATAAAACTTTGGTAACCAAATAGTTGGATATGCTCCTGCCATTGTAAATTTTGATGTACTACCACCTCGACGAAGTGTAGATAATTGACTACTGCTAGTTGAATTTCCACTTCCACTTGAATTTCCACTGGTTCCTCGTCCTACTAAAATACTTCTACCAGTAATTGATGGTTGTATAAATGGTTCTTCTTCTTCAAATGTATTAGTTGTTATCACTCTGTAATTTGCCCTAAGGCTTTGAAGGCAGTCATAGAAGCAACATCAAAACCACTTTGAGTCTTGGATCTATCCCTCCAAGACTCAGAGAGGGATCTCTTTGTTTGATATAGATTTGTTTGAATAGATATTAGGATAGCTATGATAGATTGGTAATTGGTTTTTAAATGGTTTGGTTGGAGCAGGAGAAAAAGGCCATTGGGCAATGGGGTCAGAGAGCTTTAATCCAATCAAAGTAGGGTCTACATGGGAGCTTACAGGGAAAGGTAGGCACTATGATGGATCCTTTAAAGTTTGGTAAATGTTCAAGAAGAAAAAGGGATGGAATCGGATCATAACATGGCAGTTAAGAATCATGGGAATGACCTTCAGGCATAAAACATTGATATTGCTTTAAATTGGGAACATGGTGTATTTAAACAAATCCTAAGCCTGAATATCTTTAAAACAATAGAGAAATAAATACATATGAAAAACAGGGAAAACATAATTACATAGAGGAAAAATTCACTAGCATAATGACACAGGAATCCTGTAACTGTAATCTTGTTTTGATGAAATATGGCTCTGTGAGCTAATTACAACAATGAATGCTCCTTTTCCTGGTCACGTTCAACAACCCCTACTCTATTAAAAACATGGATATAAATAAACATTACAATCCTTAGGCTCAGGAGATCGAATTCGATCCTCCTGGCCGAAAATAACAAGTGAATCCCAAAGATATGGAACTGCAAATTTGACCGAATTTGCTGAAAATAGGGGTACACTCAAACATTGGTTTCTCCCAACCAGTGACACCTGTGAAACAAATGTAGGAGGTTATTGTATATGAGCATGTGCTGGAAAAAAACCTCCTTCAGTTTCTCCAATTTCGTCTCCATCTCGCCGAAACATCTCCCGCAAAATCAGGGCTGCAACAGGAAAAACCAAAAATCCAAAAAATGAGGCTGAAAGACAACTTCTATTATCCCAAATGGTGGCACCTGTGTAAAATCTGGAAGAGGTTTTTGTTCTTCATCCCGTTCTGAACAAAAAACTCTCTTGGTTTTTGAAAATCTATCTCCGTTTTCCCAGAATCTGCTTCGAAAGATGAGGTGTCAAACAAACAAAAAACTAGCGGTTTTGAAAAATTGGGGAAAAGTGGTTTTTTGGGGAAAGGTGGTATTCCAGACCTCCCTTGAGGTGGTAAGTGGTATTGGGAGGGGGGGTACAAAATCACCAGGGGGTGACAAGTGTCCCCCCAATACCACTTATATTGAACCCCCCCCTCGTTAAAGCTCGAAAAGCACGGGGGGTCTGTTATGATAATTGGACGTTGATTTATTTTTGGGGATGTGTGAATGTAAAGTTGCGGGAGGGAAAATGATGTGACTTTTATTTTATTGTTTTTGTTTTTTATTTAATATATGTGTTTTCTTTTTTTAATTATTTGATTTATGTTTTATTATATTTCGTTTTTATTACGTTTTGTTCTATTTATGTTTCATTAGTCTATTATTTAGTTTTACATTTTATTTTATTTTGTTTAAACTTACGTTTTATATTTGTTTTTTGTTATATGTTTTATTTAATTTCTATTTAATTTATATGTATTTTTTATTTTTTATTTTATATGTTTTAATATATATGTTTATTATATTTCATATGTTTTTATCAATGTTTTTTAATTTATATTTTTTTTTATTTAATGTTTAATTAATAAACACTAACCTTATTACTAATTTAACAACTAACTTAATTATTAATTAATTAATAATTAGTCTAACATATTTTGATTAAACTAACTACACTAATTTTATTACTAACATTATTAATCTATTGTTCTTTTTAGCCTAAGTTTGTTTATTCATGGATGAGTGGCGGGCGAGATGTAGCCAATGGGACAAATGGATGAGGGAGTGAGTGGCGCAGAGGTGGATGAAGGATGCAATAGGGTGATGAAAGATCGGGCGAAATGGATGGAGGGGGAAATGGAAACAACCAAGAGACCAGCAAGCCAGGAACTTCATCATGAGACCCACAAATGATATATGAATCATCAGATCTCCTATAATTATAGGACCCTAAGATAGGCTCCACCTGGGGATGGTAGCTCTTTCAGGAGGTTTCAAGAACCACCGAACTCTGAACATGCAGACCGATTCTTTATTCATTGGGCTGATCCGAAAATCTTATTCTGTAACCTATACCTGTTTTTATCTTTCAACTGAAACCAAATCAAAATGAACACTGCTGAAAAAGAGATGCTCGAAATGCAGAGCTTATTCACACTCTCCTACCTACTCTACTGCAATCACTGCTCATCTAGGTAATGGAAAAATTCCAATGTAGCCAATCCAACAGTTGATCTAATAACTCTGTTCTTCCATTGTCTTTGATAAAACTTAGAAATAAGTCTGTTACTCGTTCTTGAGAGTAATTTCCAGCCTGGTCTTCACTACAAAGGATTTGATAAACCTGAACAATAGGAAAAACACTGGAAATGGAAAAGGATCCTGTATTGAATAATATCTCCATATATGTATTTACATAATCAATATAGGCTTGTCCCATCCTTTGATTTTCAACTTCAGACAATTCAACATCATGACTTGATTTTTCACCTATGCCTTCTATGTCCAACACTTCTTTACATGACTGCAAATGCTCTGATGGGTTCTGAAATGATGCTTCTGCTGAACAGACACCTGTAGCTGACTATCTGATCAAAGCCATATCATAACAATTTTTGAAATCATTGGGGGTAAATGAAAACTGACTTTGAAAACACACATTATCCAGAATATCAACTATAGGGTAATAAAATGCTTTAGATAATGGTGGCATTGGCTGTACTGGTACTTCATGGCTTACACTATGAATTTCAACTAGAATCTGACCAAGATTCCCTCTCAAAATTTGAAATGAATTAAAGCACAAAAACAATGAATCAAGATGGATCAGCTCATCACCTGTTTCAGGCTTCATGATTTCATCTGAAGTTTGACCTTCAAAAAGGCTCAAGGGATGCACCTCGGGATCAACTTCTGTATCTACCCTGTTTTCCTCAACTGATGCATTAGAACATTCCTCTTCTTTTCTATGTGCAATCTACTTGTAATGTTTTCTCAAGATCGAAGCAAAACATAAGGGCATGCAGTTTTCATTTTCTTGCAAATTTTCTGCGCTTTCCTCCTTCAAAATTTGAAATGAATTATAATCTAATGGTATAGAGTTACATTCCATTGTTTCAAATTCTGCTTCAGGCTATGAATTTTCCCCTGAACTTTGAAAATTAGAGAATCTTGGAGATTGTAATCCTGGATCTGAAATAGCCTCTTTCTCAACACTAACATCCTTCACTATCTCATCAAAAGATTTGCCTTCTTTGATATTTAATACTTGTTCAGAAATTTCCTTCAAAAATTTAAAAGAAGAGAAGCATAAGGGTAAAATTTGTCCACTTACCCCAAGAATTTCTGCATTGTGATCATAGTTGTCATAATTTCCATGTACAGATTGATTGTCCTATTGGGATTGCAAATGATCTTCTTCCTCCCAATCATATGTTGTTGATTTCTTTGAAACATTCATTGTGGTATAATCATCATCATACCAATCAAGCTTGGGTGAATCATCCATGGATGAAATGCCAGTGAACATGGATATCATATCAGGAGAATCTTCCTCAATATTCTGATTTTGAACTTCATCTTCGACTGTATTGTGAATTGAGTACATGAAACTATCATTATTCAGTCCCTAATACCACGGTTGAGCTGCAGACTTTTTGGGAACATTGATCCTTGTTCGTTCTGGAACCATTGGCACATGTGGTCTTTGAACAACAAGCTCATCTTTTCTACTAATCCTTTGCATCATCTCATTGACTGTGTTGGTCAGATTCATTTATGAAGATGTCATCCGTTCCCTTTCTATTCTATCTTTCTTTTCTGCCTTTAACTTTGCCTTTCTATTCAACAAGTTAGCTTCCACACCCACTGCAATCTTTTGCATTTCTTCAAGGGTTGCAATTTTCCTTTCACTTAATTGGAATGCCATCTCAGGATCGAAGGCATATGGGAAATTCAAGCGAGCTGATCCTTAGGTTGGCCTTATATCAGCAGACATTGCATGGTAAACCTTATTGAACCTTGCTGAAAACTAATGTATTGTCTCCCCTGGATTTATTTTCAAGTGGTCATATTCTTCTAGGATGAGGAAAACATTTCCCATGATCACCCACCTATCTAAGAAAACTTGCATGAACTGATGAAATTTTCTGATGCTTGTAGCTGGAAGGTTTTTAAACCAATTTTTAACTTTGCCTTGCAAAGACAAGGAAAACATACAGATATAGACATCGCCATCTTCAACCTCATAAAGGTCAAGAAAATATTCAAACCTCTAGATGTGTTTTTCAGCAGTAATATTGGCATTCTCTCCATTAAACCTGGGCAAATTATTGGTGTAATTTGCAGGGAGGTCATGGAGGATAGGAGGCAAATCTAGGGGCTTGTATCTGTCTGGGATTTTGGTAGGTACAGGAGGTGAAGCAAGAGGCTTACAACCATCTGAAGGTTTATCGAGAGTAGGAGATAAAGCAAGAGGCTTATGTCTCACTAGGATTTCTACAGATGCATCTGGGATGTGCACAGGTGTATGAGTATGTACATGATCCACAATTTGGGGCTTAGTCTCTGGAAGATCATCAATTTGCAAATGATCAATGTAAACTTCAACATTGTACTCTTGACCATGATCAAAATAAGAGAGAATATAATTAAAAAAAAAATCCTACAACATCTTGAATACAATTAGGACTTGAATACCTGCTCTTTCTAGGCTTCTTGGTCATGCTTCAGGTTCTTCCTCCAGTGGAGTCTTCGAATTGGAACTGATCTGAGGATTGGAGTCGCCAGGAGAATGATCTCAGCCTTCTTGTGTCTGGTCATTGTCCAACATCAGTGATCAGATCTGGAACTTTGAAGTGTACTACTGGGGAAAGTCCCCAGTATGGTCACCATTCTGTTATCACTTTGTAATTTTTCCTAAGGCTGTGAAGACAGTCACAGAGGCAACATCAAAACCACTTTGAGTCTTGGATCTAGCCCTCCAAGACTTAGAAAGGGATCTCTCTGTTTGATATAGATTTGTTTGAATATATATTAAGCTAGCTATGATAGATTGGTATTTGGTTTTTAAATGGTTTGGTTGGAGCAAGAGAAAAAGGACATTGGGCGATGGGGCCAGAGAGCTTTAATCCAATCAAAGTAGGGTCTACAGGGGAGCTTACAGGGCAAGGTAGACACTGTGATGGATCCTTTAAAGTTTGGTAACTGGTCAAGAAGAAAAAGGGATGGAATCAGATCATAATAGGGCAGTTAAGAATCCTAGGAATGACTTTCAGGTAGAAAACATTGATATTGCTTTAAACTGGGAACATGGTGTATTTAAACAAATCCTGAGCCTGAATCTCTTTAAAACAATAGAGAAATAAATACATATGAAAAACAGGGAAAACATAGTTACATAGAGGAAAACTTCACCAACATAATGACACATGAATCCTGTAACTATAATATTGTTTTGATGAAATATGGCTCTATGAGCTAATTACAACAATGAATGCTCCTTTTCCCAGTCACGTTCAAAAACCCCTACTCTACTACAAACATGGATATAAGTAAAAATTACAATCCTTGGTCTCATGAGATCGAATTTAATCCTCCTAGCCGAAAATAACAAGTGAATCCCAAAGATATGAAACTGCAAATTTGGCCGAATTTGCTGAAAATAGGGGTACGTTCAGACATTGGTTTCTCCCAATAGGTGACACCTGTGCAAAAAAAGTAGGAGGTTATTTTATATGAGCATGTTTTGGACAAAAATCTCCTTCAGTTTCTCCAATTTCGTCTCCATCTTGCCGAAACATCTCCTGAAAAATCAGGATTGCAATAGGAAAAACCAAAAATACGGAAAATGAGGCTGAAAGACAGCTTAGATTCTCCCAACTGGTTGCACCTGTGAAAAATATGGAAGAGGATTTTTTTCTTCAGCCCGTTTTGAACAAAAACCTCTCTTGGTTTTTGAAAATATGTCTCCTTTTTCCCATAATCTGCTTCGAAAGATGAGGTGTCAAACAGACAAAAAACTTGCGGTTTTGAAAAATTGGGGGAAAGTGGTTTTTTTGGGAAAGGTGGTATTCCGGACCCCCCTTGAGGTGGTAAGTGGTATTGGGAGGGGGGGGGGATCCAAAATCACCAGGGGGTGACAAGTGTCCCCCCAATACCACTTATATTGGACCGATAAGCATGGGGGGTCCCTTATGATTATTGGACATTGCTTTATTTTTGGGGATGTGTGAATGTAAAGTTGCGGGAGGGAAAATGATGTGACTTTTATTTTATTGTTTTTGTTTTTTATTTAATATATGTGTTTTCTTTTTTTAATATTTGTTTTATGTTTTATTATATTTCATTTTTATTAAGTTTTGTTTTATTTATGTTTCAATAGTCTATTATTTAGTTTTACGTTTTATTTTATTTTGTTTTAACTTACGTTTTATATTTGTTTTTTGTTATATGTTTTATTTAATTTCTATTTAATTTATATGTATTTTTTATTTTTCATTTTATATGTTTTAATATATATGTTTATTATATTTCATATGTTTTTATTAATGTTTTTTAATTTATATTTGTTTTATTTAATGTTTAATTAATAAACACTAACCTTATTACTAATTTAACAACTAACTTAATTATTAATTAATTAATTAATTAATAATTAGTCTAACATATTTTGATTAAAATAACGACACTAATTTTATTACTAACATTGTTAATCTATTGTTCTTTTTAGCCTAAGTTTGTTTATTCATGGATGGGTGGCGAGCGAGATGTAGCCAATGGGACAAATGGATGAGGGAGTGAGTGGCGTAGAGGTGGATGAAGGATGCAATAGGGTGATGGAAAATTGAGAGAAATGGATGGAGGGGGAAATGGAAACAACCAAGAGACCAACAAGCTAGGAGCTTCATCACGAGACCCACAAATGATATCTGAATCATCAGATCTCCTATAATGATAGGACCCTAACATTAGTCACACATGGGGTTGTGGGTTCCACACTAATTCTGATCTAGAATAGAGAGCCTTCTCTTGTGCTGAACCATTGAACTTTGGTTTTTCTCTCATATGTGGCGTGCACGATTTCCTCAATCTTCCCTGTCACACGAATATCCTATACCTCCTCTTCATCACTATCCAAGCCCTCTCACTCAGATATTTCCCTCATTTTACTACTGATCTTATACTGGTAGGGTCTTCCACTGCACGTCACTCCTACTCTGTCCAATATTTATTTGGTCTATTCCTCATCCATCATAATGGGTTCCATTGCTCCCTTCTTCTGGCCTCTCTCTAATTCTCATATCTTCCTTAGTGCTTCCCCCAGTTCCCCCATGCGTGCAGAGTGATTTAGCTGTCTGACTCCATTGCCATCAATCCTTCACTAAAGTATTGATCGATGTGTAAAGTGATCAAATATACCTTCCTCTTGGTCCCTTCAAAAACTCATGCTCTGCAACAGTGTAGGACTTGACAGTATCGACTACAAACTCAGTAAGGAATCCTGCAACAATACTGTCTAACCAGAAATCCACTGTGCATGTGAATTTATTATTGACCCTTTATAGACACACAATATTCTCAGTTGTCCATTCTACTGGTCTTATCCGATTAGTTGGGTGATTATCCTTCAATCTCAATATCCACTCCTGCAACAACTCTGGAAAATAATAGAAAAATGCCTCATGAAGATCAATAAACACATACCTCTAC
>ML798819.1:74354-85126 GCA_009831015.1 Picea engelmannii
TTAATTGACTCATTAATTAATTGAGTAAAGAATTAAAGGGGTTAATAAGTTTAATTTGTTAAAGACTTACGTATTCGGGAAGGGATAGGACATTAAATATAAGGATAAGATATTAATAAGGGATAAGATAAGATAATAAATACAAAAGGATAAGATAATAATAAGTGGATAAGGAAAGTAATGAAGGGGGGGGAGAGTCGGTGAAGGGGGAATATGAAGGGGAGAGCCTTACGGTGGAAGGCATTCTTTTGGAGGAGAATTTTATTTTGGGGGGAGGAAGCATTTTGGAAGGGGATGAGAGCATTGGTTTCTTGGCTTGGATTTTCTGGTTCTGTGGTAGAGTTCTGCAGTCTTTGAGTATCATTGCAGGGGGCACCGGGTTGGTAGGGGTTTTGGGCACGGGGGCCAGGATATCCATATGGTATCCTGGAGCTAGGAAGCTGTCCTAGTTGGCAGGGTGGAAACACGGTTTGGGCAGAGTCAGTCCGTGGCTTCAAGCTGGGCAAGGAAGCATCAGGAACAACAAGACAAGCAGAGGGTTAGCTTCAGACCAAGGTATGTTAATTTACATATTTGTTTCATTCTGTCATGAAATTATTATTCGTTGATAAATTTAAGTTACTGAAGTTACTATTATGAAGATTATTATTCTGTTATGAAGTTACTGTTTCAGTTTATGGAATAAATTGATGTTTAAATTAATACGGTTATTACATGTCCACATTCTGACTTCCTGTGTGCGGTTGATCCACATTTTTCTTCTTTTCCTTTGAATTTCTACTTCCTCGCGACGCTTTTCTTTATTCTCCAGCACGTGCTCCTTTTCTGGCCCCTTTCTCAACTTTTTCCTTAATTGTTGTGTTGTTCCCCAAAATGGCCTGCTCCAACAATAAGGTTGATCATACATTTCAAGTGGGAGATAAAGTATGGATTCTCATAAGCAAGGATAGGTTGAAGGGAGGAGAAAAAAATCTCAAACCCATCAGATATGGACCCTTCATCATCTTGGATAAAATTGGCACCAATGCCTTTCGCCTCGATTTACCACTGTAAATGTAGATATACTTAGTTGTAAACATAGAGAACCTGAAACTTTATGAGCCTCCAATGATCATTGATCAACTGGAGAGTGTCTCAGTACCATCAATTGATGAGTTTTCTCCTGAGTACTTGGACGAGTTGAAGGAAGGTATCATCATGGAAAGAAGGATGATGACTTTCCGTAGGGGTGATGTAGAATATCTTTGAGTGGGCCTAAAGGACACACATCCAAGTAAAGCACAATGGATCGAGAAAGAGAGAGTGAGGGAGAAATTCCCTCACCTACTAGTTGATTGATGAGGATTTTGGAGCCCCAAAAGATTCTTAGTGGGGAGGAATAATCCAGAAGGATCCAAAAGGGAAAAAATTAAAATTCCTCAAATATAAAAGAAAACTAGCGCCAATTCGAAGTCCTCATCACAATCTTTCCAACTACACAAACGACACCTCAAACAGAGCTAGAATGAAGAAGTTATGAACGGTCAAAGTTGGCAGTCAACCCTAATCAAAGTCAATGATGATGTCATCATCCGTATAGGTGATGTCAGTAGTTGTTACCAGGGTGATGTTAGTATGACGTCAACATGTTGACATGGCACTCCCAGCAGATGACATGTGTCAAGTGGATTTAGACTTTTTGGTGGTCACATGAGCCAATTGGTAAGTGGCATGTGGCACCCCTAGATGACTCCACGTGGCACCACCTAGAGTTCGCCACGTGGCCCACACATAAAGAAAAAAGTGGCAGTGTCTACTTGGCAGGTGACTGGACAATGGCATCCTATCCGAGGACACTACATGGCCTAATCACAGGGCACCATGTGGCAGCCTTGAAATGCCCAATGTGGGCTACGTGTCGAAAAACCAAAATTTAAAATGGCCTAGCCTCGGACTGGTCGACGCCGAATACGAATATCGGTGGAAAAACTTGGCAATTGTATCTCCACCTTATGTGGTCAACGATCCCATAAAATTTGGTGCAATCCCATATAATCTGGTGATGATGACATCATGGTTAATCCGTGCACCTATCCTGTCACTCAATTGGAGGTTCAAATTGTTTGGGTGCCAAACTTGGCAGTATATAGATATATATTTGGTCGGATATAAACTATATGCATATGTTTATCCTATGGTTAAAACAAAAAAATACAAAGAGGGGAGGCCCGTGGGCTTAACCCGGAGACCTTCCCAATTCAACGCCAAATTTAACCCTTTGCTAACCGATGGGCCAATGGTCCATATTGAACAATCCACCACAATTATTATTAAAACCCACCTTTTCACAGAGCTCAGGGGTCTAATAGTACGATTGGAATTTTTTTTTATGCAGGGTATACGAGCATTTATTGTAGGTGTTGGCACACTTTATGAGGTAGAGAGCCCAACATGGGCTTGGAGGTGACTTTGTACATTTGAGAAAAACTTATAATCAATTTTTCACTACTCCTTGGCACAAGTCCACCGGTGATGTCCATTTCTGCATCAGAGCTACATATTAGAAGGCCATTTTCCAGTTGTGAGGTATAATGATGTATTTATGCCAATTTTTTTGCTGAGAATAATATAAAGCCTCTCCACTTTGAAGCAGGGCCCGAAGATGCAATCCATGTTGGGAAAACTCCATCATCAAGATATTGTGTTATTGTCTCATTTATCTTCATTTCTCCATATTTCTCCCTTATTTAATTAATGTTTCACATAAGTTGTAATTCATGCTGTTAATGTAATTTATGTAATGTCATCGAAGAAAAGTTCCTGGATCACCCATGATGGCTTGATGGAAAGCTGGAAAGGAGAAGAATAGGATGGAACCAAAAGAGTTGACATATGCTGAGTGGAAATGGTCCAAAAATGAAAAAACACAGATGGAACCCGAATCTGATTGAAGAACCGTCTATGTAGACTTCAAGAAGCCATACCTCAGTCTACGAGAAAAGGAATCGAGCCAACAATAGCTTGATGGAAAGATGAGACGAAGAAGAATCCAAAAAGGTCTTAATCAATAGACATAATCTAGAAACACCCATAAAATTTCAAGGAACAAAAGATAACGCAAATGGACAAAATCAATGATTGTTTTTCAATGAATATCATTTGTAAACTACCTTAGGGAAAAAATTATCACTCATGAGTATGTTTCGATTCCCTTTTTAATGCTTATATGTTCTTTTTTCTAAATGTGAGAAAATAAACGAAAGGAAAAGAATATGAAGAGTCATGAGAACTGAGGAGTCTCTCTCTTGTCTTATAAAAGAGAACTTAGAGGATAGATTTAAGACTATTTCCCTTTGTAACAAAATATGGTACTATTACTTCCGAGTAATATAGAGCATGAGGCATTTCAGAAGTTTGTGATGTTGATGGATGTATTGGAGACTATTCTTTATGCATTTATCTTCTAGATGAGTAGATAATATTCTGTTGTATGAACTATTTCTGCACTGTGTTTTGTTTTTTTATGCCGTCACATGTTTCCTTTGTGGGTACATAAATGATGTTATGGATGTATGATAC
Source organism: Picea engelmannii (assembly GCA_009831015.1). Taxonomy (NCBI): domain Eukaryota; kingdom Viridiplantae; phylum Streptophyta; class Pinopsida; order Pinales; family Pinaceae; genus Picea; species Picea engelmannii. The sequence goes on from ML798819.1 coordinate 77,913, forward strand.
AACTATTTGTCTATGTATCTATAGCATTGCTGTTTTCATTTATCATTAGAATACTTTAATTATTTCTTGTTCTGATGGTGTTATCTTTCGTTGTACTCATTCTTTTAGTTTTTCTCATGGGATAGGTTATGATTGGTTAGATTAGATTAGTTTGCTTACAGTTAGATTAGTCTCAGTGTTATTTAGAACTTTTGGGGGACAATTCACTATTTTTTCCCTTTTGTTATTTCAATTATGAGCAACAATGAGGTCCATATACTCGTAGGAAACACTATACCAAACAAGAGTAGGTCTAATTCAGACCTAAGATTAGACGTTCTCCCTTATATGCTTGACATACCATTTGGACCCGTTAACAAAATGTTCTTTACCCTAAGATTGAGATTTTGGAATTGCTGAATGTGCTCTGTAATTGGACCTTTTTGTTGAAGATTTGTCAATTGACTAAAGCATGTAATTCTCTTAATATCCCCATAATGTGATATCAATTCATCTGTAAAAATGGACCAAGAGATAATATAATTATTTTTTCTTTCACAATGCCATTAATACCAAACAAATTGATCATTTCCTAAATACAATGATGCAATAGGTACCTTTTGTAAGCATGAAACTTGGTGTAGATCAAAGTATTGCTCCATCTAGAATATTCATGTTAAAGGATCTTTATCATCAAACTTCCTCATATTGATCTTCAGAATGAAGTAGTTCCTTGGTGCCCATTTGAATCCTTGATGATGTGGATCTTGGAGTAATGAATGATCATGATTTTGAGATTCATAATTTTTTCTCTCCAAAAGTGACAAAATACTCCCCATATGTGATTGAGTAGCAAATCTCTCATCTAGATCATGAAAGATCATCGAAGACATGGAATTTTGCAATTCATTCATGGATTTTTGCATTTCCTCTTTATTTTCATCCCTCTTTTTTTCATGTCATTCTTATTTTCATCCACCGTCTTTTTTCATGTCATTCTTATTTTCATCCATCTTGTTTTCCATTTCATCCATATTCTCTAACATTTCTTGAATTTTTATGCGTGTGTTTACCAACTTATCACTTGTTACTGACCTATCACTCAAATCATTAAGTTGTTTCTCCAATTTGGATAACTTGTTATGTATCTCCTCATTTTCTTCATGAGTTATAAATGAGAATTATGGGTGTTTTAATTGGTGTTGAAAACTTTTTTGGAGCCATGTGGAAAAACAAGAGTAATAATCCTCTATTTTCTCTTTATCACAAATTTTGAATCACCAAAAACATATATTTCAATAAAAATTTATGCAAATTGTAAGTTACATACCTTTCAAAACCTAAGTAGGAGAATGTATGGATGGATGAACTTTGTCCTGATATATCTCTAAACTTTGAATCCTTCCGAGTTTGAAATTTTGTCATGTAGTACTCTGATACAACTTCTTAAACTTATGAAATTTTCACAGTTTGAACCTTCATTGATAAAAAATTACAACAACAATACCAAAATGTCTTTAATACTAATTTCAATGTTAGTAAACAACCCCAAATTCCACAAGATGTATATCACAAAGTATAATGATTCAAAATCTGAATTTTTTTTTTCCATATGTAATTTGCTATGTCTCCTCAGGATTTTGAAAATTTCAGAGTCTGAAACTTCACCAAAATTCGTTTATAGGGAAAATAAAAAGATGACTTGTTTGAGACTAATTTTAGGACTAGACACAAACCCCAACTTCCATAGAATAAATCTATGAAAATGTAACGAACCATGTTGGGCCCTAGATTTGACATGTTTTAAAGGATTATTTTACTTAGTTTTGTATCACTTTCCTGTTTATCTTCCACTCATTTACACCTTCATTGCCACATATTATATGATTTTCACCATCATTACCCATCTTCACTCATATGAACTTCAAAGGAATAATAATGTTAAAAAGATGAATATTCCATGCATTAATGATTATTTGGAGCATATCAATTTGTTTCCTAACTTACCTGTGAAATTCAACAGTTGTTGGGAATTCTACAACTATTTGCAATTATGCACCTGATTGGCAGTTCTGATTGTCAAACTTTCCACATCATTTCTAAACAGATGAATAGGAATCTATAAAATCCATGAGAGGGGTTTTGTGTAGAAGGGTCCAATTTGGTTTTCTCTATGGCCGATTTCCAAAATTCTAAATGGTTTGAGAGATAAGGGTAAATATTCAAGGTAGATTTTTCAAGAAATTTTGCAGCGCCCGAATTCTTGTAGTTACACCTCTTGTGGACGAATTTGGGAGTGCGGTTTTGTCAAAGATTATATTGTTGGCTTCCATACTATTCAAACATATATGACAACCATTAATTAACCTCCATTTCCTTAATCAAGTTTGTGATGGTTGTAGATCCATGTATTTGGGATCTGGTCTCATTTTGTTGTAATGATTTTCCTTCTTTATTTTGAAAATCATATGTATAAATGTAAGGAGGATCATTGTAATAGGGAGGTAGAGGAGATATTGGAGAGAGAATCAATGTAATCATGGGGTGCATTATGTAATAAAGAACTTGTTGCAGATCAAGAGCTTTCCATCATAGTATTTCTTGGCAGTGTATGCCAAGAGAGGTAGGGCTGCCTCTCTGGTATATGCTGCCCAAATAGTTCCTTTTCTGTTGTGTGAGTTTATTTTATTTTTGCATTACAATTTCAATTTCATGCTGTGTGGAGTGAGAATTAGTTATGTGTTAGTCCATGTTATTTTTTCTTAAGATTAATATCAACATCAAGAATCTTGCAGAGTATTGTTTGCTAAGCCAACCCGAGGTTCTACTACACAACTCATGTTGGATAATATTGATCTCAAGAGGCCATAGTTTTTGCTCAAGAAGCTTGTTTTTAGATTTTATTTAAACATACAGTTGGATGTGTAAGTTCAAGAGTAAGCATGCTCTGCTTCCATTCCTTTGGTTGGTTTTAATCAGGAAACAAAGTACCCTTCTGAAGCAGATCTAAGTTTCTTGGAACCACATTGCTACACATACCTGACATGTAATTCCTTGCTGAGAAAGTCATCCATACAGTAGAAACTTGCTTGCACATAGTTGACTCTGGGCATGTTTACATTTTCTGCCACTGTGGTGTGGCAATTTATTTTCCAACACTTCTAAGACTCAGCTCTGCATATATTTTTCCTAGCAATTCATAAGTTTATGAAACTCATATTGATGATAAAATGTAACAGAATTATTTCCGAATAACTCGACTAACAACCCAAAACCTAAAATTTGTAACATATATACTTAGCTATGTTGTCTGATTCTAAAACAAATTCACCATCTGAAACTTCTCAGAAAAAAAGTTATATAAAAAATCCCAATATGACTCCCTTAAAATTGATTTCAGCATGAGTAAAAAACCCTATATTCCATAGGCTATATCTCTGAAAGTATAACGAACCAAAACTTGAAATTTTTTACTAGATGTACTTGGCTATTTCTCTTGAGTAACCTATGAATTTTTCTATCTGAAACATCCTATAATTTTTTTATAGTGAAAATTCCAAGATGACTCGCTTGAAGCAGTGAAACCCTAGGATCAATGCTCTGATACCGAATGTTATGATCCAACGCCTTAAAAAATGATAAAAAGTTAATGAAAACAATCCACTTTGAGGGGGAAACCTCCATTTACAATATATCAAATTCAAGATACAATATGAAATGAGATAAGATAATCCTAAGACTAGGTCTCCTTGGTATGTGTTGAGGCTACAAAAATCCCCCCTTTACATTTGCTTTTACAAGTGAAAGGAAAGGCCCCCCCATATTAAAATTTCATCCCTATTTCCTAACCCTCTACTGTTTGATCCTAATGTTTATTCTTTGTCTACTTTGAGGGAGTTGGGGGTTTTATCTTGATTGATGATTTTCTTGAATGAGTTTGTTGTTGATGATTTTTCTGATTGATAATTCAAATTATGCATCTTCCTACTTGCATGTGGTACTTCATGTATTCATCTTTATGATTTCGCATGCAGATCCTACTCTTCTATTTCAAACTATAAGTTTGAATCATAAAACAATTGATCCTTCTTTTGAGTTGAGACTTGGCACATGAAATAAAAAGACACTTATCTATAGCCACCCATGATTATTGTTGAATAAACCCACTGCTCATTTATAAATTTGCTTGAAGGAAGGGAATATAATGTTCATGGTGTATTGGCAAGTCTCCTCTTAATCACATGACTGATCTCATTTTTCTATTTTACAACAGCAGGTTTGCAGAGCCACTTCATTCACGTGACCACTCCAGCATTGAGATACATGTGGGGGAATATCTTGATCCTTATTCAGAGCCTTGATCTTGATTGCTACCTGGGATTCCCCTTATAGGGAAGCGAATTACCTTGGCTTACAATTTCCCCGAGGTCTGAAGCTCCCAAGGGTATCGAATGTAATTTTCCCACATGCCTCTTCCTAAGCCTCTTCAGATTGATCTCTACTGGGAACCTTTTTTGATATTCCCTCTTTCCAAAACCCAAGACAAAATCCCATTCAACTTCTTAGTTGTAGGTTCTTGTCGTGTCATTGCCCAATGCCTACTTTCTTTCTGTCACAATCAACATAACACATTGTGTCTTGGTGTAAAAAATGATTCCTTGATATGATCATATTCCTTGTCTTTGCGATCTTAGTAGGTCTCTCCTCTCAGATTTTCATTTCGAATAGATTGACTTGTGTCATGTGTCTGGTCGACATCGATCTCCTTTTACCATTCATTGATACTTGTGACATTGATTCATCACATGAAGTATTGTCTTCTTCCACTTCATCGCTTTCCATTCGTCGCAGCTGAATCACAATGTTCTTGATCACCATATTACCTAGATACTCTCCTTGACGCCTAGTTTCTCAAAACCTACTTGATATGATTTATTCCTAATTTTACCCCTGCATCGCGGAACCTTGACCAGTGGAACCATGAAGGGCATGGAACCCTGAATTGTGTGCAATTTGACTTATTTTCCTAATTTGTATTTGTATTTTTTAATTTTAATTTTATTAATTTATTTTAATTTTGTTTTATTTTTGTAATTATTTAATCTCATTTTACCCTTGGTTTTGGAAAAACCACATGGTTTATTTGCACATGGTATTTTCCCATGGTTTTCTCCCATGGTTTTCCCTAAAGTTACATTAGATATTTATTTTTACATAGGGGAAAACTAAGTTCACTTTAGAATTTTTTTTTTACACGGGATAAATATGTTTTTACATGGATAAACTATCTGTGTTACATGGAAAAACTATTTGTTAAATGATGTGTTTTGCGTTAAATCTAAGGTGTAATATGTATATCCTTATTTTTATCATATAATTCAATATATAAGGTTTAATAAGGGGTTTTATACATAACACAAGGCTTTATCTAGGGCTTAACAAGTTGTGGTTGAGGAGCCAAATGATGGAGGGTAGACGTTGGAAGTAGAGGTTCATGTAGCTAGAGCCACTCCACCATTCTACATTTATGTGGGTTTGACCTTAGAGGGTGAGGATTAGAAGAAACAATGCCATGTCTTTTTCTTATGTCTATCCTTTTTTACCAACTTAGGGTGGTTGAATCATATGTTAGTGGACATAGTATAGGCTATTTCAATAGCTATACATGTGTGTCTCTTGTGTTTTCTTAAGTTTTATTGTATTCCCTTTGAGGAGAAGAGGCTATAGTAAGAATAGATCCATTAGTAGTAATTCTAATCAAAGGCTAGACACCCTAGAGTTCTGGCCATAGACTAGGTAATATATACCATTATTTGTATAATATTAATAGATGAGAAACTAAATTAAAAAAAAAAAATCCTATTTATTATCCCGTGATCTCATTCTAGTGCTATGTTGATGGATATTAATAGCACAAAATCATTGACCTATTCCTTGACTACTTTTGTGTTGATGATGAAACAAGACGTTGGTTCAAAATGTCAACTTGCAACTTTGTTATGATGGTTCTTGTGAAGATCTCATTGGAATATGTTGAGGTTGACAATTAGGGAATACATAGGAAGAATGGAGGGATAGGGGAATGGGAAGGATATAGTAGTGCGATGGAATATGTGGGGGGTGATGGTTAGTGGAATACATAGGGGGTAAGGGGGGATGTGAGGTGGGGGAACACATAGGGGAAGGGGAGGGAAGGCAAGAAGGGAGAAAGTGGAAGGGGGTAAGAGAAAGGGATGGGTTGTTGTTGTTGTTGTGTTTTTTTTTTTTAAACTAAAGTTTTAAACAACTTTAGTTTGTTAACTTAAGGGATGGGTTGTTTGTTTTTGTTTTCTTTAATAAAAGTTTTGATACAATTGTTTTCCTTTTTATTTGAAATGAAACATCTTTTGTGCCTATTAGTTTGATCACTATTAAAAAAATCATTTTCTAATGTATTTATATTCCTTATATTTATCTTTAGAAAAACACGCAAAAGGATTAAAGTATATAAAATAAGTGGAAATTTGGCGTATGAAAATTTGTTGCTATATTTACTACAATGTTAGTGCTAGGAATTGCACTTTTTAGGGCTCAAAACTCAAACTTCCAAACCAAATTCAATTCCAAACATGCAAATAAATATTTGGGGATGAAAATGACAATGAAAAATGAAGGTTATTCTAGTTTGAATCCATATGATTGATGGCCAAAAATTCATTAACAACCATGTTTTCTTTCTTATAAAAATTGCAATAGTCATTTGTTGTGTTTGACATGCTCAAAGCTTGAAGAAAAGGATGGTTCCTTCTTTAAAATATAAAAATTTAAATGCCATTTACCCAATACATATAATTTCCTAATGAAGCATACATATTCTGTTTTAATTCTTGCATTGGGCATTAAATTCTTGAAAGAAATCGTGCCCAATCTGCACAAACAAGGGGATAGAAATTGCACTAATTTGTCCTAAAGCTCAAGTTTAAAATCAAATTCAACACTCAATCATGTAAAATAGATTAATAGATGAAAATGATCTTGAGATACACTACAAATATATGCAAACCAAAAGACAACATGGCTAGATAATGTTGGTTGTGGAGCCTGATTATCTTTCTGATGCAGAGGTTCTTTGCTTTCAGCCGTGTCTATACCCCATGAAGTATTTACACCCCAGAAGTATGTACACTCTTCCACGCGGGGGAGTGCAGAGGGGGGGTACCCCCTCTGCGGGGTCCGGGGGGGAGATCCCCCCGGCT
>ML798819.1:89472-108071 GCA_009831015.1 Picea engelmannii
CCCTAGAAGGCAACCCTCTTTTATGAGGGAAATGTATTGCGGCTATGTATGAGGGTGAATATTGTATTCTGAAAGAGGAGACTGTGAGAGAAAGAAGAGGAAGTTACAACGGGTTTTGCTGTAGGTTGTATCCCTTCATTTGCTGGAAAATAACAAGGGAAGGACCTGGCAATTTCTTTGGTGGACGTAGCCCACACTGGGTGAACCACGTATATCTGTGTCTCTCTTGTATTGTGTGTCTTCTGTGTTTTATTTCTGCATTTGTTTTATTTTATTGCTCCGCGGTCCTGTTTTTCTAACAGATAAAAACATCAACCTAAAAAAATCCACATGGAAGAATGCAAAGTGTGAAGTTTTCACATTGAACCCAGTTAGTAGAAAATGAACACACAAAGCTTGCGAGAGAGAAGAGAAGAGAGTAGAATGAAAGAATTGTATTAAATGTTGAATAAAATGGTAAAATACACATGATATACTCTACATGGCTAAGTGAAGTCGCCATAGTAGTGATCTAGAGAGATCTAGACATTCAATGACATAAACCAAAGTAATCTACCACCTAGTCCTAGTTAACTGATCCATGCAATCATCAGTTAACTGAGTCACACATGTGTAAGTGAGAGAAACACATGCAACTGCTGGTGATACAATCGAGGTTTCCATGCATGAGTGACTTCCATTAGTTTAACTGAGTGTAAATGACTCTGAATTGAAGAGGAGTTCCCTCTTTGTTAGGGGAATATTCTCTAGAAAGAATGTTCTCATCTAAGGAAGCACTCTCAAGATTGGACTGCCAACCTTAGGAAAATAATTACCTAGGTGAGTGTAATATCTCCAATACCCCCTTTGAACACTACTAGGGTGTAAATGATGAATGGGTCCCAACAACCAAGGCCATGTTAGGTACTCATTGTACAATGCATCTAAGAATGAAACATTGAAAAATAAAGGAAAGAGGGAACCCCCCCCCCTCAAAGTACAATGCATAAAAACGAAGAAGGAAGAAAGGAAGTTTCTAAGCAACTATGTCCTTCACTCCAAGAAGATCGAACATAAGGTGGAACTTCGGCTCAGTGAATGTCTTGGTGAAGATGTCTATAGTCTATTCAATGATCCTGTCATGTACCAACTCTCTGATGTAATGCATATGGATCTTGATGTGTTTGGTCCGCTATCGTTCCATTGGGTATTTATAGAACTTGAGAGTACTCTAACTGTCACACCAAATGACATTTAGATGATGAAACTGGATGCCAGGCTCAGTGAGGAAGTCTTGAAGCCAAAGTACATGAATAGTGATGTTGACTGCTCCTCTGTACTCAGCCTTTGCTGATGATAGAGAAATAGATGAATGTTTTTTGCTAAGAAACTGTGTCCTTCACTCCAAGACGATCGCACAGAAGATGGAACTTCTGCTCAGTGAATGTCTTGGTGAAGATGTCTATAGTCTCTTCTGCTGATGGACAATACTACAAATCGATGATCCTGTCATGTACCAACTCTCTGATGTAATGCATATGGATCTTGATGTGTTTGTTCCACTGTTGTTGCACCAAGTCTTTATATAACTTGAGAGTACTTTGATTGTCACACCAAATGACAGTAGGCTGATGAAACTGGATGCCAATCTCAGTGAGGAAGTCTTGAAGCCAAAGTGCATGAATAATGACATTGACTACTCCTCTACACTCAACCTTTGTTGACGATAGAGAAATAGCTGAATGATTTTTTCTCAACCAACAAATGGGATCAAAACCCAATCTAAGCACATAACCAGACGTGGACTTGCAATTTGTGCTATCACCAACCCAATTAGAATTGGTGAAGTGCATGAGATCCAATGCACTTATGGTTCCCTTAACATATCTAAGGATGCGCTTGGAAGCCTTCCAGTGTAGCTCATGCGACTCTTGCATGTACCTAGAAACTGTTAAGGTTTAAGCTATTATTAGAGTTCTTTTCATTTCACTACATAACAATAGCATAAGATAGGATCACTGAGAAATACACAATCACAAGAGACACATAATTTATCCTGGGAAACCCTCATGGGGTAGAAAACCAACAAAAATTCCTTATTATAGATAGCCAATAAAATGCCAAGAGATAACTCAAACAAATACAAAAATTTATCTCCCAAGAATGCGCCTCTCTCTCTCTCTCTTCTCCAACTGCAGCTTCGAAACTTGCTTCTCAATGAACAAGTGAGTGTGTATCTAAGTGAGGTGCTAGCCTCCTTATTTATACAACTATGGCACGTGTGGAGATGTCTTTTCACTGGCAGGGCTAACTTCTCAATCTGGGTGGTTATAACCATCTTTAATATATTCTGGGGCCTCTTTAATATATTATGGGGCCGACTTCTTATTCTTCCTATTACAATTATGTTTTGACCAATCCACAAAAGGGGATTTGGTCTTTTACAATATCTGACATGATCAATCCGCAATAGGGGATTGATGTAATGAATAGTACAACAATAATAATTAGAATACACTTTGCAGTTACATTACTTCAACACCCCCCCTTAACAAGAAGGGTATTCTACAACAACATCAGGCGAGAATGAGGACAACATCAGGTGGGTGAGAGGACAACATCATCAATATCATCTTGGAACACTAACAGACGTATCTATAAATCATCAGATGTTTTTCTCATCGACAACATTGTCATTCTCAATGGAATGAAATCATCATCTGCATCAATATGGATTAGTATAAAACTAATACATCATCATCACAACATGAGGTTGGTCACATCAGCATAGCATGAGGCTAGCTCATCATCACAACATGAGGCTGGTACACTACACAACAATTAAGCTGGAATCACAATACTAGACTGACTTTACGTAGTAACAATTAAGCTAGAAGCACAGTACTAGGCTGGCTTTACGTCACAACAATTAAGCTGGAAGCACGGTACTAGACCGACTTTACGTCACAACAATTAAGCTGGAAGCACAGTACTAGGCATATCTCAACACAACAATCTAGACTGGCTTTACGTCACAATAATTAAGCTGGAAGCATAGTACTAGGCATATCTCAACACAACAATCTAGACTGGATTTACGTCACAACAATTAAGCTTGAAGCACAGTACTAGGCATATCTCAACACAACAATCTAGACTGGCTTTACGTCACAACAATTAAGCTCGAAGCAAAGTACTAGGCATATCTCAACACAACAATCTAGACTGGCTTTACATCACAACAATTAAGTTGGAAGCACAGTTCTAGGCATATCTCAACACAACAATATAGACTGGCTTTACATCACAACAATTAAGCTGGAAGCACAGTGCTATACTGGCATATCTCAACACAACACTACTCCCCCTTTCGAGGAAGATCCTTTCAGACTATACCAAGCTTATTTTGAAAGTGCTCAAACTTTACATGAGATAGAGGCTTGGTCAACACATCGGAAACTTGTTCATCCGTGCTAACATATTAGAGCTTTATGACTCCTCTCTTCACCATGTCATGGATGTAATGATATTGGATCTCTATGTGCTTTGACTTGTCATGAAATACATGATTCTTTGTCATCTTTATGCATCTCTGGTTGTCACATAAGATCATGGTTTCTTCCATCTCTAGGTTGAATAGACCAATTAATAACTTATGAAGCCATATAGCTTCACAACTGGCAGAACACGCAGCAATGTATTTTGCTTCCGCTGTACTGAGAGCAATGCCGGATTGCTTCCTAATCTGCCATGAGATCATGGCTGATCCCAAACTAAAACAAAATCCTGAAGTGCTCTTACCATCATAGACACTTCCAATCCAATCTGAATCAGTGTACCCACTTAGTGTGAAATCATGATCTCCATCATAGCTGAGACCAAAATCTAATGTACCCTTGAGGTACCTCATCACATGTTTTGCAGAAACTAGGTGAACATGTCTAGGTTCTACCAGAAACTGACTCAAGGTGTTCACATAAAAACATATATCTAGTCTGGTGTTCGTCAGGTACAACAATGATCCAATCATCTGTCTATACAGTGTGGCATCAATCAATTCTGATGAGGTGTCGACCAATAGCTTCAGCTTCGTTTCCATGGGTGTATTCATGGATTTGCACTCCATCATGTCAAATATTTTCAGGATTTCAACTGCATACTTCCCTTGGTTAAGGAAGATTCTCTCTGGACTTTGCCATACCTCAAGACCTAAGAAATAATGCATTAGGCCAAGGTCTTTCATCTCAAATTCTGAAGCGAGATTTTTCTTACATTCGGTGATGAGATTTTCTTCTCTGGTTAAGAATAAGTCATCCGAATACAACAACAATATCACTGGCGCATCATTCATAACCTTGAAGTAGAGGTTAGAATCAACTTTACTCTTGGTAAAGTCCAAGCTCGTCAGAAAACTGTCTATCCTGCCATACCAAGCTCTAGGAGCTTGCTTCAATCCGTACAAATCCTTCTTCAACTTGCAGACATGAGTCTTCTTGTATTCAACTTCAAATCCTTGAGGTTGCTCTATATACACTTCTTCTTCAATGACACCATTTAGGAAAGCTATCTTTATGCCCATATGATGCAACTTCCACTTCATCTTAACTGCAAGGGCTATGATGGTTCTGATCGAAGTGTATCTGGCAACAAGAGCGAATGTCTCTTCATAGTCAATGAATTCCTTTTTAGAAAATCCACGAGCAACAAATATTGCTTTATAATTCTCAATACTTCCATCAACAACATGTTTTATTTTGAAGATCCATTTGGAAGATACCACATACTTACTCTTTGGCTTGGGAACTATTTCCCATACATCATTCTTTATTATGGATTGGTATTCCTCTGTCATGGAATCTACCCATTCTTTATTCTGAATGACCTCTTCAAATCATGTAGGCTCCTTCTCTAGGAGATCACACATCAAAGCCATATAACTGGAGATTGGCTTAGGTCACTTCACCTGTCTCGTGGTTCCTTCGAGAACACCATACTTCTCTCCATATTGAATAAGCTCCCTAGCCTAATAAGACTTTCTCTTATGGGAGATCGTCATCTGAGGAGGTTCTTGAAATTCTACTATATCATGATCTTCTAGAATTTCCTCATTAGGAGAAGTTACGACTTCCCTCACTGGTTCTGTAGCTCTAGGAACCTCCCTCACTAATCTGCAACTCTGGGAGCTACATGTTCCTCTTCATATACTTCTTCAAGATGGAATCTTCTCAATTTCTTGAGCACTGCATCTTCATCAAAGGTCACACCCCTACTGATCTCAATGTGCCGGTAACCTAGTAAATAAATCCTGAAGGCCTTGGAGACCTCACAGTATCCCACAAATATTCCCTTCTTTCCTGAGGGTTCCAACTTGTTTCTCTTCTCTTTCAGAATAAGTATAAATACTGGGCAACCAAATATTTTGAGATGGCTTACCTCTGGCTTCTTTCCGGTGAACATCTCTGCCAGGGTCTTGAACCCAAGTGCACTATGGGACAATTGGTTTTGTACATTTGCAACACGTTTGATCTGTATAGATCAATATTGGAATTCAATACTGACTTTTCTTCTCATGGAAGAATCCATATCCTATTCTTTCTGACTAGCTTCCTTCTTTGTCACTGAAACAAGCAAATCATCCTGGAGATTTCATATCTCCTAGGAGTCTTTGAAGTTACGATCTAGTCTTCTCAGGACATCTGTCTTCCAGTCCTGGAAGTTGTCTCCTCATCTGATCCTTTTTGAGATCAAGACTTCATCAACTCTTACAGGGTATACTTGGTGTTGCATACCAAGTCTAAAAATGAAAGACTGAGTTAGGCTTCAAACGAGGTCTGCTTCTCATTCTAATGTTCAATCATATTTGGAGCCTTATGCTCCTTTCAATCAATATTCATATGAGATACTTTGAATCTCAAGAGATATCTTCTTTGGTGCATGAATGCATATGATCATGTACATAGTCTGATTCGTGTCTCATATAATATGTTGCCTTCTGCAACCTTCACTATAAATTTCTGAGGGTTATCACCTGTGATCTGAAATAAGGTCAACAATACAACAAGCAAGAATAATATCCTTTTTATGATAATAGATAAAGCAATAGCACGAATAATCATCACAGTAGCTCCTTTAGAGATATCATTCATGGCTTGTCTGAAGAAACAATCAAAAGTAAGAGATACACTACAAAATGAGGTCAACACTCTTATAGTGTTGTGATCGAACATTCCTCCAAGGCAACCTGGAACTAACACACGAGGTTTCTCCTAGTGGAGGTGTTAGTTGTATCAGGACAATGATTACATTAAGTATTTACCTCTATATTCTCACATGCTACCAAGTAAAAGAATGCTATCTCAACTATAGTGGTTACTTGTAAAGGGGTAGTCATCAATTTGTCATGTGTACCTTTGAATCTTATCAACTTGATTAATCATACCTGGAGCCTTGTCCTCAAGAATGAGTGTGCTTGTTTTTCTTCCAATTCTCCTTCACTCAAGATGATGAGTGCTTTCTTCAACTTGTCTTTTGTACTAAGACAATATGCTATCTTGACAAAAGGTAGGGTTAGAGGATAAACTCTATGATCTCAACTTTTAATCCATCTAATACCTTGACTCAGATTTTGATCAAAGGTTAGAATGATGGTTATAGCTACAACATGCAACACTGGTCAAAATAATGTCATAACAAGAATAATCACACCTGGGTTGCATTATTCCTTTGAATGTGTTGGATCTTGAGATCCTTCTGGATCTATGGCAAGAGATCCCTTCTGTTGCAAATACCCTTTAAATATTATCCGTTTAAACATGTGTGAGTTTATACCTCTGATGGCACTTGCAGGTATAGGCACCATCTGGTAGCAGTGGTAATGATCACCAACTCTCAAGAACTTCAAGGGTGACTGCAACTAGTACTACTACTTCAACCGCAATTGATATTTTAACTGAAATTGATACTATAACTGGTTCTGAGACTGCAATTGCAACTGCAACTTAGGGTTTTATGAGGAAACCCTAACTTTTCAAACTTCAAATTTTGAAATTATGATCTAGGGGATAGATGCGCTGAGTTGAGGCAAGTAAGCTGGTGCAGTCAGATTTATGAAAATCCCACTTTTACCCCTTCAAACTTGATCAACGGATTTTTGGACTGGTGCTTCTAGCTTTCTGGTACCTCTGGTACTTTGGTACTTCTGGTACTCTGGTTTTCTGGTACTTCTGGTACTTTGTGAAACTAGGGTTTCACTTTTCGGGAGATCTAGCCACTGAAAAGTTGCGCTGAGGATGCCAAAGTGATCCTCGAGGAAGGGCACACTTTTCTAGATGGTTTTGGGGATGAAATACTTCATCAACAAAAAGCCCTAATTTGCATGTACGACAACATTAACACTTTTCACTTTCTCTTGTGAAAGATGCTCTCTTCATTTTAGGTTTGATACCATGTTAAGGTTTAATCTATTATTAGAGTTCTTTTCATTTCACTAGATAACAATAACATATGATAGGATCATTGAGAAATACACAATCACAAGAGACACATCATTTATCATGGGAAACCCTCATGGGGGAGAAAACCCATCAAAACTTCCTTATTATAGATAGCCAATACAATGCCAAGAGATAACTCAAACAAATATAGAAAGTCCNTTCTCAATGAACACGTGAGTGTGTATCTAAGTGAGGTGCTAGCCTTCTTATTTATACACTCTAGCATGTGTGGAGGTGTCTTTTCACTGGCACGGTCGACTTCTCAATCTGGGTGGTTGTAACCACCTTTAATATATTCTGGGGCTATTTAATATATTCTGGGGCCGACCTCTTATTCTTCCTATTACAATTATGTTTTGACCAATCCGAAAAAGGGGATTTGGTCTTTTACAATAGCCGACATGATCAATCTGCAATAGGGCATTGATCTAATGAATAGTACATCAATAATAATTAGAATACACTTTGCAGTTACATTATTTCAATAGAAACTGCCCCTATTGCATATGAGATATTTGGCTGCGTGTAGGTGAGATATAAAAAGCTCCCCACAAGATGTTGATATAAGGTATTTTCCACCACTAGTGTATCCCCACCATCCTCAATATGTACCCCAAAAAGAAAGGGTGTGGTTGTCGACTTGTAGTTGATCATGTGGAATCTAACCAAGAGATCCATGACATACCTAGTCTGAGATAACTTGATGCATGAAGCATCCTAACTATTCTCGAGACCAAGGAAATAGTGCAGTGGACCCATGTCCATCATAGAGAACATGTCGTGTAGAATTTCTTTGACCGAAGGAATTGCTAAGGCTGAACTTCCTATGACAATAGGTCATCAACATAGAGAACTAATATCAATGAGGAGTCTGAGGTCCTCAACATGTAGAAGTTCAGATCTAATTTGCATCTGACAAAGTGTTGAGAGAGCAAGTAGGCATCCATCTTTTCATACCATGCTCTAGGTGCCTAATTGAGGTCATAGAGGGACTTCTTCAGTCAACATACTAAGGATGAGTTTCGAATGAACCCCTATGGTTACTCCATGCAAGTATCCTCTCATAGATCCCCGTGAAGAAAAGCATTCTTCACATCCATCAGGTGAAATTACCACCCCTTGGCTTCTTCAATGCCAAGGGCCAATCAAATGTATTCCATCTTTGCTACATGAGAAAAGGTCTCATCATAGTTTATCCCGTGAATCTGTTGAAAGCCTTTGACAACCATTCTTTCCTTATACCTGCTCACCTATTTGTCTACTACCTTCTTGGTCATGTAGACTCATCTACATCTGAAAAGATTCTTGTCTGAAGGAAGCATAACTAGATCCCACTTATGTTTCTCAAAGAGAGAGTTATACTCCTTCTACATGGAAAATTCCTAGAATGGATTCATTGTAGCCTCAACATAGGTCCGTGGGTCTGAAGCTAGAACCATATAGAAATGCATGGGAATCATTGGTTTGATAGATGTGAGTGCATAAGGAGGATCCTCAAACTAAGACCTGATCCTCCTCTAATCTGTTGGATCCCCCACAAGATCTCCTGCTGCTTGTAGGGTGGTCTGTGCCCACTTGGGCATCTGTGGTGGCTCAACATCTACATGTTAATCATCGATATGTTCATCATATTCCAAATCATATTCAGAGCTCAGATCTGAACCATGATCTGAGTGAGTGGAATCATCATCATTGATGTCTGGTGCAAGAAGTGGTACACAAGTATTTGCATGTGGCTCCAATGGTGCATGCAAGGGCGTTTCCTCAAACTGAACACTGCGCTCATTGATGATCCTATCAATAGAGGGATCAAGTAACATGTAACCCTTCACACCATTTGGATATCCCAAAACTATGCATGCAATACTCTACATATCTAATGCTTTCCTCTTTTTAGAGGGTATGCAGGCCCATGCACGTGATCCAAATATTCGAAAGTGGTTGACTTCTGGTTTGCTGCCACTCCATACCTCAAAGGGAGTTCGGTCCTTGACATATCTATGATGAGATGTTATCTAAATGTGGTTGGAACAGTTAAGTTCCTCAACTCATATCTTGGGTGGTATATATCTTGCATGCAACATGCAAGTGACCATCTCCTTGAAGGATTTGTTCTTCCTCTCGACTACTCTGTTCTGGTGCAGAGTGTAAGGTATTGTGTGTTGCAACTGTATAACCGCCTTTGAACAAAGATGTTGGACATCTCGGTTCACATATTCCTCCCCATTGTCCATGTGGATGATTTTTATCTTTCTCTTGGATTGAGTCTCTGCATGTGCTTTGAAGTCTTTGAGATGCTAAAAAATCTTAGACTTCTTCCTGAGAAAATACACCCAAGTGTATTGTGAGAAATCATCAATAAATGTAAGCACGTACCTTGCTTTGCTGATGGACATATGAGGAAAGGCTCTCATCAGATCATTGTGGATGAGATCCAAAGGAGAGGAGGCCCTCCAAGCCTTCCCTTTCTAAAACTTCTCCCGGGGATGTTTGCCAAGAACAAATCCTTGACAAACTCCTTTGGAAAAATGTATGTTGGGAAAATCGGTGACCATTTCCTATTTCCATAGTTGTCGCATGTATTTGAAGTTTAGATTGCAGAATATTTCATGCCATAATCTAATAATATCATCAACATGCATCATTAGTAAAGCATAATCACATTTAGCAATGAAATTACTGAAAGTATACAAACGAGATTGGTGGTTTACCTCACCAACAACAATTGTGGAATTATCACACATATCAAACATGGTTATAGAATCAGGTGTGAATTCCACCCTTTTTCTTGTACCAGAATGTGTTATATCCATGCATTAGGAGAATATTTAATGGAAATCAGTGCATGAGAGTTACCTCATTTGGTTTAATCTTTTGGATTATTCTTGTCAAATTTGGGAATGTGATCCTTGAGGTTGCTCTTATGAAGAATATACACCATCTGATCAATTTTCTTCTTCATGCATGCAAACTCGGGATGATAACCACAATTGCAATAACTACATTTGGTCTTCCCTTTCTTTCCTTTTCCACCTTTGGAGCTCGAGGAGTCTTCAAAGGGTTTGGAGCATCCTTCCTTCTTTGGCTCTACATGTGCCTTTCCCTTGCCTTTTTTCTTGTTCTTCAAATTTAATGTGTTTCTTCTCTCATGCAAAACAAGTGCATGCACATTGGATCACTTGATTATCCCCATCTTTATGAGCTTGTCTTTCTCATGTGTGAGGCCTTCAATAATCTAATCTAATTTTGTCATTTTCTAGGTAGATCATGAACTGAACTTATTTGTATGGAAATATGAGACGAAAACAATGTAAGCCAAGCCAAGTTTTTCTAGAATAAAAAATATTAACTAACTATGTTGAGTGGATTTGTCTATTACACATCCCTTTAGATGAAGGAGGAGGGACTTGAAATTCATAAAGAAGTCATGGATGTTATCAAAATTCCTCAGATCTAAGGAATTTAGCTCGACCTCGAGCATATGGCCTCTCATTTCACCCTGTTTAACAAAGATATCCTCCAACTTTGTCCAAATGTCATCTAGTGTGGTACAAGATTCAATGTGAAACAAAATCTCGAGGGACATAGACACATAGAGGAGGATGTAGGCCTCATCATGCAGTTGAGATACCTATTCTTCTTGATAGCAGACATTGTCTCAATCTTTATTGTCATAGTAATATGGTACGAGCCTCTACATCTTAGCTGATGAAAAATTTTCAGCTTCCACTGAAAGTAGTTATAAGGCATGAGAAGTATTGCCGGTGAGTAATCATTCTTCTCTGACTACATATTCTTCCTATACCTACAAATATAAATTCTTGTGCACTTTATCCTAGCAATCAAGGCTCTGATATCATGTGAATGTTTCACAACGAACCTAGCTAGTAGAAAATGAACACACAAAGCTTGCAAGAGAGAAGAGAATAAAATGAAAGAATTGGATTAACTATTGAGTAAAATGGTAAAATACACATGATATAATCTACATGGATAAGTGAAGTCACCATAGTAGTGATCTAGAGAGATCTAGTGATTATGAGATTTTTCCCCTATGATCTTGGGTCGTGATCACAATAGAGAAAGACTAAGTGAAAGAGACAAAAGTCTCCCCTCAAAGACAAGCACACAAAAGCTAAGGAAAATAATTACCTAAATTAGGATAAAGTAGGGATAGGGAGGAGAAGAGAAAGTGCACCTTGTTTTCCCATTTGATGTCGATCCCCGATCCAATTCGTCAAAAAGCTCCTGATCTTCCGTTGGAACTAACCTACAAGATAGATACAAACCTAGGGCTACGACGGAAGTAGTTATGCAATCAAAAACATGTGCATGTTATATTCCATATTCAAAGTAAGCATAAAGATAAATGTGCATTGAAGACAAATCTGGGTGAAAACAAACTCTTTTATTGTCAATAAGTGGAAAAGGTAAGTTACAACCTTGTCCAACCATTTGTCTAGCCTTAGGCACCATCTTGAAGCCAAATTTCTGGGTTCCTCTGGGAATCCTCAAGCATCAACTCATGTAACATCCCCAACTACCAACTGGTCTATGCCACATGAAAATTATGAATTCTAATACCATTAAATTAAATACTGAATTTTGCATATGAACAGAGTTAAGCGGAAATAATACCAATATACATGCAATAATAACCATTCATATATAGAATTAAATAACAATGATTCCCTGACAGAAATTCATAATTGCACATACACATAAATTAATGTAATTCCATGAAAGACACTTATCTCATGAAATATACACCAATTGCATGCTGACCTCCCACATTTCTCCCAGCCATAAACCACAATTCTCATAATCTCAGCAAAGGGTCACCCCCGAGTTGGGGCTAAACTCTACTAGGAAAGGGGAATACTAAGCCAGTCTAAGGTTTGACAAGCAACATAACTCCTCAGTCCAAGATGCCCAACTGCTGCAACTAGCCTACAATCTCTCATTCCCCACATGCTTGTCCCACCCCAGGAAGTGTGCCCCTTCTCTGTTCAATAGTCCCTTGGTTGCCCCACTTCCTTTCTGGGTCTTCAAGAACAGGTCGAACAAGAAGTCCTAGAGCCCTGTAGCTATTGCCCAATGCACCAAGGAACAATTTTGAGTAGCTTCTCACCTAGAGAAGCTACTCACAAGCCTAATAACTTGCTTCTTTGGCATAACAAATCTCTCACCTAGAGAGAAATGCCTATGGGCCTAAAAACCTGCTTCTTTGACCACAGGTCTGACAACCCGCTTCTTTGACAATGGGCCTGACAACCTGCCTCTTAGACCAGAAGTCAAACTAGGTACATGTACGAATGGTAGCATGGATGGGTGGATGGTAGGAAATCCTCCGTGAATAATCCCAGAATGATGGGACATAACTAAATCTCCCTATTATATATATGCATGTGCCTTTTATGATACATGGAAACCAAGGGACTCTCTTGTACCTCCTTTGAAACTTAGGATATAATATATAAATTTATATCCATACTTTAACTTTTTTAGGAATATTAATATAATATTCCATTGGGCTCAAGTCCTCTTTATCTTAGCCACTTTCCTAGACTCTTAGCTCCCTTACCCCTTTCTAGTGGATTTCATCACCCCACCTCTTTCTTTTGGTTGGTTTTCATGCAGTGGTGTACTTAATTAATAATATGAGTATGATTTACAATTACAATATAGGCACGATGGCCTTTAACATCTAGGATCCCTGGCCTAATAATCATATAATCATTCTAGCCTATAATAACCTGGCTCGCCAACCTATAAAACACAACATATATACAAAGGCTCCCTGGCCTCAGGATTGTGCACTCAATTTGGTGTGCACAAAACTCTAGAATGTGCACACTCTTCTTTTGGTATGAGATTCCCGCGCACTGACTCAATGTGCGCAGAACCAGACCAAAGACCCTATATCATCAGCTCACCAGCTTATAAGCATATTTACATTTACAATTGGGGTTCATCCTAGGGGTATTACATTCCCCTCCCCCTTATTTATGCATCGTCCTTAATGAATTATATGCCATGTACAATTCAAAATTCCTCAAAATACTCCATGATTTTGTCAATGAAGCTTGTTATCCACCTGGTGCTCTTCTTTCAAGCACCAATTCATGTATTCATACCACAACTGGAAGTCATTTTCTCTATTCCATAGAGATTCTTCATGGAATAATTCAATTCATTGCTCCTTTTGACATACCCTCATTATGAAAAATACCATGCCATAAACATCCTTGAGTTGCATCTTCCTTGTTTCACTCACCCTTCCAGGCTTAGGTATCTCTTAACAGCTACACAGTCCCTCAACGATCCATCTTGTGAAGTATTTCACACACAAAGAGGCGCTAACTCATTACCAGAACCCCACCAAGGTTCTACATTGATAGGGCTCCAGTTTCTCCAACACTAGTTGTTCTTTCCAAGCATGCCATCTATAATAACTATTATCTCACATGTATCACCCACATATAGTTATTATGAGATATTATTATAAAAAATTCATTTTAGAAATTCAAATTTATTCCATAAAGAAAATCCACTGTTCCCAAAATACAAAATTTTGTCTCATAGTTTTCTTGGTTGTTGCAACAGCAAGTAGTAATTTTTATCGTGGCTTTCTGCAGTATCATAGTTGAGACCACTTTTCCTGCAATCTTTTCATCTTTCATTCAACCAACAAATTATTAGTATGTCATGCACCATAAAATTCTATTGTAATAATTACAAAATCTCACAAGTAATTCCAGAACTGTCCACCCTTAACAATTTTCATCACCAACTATCAAGTAATTTATTAAATAGAATGAAATTACCACTCTGTGCATATGAATGTTCACAATTAATATTAGTAAGTTCATTACTCTATTTTCTAAAAAAAAACTTCTTGTAGTTAATACTCATGTGTCTACTTGAATTGCAACTTCCTTGTTGCAATGTATAGCAGCCCCTGAAATGTCCTCAAATCCATGAGTGAGTAATATTTGTAACATTCTAGTTGTTAGCTTACTCAATTTCATTAGATAACATATATGAATGTATTCACAAAAATGCATTCAAGCATAACAATTCTATTATGCATAAGTGCAACTCTACCACTGACTATGCTTGAGTGCAGTTCTCAATGCATATCCATTCATTATATCTTTCCATTGATTTTTCATGATGCTCTATATCTAAGTCATGTATCTCACCATTGGTAAATTGGAAGTCTGGCCAATGCCTTGACACATTCTCCATACACTTCCTATTGTCTTCTCAATTATTTGGATGGCTTCCTTTTCAACCCAAACACTACACCAAGAATATAATTTTTTGGTGTTCATTAGTGTTAGAAAAAAGGTTGCAGTCCAAATATTATTTAGAAGTAGGAAGTTCATTGGATATTTGTGTGGTACACAGCCTTTCCATAACCATACCTTGCCATAACCAACCATGTCATGGTCTCATAGATGACTAGCGTTTATGGCATCCATTCCTATAACATGTTCATACCTTTTTATCTCCTTGGTTATTATCTCATAACCAATTAACATCACATGCAGCTATGTTAGTGTATGAATTCAAAAGCTAAAAAGATTTTATAATTATTACATGCCTCTAGCCTTTACCACATCTAGTGGTATTTTATTCACATCAATGCATTCAACTAATACAATAATGTGATTTTATAAAATAAAACTGGCTGAGGAAATTCTTACCTAAATTGCCTTCATCAATTATGCAATAAGAGTACATAAAACTCATACATGCATAGCTTCCATTAAATGAATTTAATGCTACCTGGATAACTGATAACAATAGAAGATCCCATGCTTCTATTATAAGACTTATAATCCACTCTTCAACTTTATGTTGCTTCCTTCTATATGCAACAAAATTAGTAGAAACACTTGCAAACATGCAAGAATTCTCTCTTTCCTAGTACAACAAACACCATTAGCAGCTTTCATATTAATATATATTCAACAATAGACTAATCCTATTATTATAATGTTATATATGTATATTAACAAATTGGCATTCATCAATTCATATTTGTATGCACTAATAATGCATCATTAGCATGCTCCTAAATGCATTTGCATGTTAAGTGCCTCTACTATGTATGGTTGTCCAAAAATCCATAACTTAATTGCTGGTACAATCATTGCAACAACCTCTTTCTCCATGTATCACTTTTCTTTGTTGTTCATAGAAGTATTCAATTCTCCCCATATTCTTGAATCTTCTTGTGTTCTTACAAAAGAAAACAATGCACCTGATTGTTCTTATCTTGAGTACTTTTCCATCCCAACCTTTCTTATCTACTTTGAACACTTGTCACCATATATTCTGCTGATATTAATTTTCAACATTCCACTATTACTTGGATCCCTCTGATCCAACTCCTACATGACCAAATTACATTTCCAGCCATGCTATCTAATTAACCTTGGATATTTAACGCCAATTTTATTTATTGAAACAAACTGATTCAACCTTTCCTTGACTAAACATATCAACACTTGGAGTTGCTTAATGAGCCATTACTTTCTCCTATCCCGACCCATCTGATTTCAACCTGAATTGCATAATCAACTTCCATCACGCCATATTGATGTACCTATGCCTTCTTCTCCATGTTTGAATCCTTTTGGATTAACATGCCAATGCACCTTGTCAATGCACTCATATATTGGGAATGTACTCAACAGTCCTTCCCATTGTTGTCACAGTTCCTCAAATGTTGTAGAAGACTAAGTATAACTTGGTATCCATCTATTGCTACCTTTCAAATATCTTAATTTACTCATGAACTTCATCCAGTCTCTAATAAATTTATCTTTGAGTAATTCCTCTACTAGGAGTTTTATTGCATCATTCTAGATCCAATCTTTCCAAAATATATTGTTTTATGCCACAACCGATAGTCCTTACTTATGTGCACCTTCATTTCTTTACCCTTGAAGTGATTCCCTTCATACCATGCTTCGACTGCACACTTTGATAACCATGAGGGAATCATTACTCTATAATTGCATAGCTAATCCTTGGAGATGATGCACTCTTTATCCATACATTCTTTAAGCCTCTCTCTTTATCTGATTACTATCATTCTGATAGTCAGTTCATTTTATAATAGATTCGACTCGAATGTATTGCTTAATCTGTATATTAGTTTCTTTGGGAGTGAATGGAATTTCACTATTTCATTCACTACATGATCTATTCCTTTTCCCATATTACATTGAGTACTTGACTAACATGAGTGGACTTCCTGTAGTGGCTTCCCAAGACTTTATGGCTGCACCTAGATTCATACCTTAACATTTTGTAGTCTTGGTTTTTGATCATCTTATGAAAGATTTTTGTCATAGAACTCCTGCCTTGAGTACCTTTGCTTATATTTAACTAAATTTCAACCTTCTCACCTATTATGAACTAAATGTTGTTAACTTTGCAAAATGCACAACCAACAAAACTTGTTAGGGTAAATAATTTAACAAATTCATGAAATTATGTACAATTCTGGTTCAATAATGCATCATAATTATTTCTTCTGATTTCCTGAAAATTTGACTTCCCAGATCAATTTTCTGGGTGAATATTTATATTCTACTATCCAATACCTTTCCAATGCCTACTTCCATGCTCAATTTTGAGTCTTGAGAAGAAAGTTATGGTTATTTGAAAATTGTCCATTAATTCTTCTATTCACACTTCAACTTGGTGCAAATATACGCTGTAATTATGCATTTTTGAACCAACTCCATTGGAGTTTTGGTAGGATATCAATTGGGTTTCCTCATATACATATTTTGGACATTCCTTCCAAGTTTCACCTCTTTCTGGGTTCTGGGCTGCTAGTTACAACCTGCTGAATTTCTAGGCCAACTAGTGTTTTTGGTCTGGAATGCTATAGGTACCTTCTGTGCCATCTTAAACATTTTTTACATGCCTACAATTTTAATTCAGCTCCAGGACTATGTTCTATGGCTCAATATTTCCATATATTTATCTTGTGCCTCAATATGATTCCGGAGCAGAAAGTTATGGCCCTACGAAGTGAGTTGGGTCTTAAAATTTACCTCCACTGTTTGTCCTGTAACTTCCTCATAAAATCTCCATTTGACGAACGATTTACACCATTAGAAATATCTCTCTGAGCTCTTTCATTTGAGATGCAGAAAAAAAAAATTACTATTCTTGTGTTTTTTTAATAGCTAAAAACGTTGTTTAGGGCCTCAAAAACATGGTGCAAAAGGATGACCTTCAAACAATATAAAATGTCGCAGAAATTCATTGGTTTTCTACTGTTGTAGACCATCCAAATGACTTCGTGCAAATTTTTTTGAAAATGTACACCCATATTTAGCATGCACAACAACACCATAAGGTAGCGAATGTTCCACACACCTATAATCAATGTGGATCACTTCTTTGTTGCGCCAATATCTGGTGTGCACTACTTTTGTGTTGCATGCCAATATCTACCGCGCACAATTTTAGTTCGTGCACTAATACCTGTTGTGCACAATTTTTGTGTCGCATGTTGATATTCTACGTGCATTACACTCTACGTGCCTCACCATGCCAAAGTTTAGTGCACTCCCACTGCACACTACCACTTCACACGCACCATTAATTAAATTGTCGCACAACATGAATATTCAACATGCATGCACTGCATACCAATATTGTGCGTGAACCAAAAAAATTCCTCTACGCTCTGCAAATACTTAGTGTACCATACATGCCGATATTATGCGTGCGCACACCACACGTGCCAATATTACGCATGCTCCTTCCAATCTGCACCACGTTGTGCTAAATTTAGTGCGCACATCCGCACACTATTATTTTTCCGTGCTTCACTAGCTTTACTCCCCGTAGCACCAAATTTAAGTGCGCACACCCACACACCATTATTTTTCACGCATTACCAACTCTTCTCCGTGCAAAACTAAATTTAAGTGCACGCACTTGCACACTGTTATCACTGAAATTTCGTCCGCACAGGGCGACAAGAACTCAACATCACCAACACAGAAAAACAATCATCCATGGCACAAGGATTAACTCCACAGCATATCAAAAGGGCCAAAACTATACAAAGTTGGCTAAAAAGATTAA
>ML798819.1:108171-131129 GCA_009831015.1 Picea engelmannii
GGGCCTCAAGAGCCTTCCATTGGAGAAGGAAGGGACCCAAGTCCCCTTTCCCCTTTGTGTACCTCTGGATTTCACTAAACAGATCAGCCTATCTATTGGTGAACTTGTTCCATTGTCACTTGTATTTAGTTTTTGTTTTTATGTTCATGTTGTTATTTATTTCTTGTTTAATTCTTGTTCATACCTTTACTATTTTCTTTCTAACCTTTTGCATTGCAGCTGTCATGACTAGAAGAGCCCAACTAGGCATGTAAGTGCTCGCTTTTTGCTCACTCATTGACGAAAAGAGCACGAACACACACCATTATTTTTCGCGCATTACCAACTCTGCACCACGCAACGCCAAATTTAAGTGTGCACACCTGTGCACCATTATTTTTTTGTGCATCCCAACTTGAACTCCGCAACACCAAATTTTAGCGTGAACAACCATGCACCCTCATTTTCCACACATTACAAGCTTTTCATTTCGCATCACACATTTTTAGTGCGCCCACCTGCGCACCTTCATTTTTCTGTGCATCAATTCCTTGGGAATTTCGCTGCAGAAATTGGGGCTTTTGACAAAATTTTCCCAATTTTCACCATGGACATTCTGCAACTATGAAATTTGTTCAATTTCACTCTGATAACACCAATTCAACCTATACAAGAACAAATCGCTACTGGTTGACATTCCTGGAACGAATTTTCCAAACTCAATTCATGAATTGAGAATTTTAATCAACTAATCTCTCTCCCTCTGTCATGGCTTCACTGTAATTTCAAATTCGACCAATTCTAGGTTTGAATTTTCTAGAACATATATTAAATTAAGAATATCTCACCACTTGGCTAGATTTCTCAAATTTCCCATGAATTTAACAATAGAAATTGGGGCTTTTTCCCAATTCCACACAATTTCTTCTGATTTTTACCATGGACGCACTGTAATTTGAAATTTGGCCACTTCGAAATCAATTCTTTGTGAAATTTCTCTTCAATTCAACTTGCTCGGCCCATCTATGATTAGTGTTGAAAACTGGAGCTCTAATACCATATTGTAACATCCCCAACCATCAACTGGGCTATGCCACACGGAAATTATAAATTCTGATACCATTAAATTAAATACTGAATTCTGCATATGAGGAGAGTTAAGTGGAAATAATACCAATATACATGCAAAAATAACCATTCATATATATAATTAAATAACAATGATTCCCTAACATAAATTCATAATTGCACACACACATAAATTGAAATAAGCCCATGAAAGACACTTATCTCATGAAATATACACCAACTGCATGCAGACCTCCCACTTTCCTCCCAGCCATAGACCACACTGCTCATAATCTCAGCAGAGGGTCACCCCCGAGCTGGGGATAAACTATACCAGGAAAAGGGAATACTAAGCTAGTCTAAGGTCTGACAAGCAACATAATTCCTCAGTCCAAGATGCCCAACTGCTGCAACTAGCCTACACTCTCTCATTCCCCACATGCCTGTCCCACCCCACAATAGTCCCTCGACTACCCCACTTCCTTTCTGGGGCTTCAACAACAGGTCAAACAAGAAGTCTCAGATACCTGTGGCTATTTCCTAGTGCACCAAGGAACAATTCCGAGTAGTTTTTCTCCTAGAAAATTAATCACGGGCCTTACAACCCACTTCTTCGACATAAAAAATATCTCACCTGTAGAGAAATTCCTACAACACTGACAACCCGCTTATTCGACCATGGTCCTGACAACCCGCCTCTTTGACCATAAGTCAAACTAGGTACGGGTACAAATGGTAGCATGGATGGGTGGATGGTAAGAAATCCTTCGTGAATAATCCATGAATGATGGGAAATACACTAAATATCCTTATTATATATATGCATGTGCCTTTTATGACACATGGAAGCCAAGGGACTCTCTTGTCCCCCCTTAGAAACTTAGGATATAATATATAAATTTATATCCATACTTTAACTTTTTTAGGAATATTAATATAATATTCCATTGGGCTCAAGTCCCCTTTATCTTATTCCCTTTCCTAGACTCTTAGCTCCCTTATCTCTTTCAAGTGGAGTTTATCCCCCCATCTATTTTGTTTGGTTGGTCTGCATGCAATGATGTACTTAATTAATAATGTGATTATGTTTACAATTACAATATAGGCAAGATGTCCTTTAGCATCCAGGATCCCTGGCCTAATAATCATATAAGCATTCTAGCCTATAATAACCTAGCTCACCAACCTATAAAACACAACATATATACAAAGTCCCCCTGGCCTCAAGATCATGCACTCAATATGGTGTGTGTAGAACTCTAGAATTTTAGCACTCTTATTTTGGTATGGTATTCCCACACATTGACTCAATGTGCGCAAAACTAGACCAAATACCCTGTATCATCATCTCACCAGCTTATAAGCATATTTACATTTACGTTTTAAATTGCCGTTCAACCTAGGGGTATTGGAACTCAACCAATATTATCTTTTCTCAATGAATTAGATAGGGATAAGGAGACACCCTATAGCCACATAAAACAAGAAAAAATCTATGGAAAAGGAGTTTTCAGACTAAAGGGGATGTTGCTAAGAGAATTATAGGGGAAAGGATGCTTGCTAGATATTGGCAACATAGCTTTGCACTAAGGGACTTGTGTTGTCCTCTTTAACCCTCTATGGTTTTTTTATATCTTCCCAAAGAGGTTTGGCGAGTTGAATTCTGTTGTGTATGAGCAAGGGTCGTTGGGAAACGAGCCCAACCGAAAAACCAGCCCGAAAACACATGATTATTTTATTTTTCACCAAAAATAAGGGCATCCGTTGGTTGCAGTGAGGAAAGTCATGGATGTCTGCCTATTGCACTAGGATAAACTACATATATGATCTTAGGGAATGTTTTTTAAATTATTTTTGGTAGGAATTTTAAGGAAAAGTCTAGGTGGCATTGGGACAAGGTTAGGCCATGGAACAATTGCATAGGTGTGGAATTTTGTGCTATAATAGATTCCCCCTAATGTGTGAGGTCACAAGAGAAAAATGATGGTTGAAATACATTATGAAACTCTGAAAGGCAAGAATGTATCAAAGTATCCACGGAGGTTCCCAAACAATTGATCTAAAAAGAAATAATTGTTAACAAGGATCAAGCAAAAGTTTTGTTTCCCAAGTCGGGCATACCCATGCCCAGGAGTGATAAAGCATGGCCTCCAAAGAAAACACACTGTGGATGTATGGTACATATGAAAGTATGACTGATGTCCATGGCCACGAACAATACACAATGGATTCATGTGATAAATATGAAGTAGAAAACATGACCACGAAAATACATCGTGGATCCATGTTAAAGTAGATCATAGCCACAAAGAGATACATAGTGGAGCTATGTCTCAATATCAAGAACATAAGATATCCGGAACCAATAGAATGAAAACATTGATCCTCTGCAAGTACCAAAGTCTATGAGGTGGCACCATATGGGTCGGGAAGGACCACAAAATAGGTGGTGCTCGTACTTCACCCAAAGTCTTCACAACGATCTGTCGTGGTACAAGTCTATACTATGTGAATAGATGAGCTGAAGTCGAACATAGGAAGAAATCAGTTTATTACTGGTCATTGATGTATATTGTTAAAAAACATGAGACAACCCACTGATAATGATGACGGGAGTCAAGGTACCATGGTACTATCTAAGAAGTGTGAATAAATGAGCTGGCGTTGAACACCTAGTAGAAACTATCAAGCACGAGACATTGATGTATTCCCATTGTAAATAATGAGGGAACCTTCCACTGATGACTGCAAGTCCCAAGGTACCAAAGATAACTCTAGATCCCTCCCCCAGAGCAAGATGTGTCGAAGTTCATGGGAGGGAACCTGCTGGAAGGAAGGAATTAAGGAATCCTCCATCATCCATC
Organism: Picea engelmannii; assembly: GCA_009831015.1. Taxonomy (NCBI): domain Eukaryota; kingdom Viridiplantae; phylum Streptophyta; class Pinopsida; order Pinales; family Pinaceae; genus Picea; species Picea engelmannii. The sequence goes on from ML798819.1 coordinate 112,083, forward strand.
ATGATGGGTGGCATAAGGAAAAATATTAAGAAGAGATCAGACGAAAATACTGATACTTGTGATGACGAGAATAACTTGGGAAGGTCGACTTGCAAGGTCAAAGGATAACTTCATAATGGTCAACACAATTTGAAAACTTTCCCTTGAACATAAGTACAACACATTATGTGACTCGGGCAACATGAATATAAACTGGGATACATTTGTGACACATGAGGTATCAACAAATGCTCCATATAGTTGGAAGAATAACCAACCGAGGGAGAAAAAACTCAAAGCGAGAAAAATTCTCCTAAATCCATAATAAATCCAAAACGATGAGATACTGACTCAAGATCGTGCTTTTTCCAAGGGCAACAAGAATGCTGCCAACAAAAGAGATTAGATTTTTTCCTATTCTTTTTGGATTTTTGATTTTTTTGTCGTTTTCATGTTATAAAAGCCTAAAAAAGAATAAAAGAATGATGTTATACAATGGAGGAAATGAGTGCCGCGAGCATGCAAGCTAGTTCCAAAGTGCAAGGAACATACCTATGCTCAATGCAAGGAAGCATGCATAGGATAAGGACACTCGGGGGATGTTCCCTCTAGGGATAAGGTATCAAGTCGCAAAGGCAAAAATTGCAACGCCAAGAACTGATAGGAATGCATAGGCAATTAGTTGAAAAAAAACATGTTGAAGCAAACATTAGGCCTAAAAGTGTGAGCAGTCAATATGTAGATGTAGATACGACTCAACTTTGGGAAGTAAACTCCCCATAATGGTATTTTTCATAAGTTTAGTCTCCAGGGCTTGAAAAATAATAAAATCATACCAAGGAGAACTCTTCTGGTCACAATAGAGCCAGAGTATTCCTTTTTTGTACATAGTCCAATTGGTCCGGAAAAGGGTTAAACTTATACCAAAAGGATGTCTCTTCAAAACATTTTTAACGAGTGTGATAGAGACAAGATCACTCGACTATATTTTCAATTTTAAGGAGTCTAAAAAGAGCTTAACTATGGACTCCCTCATCCTTTTTTGTAAATTTAAGCCCCTGAGCCCGAAAAAGTATAAAACACAACTTAGGAGAACTCTTCTATCCCATAGACTAGATTATTCCTTTTTCGTAAGTAGTCCAAAAAAAAGGGGTAAACTTGTGCTGGACAAACATTCCTTCAGATCCATTTAACGAGTGTACAAAGAACAACGTCACTCGAAAATATTTTCAATTTTAAGGAGTCTGAAAAGAAATTAAGTATTGACTCCATAATGTTGTTGAGGAGAAAAATGTAAGATAGGGGTCCTGTGGGAAAAGGTGAGAACGAGAGGGAGTAAGAAGCATGAAGTTCAAATGCAAACTCATTTCGGGACTAATCAGGAATCCCGAGCCTAGAAACAGACTTGCAGCATGAGTACCAGAATGCAAAAGGATTCTATACTAGAGTGCCCATGGAAGGTAGGCTCTACCATTAATCGAATGATTCTTTAAGAAGATAGAAAGGTTTCACTGTTCGTTGATGGGGTTGACCTTAGGTTTAAATGGCAATGGTAACCGATAATGCAATAGTTCGAGTGAAATGCACCCTAACCTAAATTCCAATTATAAACACATTACCTGCCCAGAGTCTTGTAAAAGACTAGGCCAATCAATAATAAAGGTACTAGAGAAAAAGTCTTAAGACCTGCAAAAATGATGATAATGCTACAAAATTTGATCATTAGTTGAAAATTTGGAGAAAAATAAGGAAACTTTAAGAAGTGGGTTTTCAAAATTTTAATAAAATTTGGTATATTTACCCATTTACCATTCTATTTTCACCATTTCACCCAAACAATTACCAAAATGACCAAAACCCTTGGAGAGAAAATCAAGAAAATGCGGAACTTGGAGCAACTCCACTATTTGCCACTCTAAACAAGTACATATTTTCACCTTATCTTGCATTTCAATAATTCATTTTGTCATTTTTTTCAAAATTCAAGCTTAAAGTTACTTTAAAAAACACGAACCTGGGCATCTGCGAGATGACTTAAGGAAACTTGTGGATGTCTGCAGCTAGTGGAAACACCAGTCACACATATTCGTGATTGTTCTAATGAAAGGGAATGGATGTGCAAAAAAAAATTTGAAAAATTAAAAAATATTTTTTTTTTGGAAAATGACAGGATGTCCATTCTCTAGAGAGAATGTGAACACAAAGAGGCGGATCAAGCAATGTTTGATAATGATGAGGAAAAAAAAGCTATGTGTGCTTGCGACATGTACAAGTTTTTCCAAGTTGGTGGCATGAGAGAACAAACGAGACTACTGAATCTCCTAATGGACTACTGGAACCCGGATGCCAAGGAATTCATGCTTGATGGACAGTCTTTGACCATTACGATTGAAGATATTTACTTCATTATCGGTTTGTTGAGGAGAGGGGAAGTACCAAACTTCCAATCTCGGGGAGGAGGCCAGAGTATCAACGAGTACTGCGTTTCCAACACTGATAAGAGTGGCTCGCAAGTTCCAATCAAACAAATAACCAACTTGAGTCTTCGAGTCATTTTATTCACTTTGGTTCAGATTGTGGGATACAACTTTTTACATTTGGCATTGCAGGCACAAATGCATTATGGGGTTGAAATATTATGCCCTACTATGTATGACTGGAGCACTACTATGCTTAATAATATGAAAGCACAGTTGACAGAATGCAAGCTCAGGAAGGAAAATAATTTTTTCTTCAGTAATGTCCTATGCACATTCTTCTTCGAGCGGGTGCCCATGATGAGCTTGCAAACATAGATACGCGAACAGTTACGACCATGTCCAGCCATGGTTCAATGGATCGAGCTCATAACTCACTTAGGAGGTGGAAAAATTTCCAACCCCTTTGATGATGACTTCTTTGGTTAGTGGGAGCGACAAACTCTCTTCATTGAGGACTACTCATATGCAGGCATTGACTTCACCAACGATTCAAATGTCATCATCCCTGTCGGAGACGAGCTATAGGACATAGGTAACCTTTCATTTTTATGTGATTTAATTTTTAATTTTTTGAAAATATATAACTATTTATATATTTTTGTGAGATCCAAAATACTAACAAGTACCTTACTTTTATGCAGATAGACCACCCATGAGACCGGCTAATGTCCTGCAACATAGCCGATGAGGCAGAGAGGAGGTAGGACTGAGCGATGATGCAACGAGGAATTTGTGTAGTGTGGGGAGAAAATTTGAGGCCCTCATGTGCAATGTGCCTATGGATACCATTGATGACCTCTCCGTAGGCATGCAGTGACATGTCATAGGAGTACCAAAGCCATCGGTCCGATTGTTCCGACGTTTGGTAAATGTCATAGTTTGTTATGATAGGGTGCACCAGCCTCAGGCCTAGACATATTATGTGATCATAACATGATTTTGTACTTTTATAACTTTATATGTGATCCAGGAGGATCTCAGTGGCCACCTACCTATTCCAATTGGCTCAAAACAAGTTTTTGGCAACTTACTATTTTTAGCAGTTTTTTGGGTCCCAAAATTTCAGGGCCATTTTGAGGGCCTAAATGAATTATTATTTACGATAGGGAACCTCAATGATATCAAAAGACTCTATTTGATTCCCCTAAATGAATATCCTTGTCATAACATTTCCAACGAGCTATCGTACTCCCTAAATAGAGATCGTATGCAAAAGTTACGACTACAGGAAGTTGATGTACTAACTTACCCCAACGGGGCCCACATGGCTTTTGGCGCTTCATCTCCTAGGGTTAGGTTTTTGTATGTCTATGGTTTTGACATTCATGTTTATTGTAAAAATTACTTCAGAGCCTCATGGTACTCATATTATTGCGAATGAGCGTAGCCATCACATCTCTTCTCAGAGATAAGTTGCCACCATTCTAGTAAACTTGTTTTCAGTTTGTATTTTACAGTTTTCAACATATTTCTTATTTAATAGAAGTCAATTTTTACTGTATCTCTATTATTGTTCATTGTTTCTCTGTGTTAATATTATAAATCTATGTTTTCATTTTGTTCTTCTCATTAATCCGGATCAGTGGTATTAGAGTGGTATGCTCCTTGTCGTTTTTAGTGCATGTTTCCAATGTTGGGTATGTGTTATATTCTTTGCACGAGTAGTAGTTTTCAAATTTTTTTCTGCCTTGGGAAACATGACACCTACCTCGGGAAACGTGTCATGTATTTAGGTGGTTTTTTCGGCACATGGTTTTTTCCGATGGTTTTATATTTCCAATTAAGGAATTAGGGTTTTGGACTAATCTAGGTAATTGGGTTAGGGTTTTGGATGCCGTTGGCTCCTATATGTATATTGTATTGTAAACAATGTAACACAATGAATGAATATAATATATGTTGGTTTTCCTGGTTTGGGTTTCCAGGGGAAAAATATCTGTGTAATGTTTGTATTTGCCATTGTATCTTTTCTGTTCTTTTCTAAATATTTGTTTACAGTAGACATTGTACAAGGTTAGAATTTACATTTGGTATCAGAGATTTATTGGCTTCAGGGGGATGCCTTTATGGTCAAGGGTTTGGCTCGGGTTTGTGATAAGCCTTGTTACAGTGGGAGATCTACAGTATTGTTTTTCAGGTGAAAAGAAATGGCAAGCAATTCAAAGATGGAGATCGAGAAGTTTAATGGGAAAATATTTGAGCTGTGGAAACTCAAGATGGAATATCTTTTGGTGGACAGAGATCAGTGGATCGTGGTAGATCCAGGTACTGCACCTACAAGAACTTCTATAGATGACTGGAAAAATATGGATCAGAAGGAAAAGAGCACAATCCGACTGTGTCTCTCCGATTCAGTATTACTGAATGTGTCAGAGGAAGCTACAACCAAGGATTTATGGGAAAAGTTGGGGAAGTTGTATCAGTCTAAGTCCCTGGTAAATAAACTATTTCTACGAAAGAAGCTGTATAACTTGAGGATGAGAGATGGAGACTCGGTGGAAGAGCATTTGAACGTCTTCAATACTGTTAGCGATCAAAATGTAATTGACTTTTGAGAGCGTTTTCTTCTCTCTCTATTTTGACTTATTAATTTCTTAAGTCTTTTGGCCAATGTCTTAACCTCCACTTCTTCTTGATATTTCCTAGTGATTACCTTTGCCCAACATCCTTGAATTTTCCCTTTCGAACTACAAAATCAAAATGGTTAGTTCACCTAAACTTCCATTTTAATAATACTTTCAAATAAATTTTTTTATTTTGTATTATTATAAAGTGGTAGGTGCTCGTAGTGTTCTAATCATAAAGACCAACTCTACCAAGTTATGAGTCATATGTCAAGCTGCAATTTAAGGAACAAAGCCAATTCTTATCCTCAGTCACAAATCATATTAGGTAATTTTGAGGGGCCCATTGGTCAGTTCTTATGGCAATCCTAAGCCTGAGTTTACAAATCAAAGCGCATATGCCTTAATTTACCAACGTACCAGAACCAAATCCTATATCCATGAGTCCTAGCTAACTCACAAGTCATACACATGCCCAATTCTCATAATAAGCTACAAGCCAACGCTTATGACAGGTCAACACATCAAGCTATGAGCTAACTAAGTCAAAGCCACCATCCAAGTCACGTCCACATGTCAATCCATATCCATTAATCAACAGATAAACCGAGTCCACATGCCACTCATTCAATCCAATCCGAGCCACAAGCCAAACGCAGGCAGCTGACAGGTGCCAAGGGATTGAGTTTTTATTATTCTTGTACAGGCGTTTAAGGAGCTCCATTGCCAGGTATCAGGCCACGAGTTAAAATTAATGTCCAATTCTTATGCTAGCCATCTAACACATAAAGTCAGATAAGACATGTTTACAGGTTTGATTGCTAGTCATCAAGTTTTAGTTGCAGGATTCCAAGCTTATTATCAGTAGATAGGAACATCTAGGGAGGAAGCCGTTTGACTTAAAATATCAAGTGTTTCAGATTTTTAGAGGAAGAAAGGTCGTGTCACATCCAACACTCAGTAAATTGATAGCCATGAGTAAATACACAAAGCCCAACGCTGAGCCAAAACACCAGCAGGCCAAGTCAAAGAAAGACACATTGAAAGCTCAGGCACCATTGGAAAATATCGCACAGAAAGTGAATGAGGTGTTCGGCACTGTTAGCACGAATAACGTCCTTGCTGTTTTTGAAAAGATGGATTCCAAGGGAACTCTTATTTCCATGAGATAAGAGCAGGAAGTAGATTTGACTGTAAGGTTTGGCCTTGCATTTTGAAATATTATCATCCAATAGTTTGGTTGCGCTCTCTCTTTGATCAATAAATAATGGCAGTGGAAGAGGCAGAGGCAGAGGTAGAGACAAAGCAAGTTCAAGAGGAGGCAAAGCTCAAGTATTTGGGCATTTTCCAAATCGCCGTGTTGAGGGCAATGATTCGCCTTTCTAGTTTATATAAATATGCCAAAGAGAACGCAAGACCTCTGAAGCCCGACGTCGATACATTGTAGCAGACCGTGAAGACTATAGTTAGTCCTGTTTATCTCAAATTTGATGGAAAGCACCTTGAGTTTCTTCATTTCCTTGATCGAAAGGTTGATGACACAATTGGCAAAGTAGATGAATATGTGCCACCAACACTGAAGCAGAGAACATGTGAGGTATATGATATGGAAAATACTGTCACTTCTGTCCAGATAGGGCAAGAGAATAATCAAAGTGTCAGTGAAGCGTAGAATGCCAGATCCTTTGAGTTTCATATCACTGGTAATGTCAGATTACCTCTTGATGTATAAACTAGGCTCTCCGCAAGTATTTATGTTAGAACAGAATAGGAAACATGTGCAAACAACATAATTGGGCCTAAAAACTACACTTGGACAAACCCCATTTCTGTAAGATCATTTCTTGGTTGCTGGTTATTGTAGTTACTCTTGGGAACTGTAAGAGATCTATTTAAGCAGGAGTATGAATGCCTTCAAGATATCAGCCTGAGGCACATCCTGACTTTGAAACCCTAGCAGAGGTAGCCATTAACATTATTGATAATCCAGAGGCAGCTATCAATCTTTCCAATAATCCAGACCCTACTCAGGATGCAGAGGACCCAAAGGAGCAGAATTGGAGATTAGAAAGATAAAAGGAAATGTATTTTTGCAATTTTGAATGCTAAATTCAAAGCTGAAGTTTCAGTGGTTTAGGCGAACAGGACGACTATTAATTAACCACCGAAAATAGGGTTTTCGGTAGATAATCCACTCAGGAGCTTTCTAGTTTAACCACTGAAACCTGTAACTGGACAGAGAAAGATAAATTTTGCACAGATCGAGGTTTTTCTAATCCAAATCATTTGAAAACACTCATGATGGATAGATGATGAATTATGTATTCAGTTTCAAGATTCATTTTTGGTATATAAGGATTAGAAAAGGTGGCCAAGTTGGTTTTGACACCTATTTTGGTGGAAACAAGTTGGATTTTTTGCACATCTCAGCAAATTCGATTTGTCTCTCTTGGAGAGTCATCATTCAACCTTGGGAGGCTATCCTGCACTGCACCAGCACTCAACAAGAGAGGAAGGCCATGAAATCTGGGATTGACCTCATTTTTGGGGATCATTCCACATCTTTTGCAATTAAATTTTGATTTACTATCTTTAGCATATTTGATCCATATTTTTAGGATCTCAAAACTACATTGTAAAGCTATAAAGTTGAAGGTAGAATAGGAACTAGAGGTTCGACTTTGGAGACTTTTTTCATATTATGTAACTCAAAACTTCTCATTTTCATATTGAGTAATACAAGCTTCTTTTGTCATAATTTGTTCAGATTTCATCTTCTTGTCTATTTTGTACTTGCACCTGGATATTATATTCATGTTGTTATGCTTGTTTATGCCCGATAACTGTCGTCTTATCTTTGCATTCATAAGTTAAACTTTGCAAGTATTCCTGTGATTATTGTAATTGGCCATTCATATATGCTTTATATGTGATTCTGCTGATATAATAGTTATTTCTTCATTCATCCCTTTATTTGTAAACTCTCTGAACATTTGTGGTTGAAAGCCTTGTCCATCTAAATGTGTTTATGCATGATTTGAGTGAGTAATGATTCAATCCTCTGACTTGATCCAAACCCACACTTTTTATTGTGAAAACAGTTACCAAAAGATTAAGTTACCAGGCATCTCTGACTTACAGCCTAGGAGAGTTTCCTGGAGTGATAACAAATACTATGGTAAGTCAGTTAGTATCTGTTGAGATTAAAATTTTAGATGAAGATAAATGTATCAATTTGTTGTGTTCTTTACCAGACTCATGGGATATTCTAGTTGCGGACATAGGTATTAATTCAACTTCTTTGAAGTTTGAAGAAGTGGTCTCATCCTTGTTGTCGGAGGAGATGAGATGAAAGAATATGGAAGGACATAGCACAGACACATTATTTGCAATAGGACATTCCCAGGAAATAAATAGATCTAATTTCTCAAGTGGGAGATCTAAGTCTAAGGGTAGATCTAAATCTTCTGGAAAGTTTGTAAGGGTATGTTGGAGGTGTGGAAAAGAAGGGCACTACAAGAAGAGGTGTAGATCCAAAGTTGAGAAAAAGAAGGGATCTGAAGAATCATCTTCTACAAAAGAAAATACCTCCAAGGAAGAAGGAGGGGATGTGTACTTGGCCTCATCAAGCACACATGCAGATCATGAGGCATGGTTGATTGACTCTGGTGCATCCTTTCATATGAATCCCTACAGGGAGTGGTTCTGCGAATATGAAAAGTATGATGGAGGTAATATTTTCTTAGGTAATGATTTGACAACCAGAATCATAGGAAGATGAAGGGTCAAGTTGAGACTCATAGATGGAAGGATTAGAACACTGTCTGGTGTTCTACACATCCCAGGTATGGCCATAAATTTGATTTCTGTAAGCAAAATGGAAGATGCAGGGGTTAAAACAATTTTTTAAAAAGGGAACTTGTAGGATGGTTCGAGGAGCAATGGTGTTGATGAAGGGAGTTGGGTTTGGAACTCTGTATAAGCTACTAGGAATCACTATTAGTGATGGGTGTAATAGCTCCATTGTTCCTAATATTGGAGTTGAATAAGAAAGAACTCCTACAGTCTCTGGAGAAAAGGTTATGTTGTGGCATCAAAGACTGGGGCATATTGGAGAGAAGGGTCTTCGACTACTACACAGTAAAGGTATGGTTGAAGGTATGTCTAACTGCTCTCTGGATTTTGATTTCTGTGAACATTGTCTATATGGGAAACATAATCAGGTAAGATTCCCCTATGGTGCAACGAGGGTAGAAGGAATTTTACAACTAGTTCATAGTGATGTTTTTGGACCTGTGTCGGTCTCATCATTGGGAAAATATGTGTACTATGTCTCATTTATAGATGACTTCTCAAGGAAAACTTGGATATATTTCCTCAGGAAGAAATTTGAAGTCTTTGACAGGTTTAAAGAGTTTAAGGCTCTTGTTGAGAATCAAACAGAGAAAAGAATTAGGGTGCTGAGAACAGATAATGGCAGAGAGTTATGCGAGAATGAACTTGAAGAATTCTGTAAGAAGTGTGGTATATCAAGGCAAAAGACTACTCCATATACACCTCAATAGAATGGAGTTGCGGAAAGGATGAACATGTTGTTGATGGAAAAAGCAAGGTGCATGCTCAGAGGTGTCGGGTTAGGGTAAGAATTCTGGGTAGAGGCAATGGGTACTGCATGTTATCTGGTCAACAGATCACCCTCATCAGCGTTGGGTGACAAGACTCCACAAGAGGTATGGATTGGTAAGGAACCTTCTCTCACACATATTAAGGTATTTGGCTACGATGCATATGTTCATGTTCCAAAGGAAAAAAGGAGTAAGCTAGATAAGAAGGCTGAAAAGTGTATCTTTATTGGATATAAAGATGGTCTCAAAGGTTATAAGCTTTGGAACCCAGAAACTAAGAAGGTAGTGTATAGCTGAGATGTGGTATTTAGAGAAATGAAGGATTTTGTTAAACAGGAAGTCCTACCAAGTAAGGAAGAACCAGAGAAGATAGAGTTTGATTTAAAGGATGATGAAGCAAACTCTACAAAAGAACATGAATCAGAAGAAGAAGATCCTCATACTCCAATATTGAGGAGATCAGATCGAGAAAGAAGGCTACCGAAAAGGTATAGTCCATCTGATTTTCGTTCAAATTTTTCTTTGTCTATTACTGATGATGATCCTAGAACTATCAGGGAGGCAGTGGATTCAGAGGATGGAAATCTCTGGAAAAGGGCCATGGAAGAAGAAATGGAATCTTTGGATAAGAATGAGGCTTGGGATCTAGTGGAGTTGCCAACTGGAAGAAAGACCATTGGCAACAAATGGGTATTTAAAAAGAAGCTGAGTGTAGAAGGAAAAGTGGAGAAATACAAAGCTCGGTTAGTAGCAAAGGGTTATTCCCAGGTTGAGGGAATTGATTTTGGTGAGATTTTTCTCTTGTTGCCATGTTATCCTCTATAAGATTTATGTTATCTGTTGCTGCTGCATTTGATTTTGAAGTAGAACAGATGGATGTGAAGACAACATTCCTGCATGGGGATCTGGAAGAAAAAATCTTTATGAAGCAACCAGAAGGTTATGTTGTGAAAGGAAAGAAGGAGTTGGTATGCAAGTTGAAAAAGTCCCTGTATGGTTTAAAACAATCACCAAGGATGTGGTATCAAATATTTGATACTTATATGCTGGGACTTGGCTTCACAAGAAGCAAAGAGGATCACTATGTGTATTCTAAATTAATTGGTGATCATTTGATTTATTTGGTCTTGTATGTGGATGACAGTTGCTGATAGGAAACAATAAGGAGATTATCCAGGATGTGAAAACTCAGTTGTCCTCTAAATTCGACATGAAGGATCTTGGTGCTTCAAATTTCATTTTGGGCATGGAAATTAAAAGAGATATAAAAAAGAGGAAACTCTGGTTAAATAAGAGAAAATATGTCGAGACAATATTACAGAGGTTTAATATGCAGGAATGTAAACTGGTCAAGGTTCCTATTCCTGTTGGTGTAAAGTTATCTGCAAATCAGTGTCCCAAGACACATGAAGAAGAGGAGGACATGTCTCATGTTCCATATGCGAGTGCAGTTGGTAGTTTGATGTATGCAATGGTATGTACTAGACCGGACATTGCACATGCAGTGGGAGTTTTGAGCAGGTATATGTCAAAACCAGGGAAGGAGCATTGGACAACAATAAAAAGGGTTTTCAGGTATTTTCATGGCACTGCTAGCTATGGATTGTGCTACGAAGGAAGACCGGGATTGGACAGATTGGTCGATATACATGGCTTTGTGGATGTATATTGGGCTGGAGATTTGGATTGTAGGAGATCTACAAGCGGGTATGTGTTTAACCTGTTTGGAGGATCAATAAGTTGGATGAGCAAAAGATATGCTGTAGTGGCACTCTCAACTACAGAATCTGAATACATGGCAGCCACTCATGCAAGTAAGGAAGCAGTATGGTTACAAATATTGTGTTCAGGTATTGAGTTGGTACAACAAGCTGTAAGGATAGAGTGTGACAGTTAGAGTGCAATTTTTCTGGCGAAGAACCCTGCTTATCATTCAAAGACATGATTGAAGAAAAGAAAGTATCACTGATGAAGGTGGACACTTTGAATAATGTTGCAGACTCATTAACAAAATCTATGAGCACTGAGAAGTTATCTTGGTGTAGAGGATCCATGGGCATTGTTGCCCCTGGATTTTTGACTATGTAACCCTGTAACCCCTTGTATGCAAAGAAAACAACAAGTGGGAGAAGTTATATTGGTGTAGAGGATCCATGGGCATTGTTGCCCTAGATTTTTGACTATGTAACCTTGTAACCCCCTGGATTTTCTGGCTTAGGAAGCGTGACACCTACCTCGGGAAACATGTCATGTATTTAGGTGGTTTTTTCAACACATGGTTTTTGCTGATGGTTTTCTATTTCCAGTTAAGGAATTAGGGTTTTGGACTAATCTAGGTCATTGGGTTAGGGTTTTGGATGCCCCTGGCTTCTATATGTATATTGTATTGTAAACAATGTAACACAATGAATGAATATAATATATGTTAGTTTTCCCGGTTTGGGCTTATAGGGGAAAAATCTTTGTGTAATGTTTGTATTTGCCATTGTATATTTTCTGTTCTTTTCTGAATATCTATTTATAGTAGACATTGTACAAGGTTAGAATTTACATCCAACACGGTCAGGGTATAGAGAGTTGGGTCTCGAGCTTGTTTCTCTTGAGGAAAAATGCTCTCACATGCCAAAGAAACATTCCATGGCAGGAGAAAAGGAAGATGTCGAGACATGATATCCTTTCAAAATGTTGTTCGAGGAAGCCCTTAAGCAACAAAGGAAAGAGATGATGCACAAATTTTCACAAATCCTTCGATGACTACCGACAAGCGACACATCCACCTCAAGCAGAGGTGTCGCCCCCTTCAAGGTACATATCAATTTTTATATTCCTATATTTGAAGGTAAAATAGATGCAGATGTCATAGATAAATGGTTAAACCTTCTAGAAGGGTATTTTTCTATCCAAAACTTTTTCGATAGAGAAAATATTACATTTTCACTCCTCAAGGCCATCCCCCATGTTAAATATTGGTGGGATACTTTCTGTAAGCAAAAGGAAATAGAGGGATCCACAATATTGTATTTTCACCCACTCGGGGTTCATTTAGGGATGCTATTAAGGAACAATACTACCCTGTTGGAAGTTATGATGACTTGTATACAAGATGGACCACACCATGGCAGAAAATAGACCAAACAGTTCTAGAGTTCACCAATATCTTCCATACCTTGCACACCAAGTTGGGTATCAAATATTCTAAGAGAAATCTGGTGCTCAAGTACAATGGAAATTTTCATATATACATCAAAAAAAAAATGGAGTTTTTGGACATCTCATCCTTGGGCACGACCTATCGATATGCCGTCAAAATTGAGAAAAAGGATTAAGCAAAAGACACGAAAGGAAAGAGAAAAAATGGGAAACCTCAAGACAACCAATCAATTACGCAAGAAAATAAGGACAATGGGAAGACGAAGAAAGATACTGAGAAGTGGTGCGACTTCTATAAGATCCCTTGGCATAACACTGTTGATTACTGCTCTAAGCAATCATTGGTGGCTGAGGTGAAAGCTTATGAATCATATGAAGGTTTTGAATCTAAGTTAGAACTAGAAAAATGGAGATGGATCATTGACCCAGTGCCACCGTTGCTACCACCAAGATCCAACTTGATGAACCTGATGAGCCAGAGGAAGGCGAGCGCCTCTTTCATTCATAGATGTGGGTGAAAGGCACTCTGTTGCCTTTCATTTTTTATACCGGTAGCCAGAAGAACCTCATCTCAGTAGAGGTCATCAAGCAGCTAGTCCTTCCAACAACGCCACACCCAAAACCCTCCACCATCATATGGCTCCATCAAGAAAGATATCTTCGTGTCAATCAAAAGTGTTGCATGTCGTACGAAATCAAGCCATTCAAAGATGAGGTATTGTGTGATGTTGCTCCCCTTGAATTTTGTGATGTTATTTTGTGCCAACCTTATTTATGGAAACAACATGATGTATATGATTATACTCCTCACAATGTTGTTATTACTTTGACCAAAAAAATGTACAAGATACTCGAGGTAGTCCCACCTAGTGCTATTTCTTTGATCTTTGCCAAGCAATGCGAGAAGGCCATTTCTCAGTCCGATAAGTTTGTCTTCTTCGCGATTCACTCTCAAAGTGAGCGAAAGGTTGTAGCTACATACATGGCCTCCTCGACTGACCTCTCCATGCAGCAGAAGCAAGTGGATAGGGTCATGGAAGAATACAAATACATCTTCTCATCACCTACTGGGGTACCTCTGCACTGTCAAGTCAAGCATCCCATTGATCTGACCCCCAACGCACCACTACCTAATGGGCTAGTCTACCGTTGCTCTCTACTAGAAATGAGGAGATCAAGCGTCATATCTAAGAAATGATCCACAAGGGGCACATTCGACCCAACTCATTACCTTGTAGAAGCCCAATCATGCTGGTGCAGAAGAAAGATGGGACCTGACGACTCTACATTGATTACCGGGCTCTAAATAAAATCACAGTCAGGAACCGGTACCCGATTCCATGAATCAACGATCTCCTTGATCAACTCAAGAGGGCCAAATACTCTATTAATATTGATCTGAAGTCTGGCTACCATTAGGTCAAAATAAAGGAGACATATGTATGGAAAACTACCTTCAAGTCAAAAGAAGGTATTTTTGAATGGCTGGTCATGCCCTTTGGTTTGAAAAATGCCCCAACAAATTTCAAGAGGATGATGAAAAATATCTTGTGTCCTTTCACTAATTCCTTTGTGGTGGTGTATCTGGATGACATCCTCATCTACAACAAGACTTGGGCAGAAACCTTGTAGCATATTCAACAGTTTCTGCACACTCTTCGACAACACAAGCTATATGCCAACTTGAAAAAATGATGCTTCGACATGGACATGGTCCAATACTGAGGCTACATTATTGATGCACATGGTGTGCATGTTGATCCAACCAATATCCAAGTCATCCATGAATGACCAGCCCCAACCACGCTCACTGAGTTTCAGAGCTTCTTAGGCCTTGCCAATTTCTATTGCAAGTTCATGTTGGGATTCTCCCATATTGCATGGGCCCTCATCCAAATAACCAGGGGTGGTGGTAAGGGAAAAATTCTGTGGGGGTTGTCCTAATAGAAATCATTCGATGATCTGAATAAACGCTTGTGTTCAACCCTAGTGATTTCATTACCTGACTTGCAACAACCCTTTGAGATCGAGACATATGCTTCAAAGTATGTTGTGAGTGTAGTCCTCACTCAACATGGCCACCCCGTGGCCTATCATAGTGAGACACTATCAGATGTCATCCGTAAGTACCCTAGTTACAACAAATAAATGTACTCCATTGTGAAAGTCTACTTCTAGTGGAGGCATTACATTCTCAGGAAGGAGACAATCACGATCATAAGCCGTTGAAGTTCATGCAGACACAAGGAAAACTGCAAAATGATCGCCATCAGAGGCGGTCCATGTATTTGCACTAGTTCCACCTCAACATCACGTATAATAAATGAAGTACCAACCAAGTCATTTATTTACTCAACCGACCTCCAGTCATGGCACTCACCACAGTGCTATAATCTTGCGTCCATGAGACCTCCATATGGCCTCAGTTGTATGAGATAGATCCTGACTTCACCAACACCTACCAGATGTTGGGTGAAAACAAAAATGTCACTAATTTCCATCTTCAATATGGTCTATTGTTCCATATGGGCCATCTTTGCATTCCATCAAGTGAGTGAGTGAAGCTAATTTGGGAAGCCCACTACAGTCGGGTGGCAGGACACTTTGGCATGGAAAAGACAGTGGCAGTGATGCAACAAAATTTCTACTGGCTAAAAATTTAACATGATGTTAGCAAGTATATCCAGTCCTGCAATACCCGTTCTATTGCCAAACTAACCACTAGGAAACAAGGCATGTACACTCCTCTGCCTACTTCTTTCGGGCCCTGGGAATCCATCTCAGTGGACTATGTTATCGCACATTTTGTAGATAGGATAAAAGCTATGAGATAGAGGGCCAAACTGGCATAATAGGAACAAGTCCCACCCAATGTCACGACAATGGGATGGTTCTTTCTCTTTAGGGAGGTTAGGCCCAGGGGAGATGTCCCCGGTGACCTGGGGTTTTGAAGAGGCAAAAGGCTAATAAGACCAAGATAAGGTTTCCCCCCTTCACAAGTCACCACCCAAATAGATAGTCCGACCAAAGGCCAATTTAAGAAGTAAAACCCCCAAAATAAGTGTACCTTCCTGGAACAAAGCAACAACAAAATGATATGTGCATGCTATTTCAATGGGTTAGTACTTCATAAGACTATATGATAAATACATATAAGCAATTAGCAATAAATGTTGACGAAGTTAATGTTTATCAATATCAATGAAAAGTTATAATACTTCACCAATAAATATTGGAACAATGTAGCATTCAATGTAACCAATCAACACCTTATTCAATTAATGCCTAAACCATCATTCAATTTCTCTTAAAACAAAACATTGCTGCATTAAAGATGAAATAACCAATGATGATGTCAACAACTAGGGTTAGAGTAGTTAGGGTTTGAAATTCAAAGAGTCTTGAGAGTGTTGTGATCAATGTTTCACTTCAACGTTGGAGGACTTTACATCAGTTCCTTAGGGTTTAATGGAGTCAAAGGTGAAGGACGCAAGAGTTGAAGGATGGAAAATTTCAAGGACTAGAGGGAAGGGTTTTGAGGTGTTGCTAAGGCAAGGCCTCAAAATCAAAACCCTAGGGGAGAGAGGCTCACTTCGGTGTTTCTACAGCAAGGCCTCGTGCTCTCTCCTCCTTCTTGGAAAAATGACTAGCTCAAGAATAAAGTATATAACCAAAACAAGAGGGTTTGATGAGATAAGGTGTTGCTACAACAAGTCCTTTCAGCAAACCCTAGAAAGAGTAGGGCCCTAGTGTAGTAAACATAGGCCAGGGACGTCTCACTCTTCTTGGCTTCAGAATAGTACAACTAGCAAAGAGGAAGAGGAAATAAGAGTGTAGTTATGGCTAGGCTCTTTCTTTCCTCAAGAATGGCTAAAGATTTCTCTATCAGGGGACATGAGACAATGACCTACTTGTGTGCTTGTCCCCTAGGGTTTTGATTCAACAATATTCATAAACATATGAAAGAAATTAAAACACAACCATTCAATCAATAAATTTTGTAGAAAAATACTTACAATTCACCAAGAAATAACCATGCAAACCCTAGTTGTAACACCTTCCTTCAAGAGAAACACCATAGAATGCCAAAAATGTCTTCCTTCAACAAGTGTGCCTCACTTAATCAGCCAAATACCCAAGATAGGGTGAAAATTTCATACCTCCTTATGGAGTGAATGAGTTATGATGATGAAATGAGGATCAAAATCCTCAATATATACTGTATCAATGACCTAATTTACTTTTTAGGTCATAAAAAGGTCGACAAGGCCATAATATCAAAATTATATTGTTTTTACATTGAATTCTAGACTAAAACCCTAATCAAGAAAAAAGGTAAGACGTCACCCCTTCCTAGGGTGACGTTATCCCCTATCAAGGCAAATGTAACCTCCTGAAGCAAGACGTTAGCCCTCATTGGGCTCCTCCAAGCTACCACACGTGCCAATTGTCCTGTCCATCTGCCAACATGCTCATGATGATGTCATAAGCCTCTTGGTGACATCCTGGGCCATCTAGAGACAACGTCCCTCTGAAAGTGGGTCAATCCCCCTAGGCCAAGCAGTGTCGGGGTGCCTCTGGTGGAACGTTCTCTTCTTGTTTGGTGCAAAGTCTCTGATCATCCTCTGCCCTGTCTCTGCCCCCTGATGGGGTCTCATCATCCATCTAGTGGGCTCTTCAGGCCCATGGAGGTTCGAACTGATCATCTCCCCATGTGTACCGGTCCAAATGGTACCTGTCCGTCGAGCATGGTCCTACACATCAAAAGCTACGCCCTCCATGGGCTCATCAATCACAGGGATCATAGCAATGTCAATCACATTTCATCATTAATATTATCAAACATATGCATAAAATCCCTAATACATCAGTCAATAGCTCAAAGACATTACACAAGCCTGCTATACAAATCTGGAGGAAAAGACAAAATGTTCTATTGGGCTAGTGTCCATCGGAAAAGGTGAGTTCCCAGAAGAAAACCTCATCAAAACCATGTGAGTGGGTGATGTGGTTAAGGGAAATCTGGGCATGTGGGTGTAGTGAGGGCCAAGGATGCAATGTGTTATTTGTGGGTGCCTTTGTAAAAGGCGAGCTATACCTGTCATAGATGCACTCTTTCCAAGCCCATTATTTCCTTATTCTTTTATTCTTTTATTGTTTTTATTTTTATTTTTGTTTAAGAGATAATCAGGGGACACTGCCCTGGTGTGGTGACTAGTGGTGGCAGCGTTACCCACAAGAACTTTCACAGAAATGAAAGGTTGGCTCTTGATGAGACCCCCTTTCCCTTGACCATGCAGCCAAGATTCATTTGCCTGGCGTGGTAACCAGCTGGTGGCAATGTCATACTGATAGGTACCCATGGACCTAATAGGCTGGCTCATGATGAGACCCCCTATCCTATGACTAGGTCTTGTTTTATTATTTTCTTCCGGGTCCCTCTAGTTTCTTGCTGAGAAGCCTTTTATTGCTTTCTTGGGGATCCCTGGGCGAAGCATCTCGAGGTTTTATTTTTAGGCTTTTATCTCTTACTAGATTGCTTTTACCTTCTGGGCCTTTAGCCTCTTCTTTACACGAGACAAGGTGAAATCTTGAAGAAAGGTCAACCCAATTCTCAGACAAGGGGAGTGGGACAAGTGAGCGGGAAACAAGATGAAATATTGGTTTTATGATGGGAGCAGACAATGGCCTTTCAGAAGTCCTTCCAAGTGGCAAACCAAAACCTATGTTAAAAGGCTTGCTAGGACACCCTGTCAATCCCCCCAAACATGGTCAAGTGGGAAAATGTAGGATCCAAGTAGTTTTTAGAAATAAAAGGAATCATATGCATATATTTAAAGGTTTTAATGATCAAAAGTGACACATACCATGATACTTGGACCAATTACCTCATGGAGCAAGAACTGTTTCTGATATAGGACCAAGCCGATGGTGATGGATGCTATTGCTGCTGACAAGACAAGGATGATGGAAGAAGAAAAGGATGGGCCCTCCAGGGCTATGCTCAGGTCAATCCTTCTCTTAGTACTCCATGTCTAGGACCTATGGGCCTCGAGACATGATCTCCTGGTTATCCCTAAAAAGTGGGGATAACATCTGGCTCCAACTCGGGGATATGTGCTCACCGTAGAGTGCATGAGAACCTCATCATCTCTGTCATAACCTACATACCTGCTCGATCTCGAAAGAAGTATCAGTAGAAAAATTGGGGTGGTAATTACACCCCAACATACATCATACATACATACA
>ML798819.1:139396-164006 GCA_009831015.1 Picea engelmannii
GTAAGGTAGCTAGAGAGGTAGTGGGGGGGCCCAGAGGGCCCATAGTGATAATAGTGGAGGTCATTCAATGTAAGGTGGACTAGGTCCACTATATTATTAAATAAGGCCCACTATGGTAGTTAAATATAATAAATGTAAGAGGAATTCTTAGAAGGTTCTATTTCTAGAAGATTCCTCCTCTAGAATGTTCTTAGGTGATGGTAGCACTATATAAAGGGGTTCAAGCAATGTAATGAGACATGAAGAGAAGTATTGTATTTGGAGCGGTAGTTCAATAGGAGGATGCCCCCTCGAAGAGGCAAGTGAAGAGGAGAGGATCCCTTCCATAATAGGATCCATTGTATGGTGTTGCCCTACCTCAAGGGTTTGATATAATAAAGTTGTGGTTTTCTATATGGTTTCATATATCTTGTGTGGTGATTGTATTCAGATATCTTTGGATCTATTGTGATATTTTGTATTCAGGTCTTTGGTTCTTAACACAAACCCTAGTTGTAACACCTTCCTTCAAGAGAAACACCATAGAATGCCAAACATGTCTTCCTTCAACAAGTGTGCCTCACTTAATCAGCCAAATACCTAAGATAGGGCACAAATTTCAAACCTCCTTATGGAGTGAATGAGTTATGATGATGAAATGAGGATCAAAATCCTCAATATATATTGTATCAATGACCTAATTTACTTTTTAGGTCATAAAAAGGCCAACAAGGCCATAATATCAAAATTATATTGTTTTTACATTGAATGCTAGACTAAAACCCTAATCAAGAAAAAAGGTAAGACGTCACCCGTTCCTAGGGTGACGTTAGCCCTTATCAGGGAAAATGAAGCCTCCTGAAGCAAGACATTAGCCCTCATTAGGATCCTCCAATCTGCCACACGTGCCAACTACCCCATCCATCTGGAAACATGCTCATGATGACATCATAAGCCTCTTGGTGACATCCTGGGCCATATAGAGCCAACATCCCTATGAAAGTGGGTCAATCCCACTAGGCCAAGCAGTGTCGGGGTGCCTCTGGTGGAACATTCTCTTCTTGTCTAGTGCAATGTCTCTGATCATCCTTTGCCCTGTCTTTGCCCCCTGATGGGGTCTCAACATCCATTTGGTGGTATCTTCAGCCCCATGGAGGTCGGAACTGATCATCTCCCCATGTGTACCGGTCCAATGGTACCTATCCGTCGGGCATGGTTCTACACATCAAAAGCTACGCCCTCCATGGGCTCATCAGTCACAGGGATCATAGCAATGTCAATCACATTTCATCATTAATATTATCAAACATATACATAAAATCCCTAATACATTTGTTAATAGCTCAAAGATATTACACAAGCTTGCTATACAAATCTGGAGGAAAAGACAAAACATTCTATTGGGCTAGTGTCCATCGGAAAAGGTGAGTTCCTAGAAGAAAACCTCATCAAAACCATGTGAGTGGGTGATGTGGTTAAGGGAAGTCCGAGCATGTAGGTGTAGTGAGGTCCAAGGATGCAATGTGTTATCTGTGGGTGCCTTTGTAGAAGGCGAGCTGTACTTGTCATAGATGCACTCTTTCCAAGCCCATTCTTGCCTTATTATTTTATTATTTTATTTCTTTTCTTTTTCTTTTTGTTCAAGAGCTAATCAAGGGACACTACCCTGGTGTGGTGACCAGTGGTGGCATATTTACCCACAAGTACTTTCACAGAAATGAAAGGTTGGCTCGTGATGAGACCCCCTTTTCCTTGGCCATGCAACCAAGAGTCACTGCCTTGGCATGGTAACCAGCTGGTGGAAATTTCATATTGCTAGGTACCCATGGACCTAATAGGCTGGCTCGTGATGAGACCCCCTATCCTCTGACTAGGTCTTGTTTTATTATTTTCTTCTGGGTCCCTCTAGTTTCTTGTTGAGAATCCTTTTATTGCTTTCTTGGGGATCCGTGGGCGAAGCATCTCGAGGTTTTATTTTTAGGCTTTTATCTCTTACCAGCTTGCTTTTATCTTCTGGGCCTTTAGTCCCTTCTTCCCACGAGACAAGGTGCAATCCTGAAGAAAGGTCAACCCAATGCCTGGACAAGAGGAGTGGGATAGGTGAGAGGGAAACAAGATGAAATATTAGTTTTATGATGGGAGCGAACGATGGCCTTTTAGAAGTCCCTCCAAGTGGAAAACCAAAGCTTATAGACAAAGGCTTTCTAGGACACCTTGTCAATCCCCCCAAACATGGTCAAGTGGGCAAATGTAAGATCCAAGCAGTTGTTAGAAATAAAAGGAATCATATGCATATATTTAAAGGTTTTAATGATCAAAAGTGACACATACCATGATACTTGGACCAATTACCTCATGGAGCAAGGAATCTTTTTGATACAGGACCAAGCTGATGGTGATGGATGCTACTATTGTTGACAAGACAAGGATGATGGAAGAAGAAAAGGGTGGGCCCTCCAGGGCTATGCTCAGGTCAATCCTGCTCTTGGTACTCCATGTCTAGGACCTGCGGGCCTCAAGACATGATCTCCTAGCTATCCCTAAAAAGTGGGGATAACAGAATACATGTTGGGCCTTCTGTCCACCAAGAGGGGAAATGAATGTGATTTTGTGGTTGTTGATCGCTTTTCCAAGATGATGATTTTGATCACCTGCGAGAGGAGAATCACAATGGAGGCCACTGCCAAGATCTTCTTTAAATGAGTGTGGGTACATTCTGGTCGAGCCTTTGGTCACTACTGGACACTAAGCTCACCAAATCCATTTCCTTACACCCTCAGACAGATGGCCAAACTGAGGTTGTCAACCAGATGATTGTGCACATCCTATGCATGTACAATTCCAAGAAACCCCACACTTGGGATGAGAGTCTTCCCTATGTTCAACACAACTACAACATAGCCATACATACTCAACTGACCACAACCCCTTTCAAGTGGGGTTGTGATTTTAACCATTGGGTCCCATGGATGTTGCACTACCCCTTGCAGCCACCCAGGTAGACTTGTCGCATGCTCCAACTGAAGTTGAAAAAGCCACCTGGTTCATTGAGCGGATTCAACACATCCACCAACAGGTTCATGACATTTTACAGATTTCCAATGCCAAGTACAAGCAGCACCATGATCAACATCGAGTGCCACACCGGTTTCAGGTGGGAGACAAAGTTTGGTTTCGCTTGCAGAAATAACGCCTTACATGGCCTCATTAGAAGCTTCATCCACTTATTTATGGACCTTAAACCATCACCAAAGCTATGGGTGAAAATTATTTTGAGCTCAACCTTCCCCTCTTTCTTGGCTTGCACCCAATTTTCAATGTGGACCTCCTTCGGCCTTATTTTCCACCATTATTGGACACCTCGAAGTAGCAGAACAGTTGACAACAACAGAGCTGAACCCTGACTACATGGAACATGCATCCATTAATTGTATCATGGATACACAGGTCAAGGAAACTCACCAGTAGAGGATCCAACTTTATCGGGTTCTCAAAGCAGGGCAACTCCTGCACCAAGGCAAGTGGCTCACCCAAGGCCAAATTCAACAGAAATTTCCTCATCTAAAGGGGGATATCAACACAATGGAGACCATTTATTCCTAAGGGGGGATGATTGATCCAAGAGGATCTTGGTGGCCACCCACCTATTCCAACTGGATCAAAACAATTTTTTGACAACTTACTCTTTTTATCAATTTTTTGGGTCCCAAACTTCTGGGGACATTTTGAGGGCCTAAACGATGTTTTTTCACGATCAGGAACCCCAACAAAAATTATAAGATTTTATTGATTCCTCTAAATGAATATCCTCGTCAACAATTTTCCAATGAGCTATCGTACTCCCTAAACATAGATCGTATGCAAAAGTTACGACCCCGAGAAGTTGATGTACTAACATACCCCAATGGGGCCCACTTCACTTTTGGTGCTTCATCTCCTAGGGATAGATTTTTGGATGTCTAGGGTTTTGAAATTCATGTTTATTGTAAAAAGGCCTTCATAGCCTCATGGTACTCATATTTTTGCGAATGAGCGTAGCCATCACATCTCTTCTCAGAGATAAGCTGCCACCATTCTAGCAAGCTTGTTTTCAATATGCATTTTACATTTTTCAACATATTTCTTATTTAATAAAAGTCAAGTTTTACTGTATCTCTATTATTGTTCATTGTTTCTCTGTGTTAATATTATAAATTTGCATTTTCATTTCATTCCGCTCATAAATATGGATCAATATGGCCTTCGGGGGCTAGGAGGCCCCAAAATTTGTACTTGATGGATCTCATTTGATATATATATATATAATTTTTTTTGTGTTATATACATTTTGTGTTTTACTTGCAAAAGTGTATGTTTACATGTAAATGCGTGTGCTTTATTTTACTGATGATATACATGCTAATATAACACATTATTAACATAATCATTAACTAACCCATTATCTCTCCTAGGAACATGCTCGTAAGTAATGAACTCAAAAGAACTTTTCAGAAGACGTACCCTAAGGAAAAACCGTAGTGGCATCGGATCTCGAAATCGATACACACCATTCAATTGTGAAATAACCAATTGCGAATCCATGAACACTTGGAGGCGATTAATACCACTTGACAATGCGTCTCGCAAAAGCTCGATGACTGTGCTATACTCAACAACATTGTTAGTAGTTATCCCAAGACACACACCTCTAACGAACACTAGCTAACAAGAAGGAGAAAATATCACCCAAGCAATGGATGCTAGGTGTTGAGTATGTTGGCTGACACTATCTGCAAATTCAAAGTAAATCAATGACTCCTCGGGCATCTGCAACACAATAGGGGCACTTCAATCACTAACGCAACAAAAGATCTAAAAATGTAAACAAAGCTACGTACAATATAAACAATAAAATACAAGAGTGCTAATTCTCAATCCCTTAGGCCTAAGCATAATACTTCTTAAGGTAGAGCCCGTTTCTAGGATCAAACATCACATTGCATTCAAAATCTACGAGCTCATAGGATCCTTTCTCTAAAACCCATCGCATGACATAAGGGCCGAACCACATGGGGTTCAAATTTCTTGCCCCCAAGGCATCCTTGTCTTGGTCGTAGACCAACACAAGATCTCCCTCGGAGAACACCCTAGGATGGATAGAATTTTTGTACTGGGACTTGAATCATTTCTTATGCGATTCGTTTGCTAAATCTGCATATCGACGTTTCTCATCGAGATGTTCAAGGTAAACTAGGCATTCTTCGAGCTGAGTCGTGTCCAAAAGGAGCTCGACTTTTATCTTGAGTGAAGGAACTTCACATTCAATAGGAAAAACTGCTTCCACCCCATGAACAAGTTGGAACGGTGAGAAAATGGTGGCATTTTTTACCGAGGTCCGATAAGCCTACAAGGTCAGGTAAAGCATCAAGTGCGAGTTTGTTCGAGTTGAATTAACTGTTCTTCTCCGTATCATTTTTAATGATTTTTTTACGGCTTCAACTTGACCATTATCCTGGGGATAGTAAGGAGATGACTGTTCCTGCCTAAACCCCAATTTCGATACTAACTTCGACATCATGCGGTTATGAAAGTGATGTCCATGGTTAGTGAAAATCTCTCTCGGAACTCCGAACCTAGCTATGACCTGATTGAATATGAATAGTGTTGTTGTCTCCCCATCATTAACAAAAGTTGGCATAGCCTCAACCCACTTAGTAAATTAGTCGACGACTACAATGATGTAATGATGCCCCCTAGCCGAATCCGGGTGGCATGTCATAAAATATATCCCCCACATGGTGAAGGGGCCAACAATGATGACGGGAAACATTGGAGCAGAATGTGAATGCATTTTATTAGCGAAAATTTGGCATGGATGACACTAATTGACCGCTTCAACACAATCTTTAAAGATTGTAGGCCAAAAGTATCCCACGAGTAATTTTTTTGGGTTGTTTCCAACCCATATAAGTGACCACCACATGCTCCACTATGGCAATCATTCAAAACAACCTCCACTTATTCAATATTTAAGCAATCTCGAAGGATTGAGTCCACCCCTCACTGATACAACGTGTCAGCGATAATGAGGTAGTTTTTTTTCCATATGATAGATCCTTTGTCACTCGTCTCTCGAGAAGTTCGAAGGGAACTTCAAAGTTTGGAGATATATAAGGATATCCCCATACCACAGATTGGACAAAGAGATGAGGAAAATGTGCTCATCCAAAAATGAGTCTACCGTATCACCTTCCTTGTTCTCTACTGAAAAATCTGACATCAACTCAACAAAGACTAAAGTCTTCTTAGATTTTGCAAGCACAAAGTCCAAATCGAACTCTTGAAGAACAAAAATCCACTTGTTGTACTTCCCGCCAATAATTCTCCTAGTAAAAACATACTGAAATGGATTGACCGTGGTGATGACAGTTGTCTTCTATAATACACTGTAATGTCGGAGCCGCTGGACAACCTGAAAAGAATTTTCCTGTAAGCGAATGTACCCCATGGACATATGAAGGTCGTCTTGTGTTGGTCTTTCTGACGATTTTCAATTTGGTTGTATCCAGAAAAACCATCCATAAATGAGAATATCTCGCTCCCCACAAACTCATCCAAGATATGATCAATGAATGGTTTCGGGAAGTTGTCTTTAGGACACACCTTATTCAAGTCCCTAAAATCCATGCAAACATGGATCGTACCATGCTTCTTATCAACATGAACAAGGTTGGAGACCCATTTCGTGAGAGGAACTGGGTAGATAAAGCCTGCATTAAGCATCTTTTCAACTTCCACCTTTATTTCCGCTACCTTTCTTGGGTTCACAGGTCTCAACTTCTGTCAAACTGGATTTACATTCGCATAGGTTCGAATACCATGTTGAACTATCCGAGGATTAATGTCAGGAATTTCCTCATAATACCATGTGAACACATCTCAAAATTCCTTAAAGAGTGTCATATATTGAGTAATCTCATCTTGTGAGCATTCTTCTTCGATAAACATGTTTTCGACAATTTCAAGATTCCTAGAAATGTTGATTGGAATCGTTTCCGATATGTTAGCCATGTTTTCTTCAGCATAGACACAATGTCTGGCCAAGGGATTGACTACTCCATCAACACTTCCCATGACGTCTGACTTGAATTCTCCATTCTCTACTCAACTGAGTTCAGAGAGAAAATGCGATCTATGATGCAAATCCTCCCATGGAATTTCAACTTCGACCATCACCTCCATAATTGCTTCATCTAAAGGCAAGATGATACTTAAACACTCTTAATAACTTGAAGATTTTTGAGCCCAGATAGGATCAAGAAATAGATCATCCTCCTTGGTGATTGTTGGAGTTTGATCTGGGTCTGTTGTGGCCTGTTGAATGGCTCGATAAGCTATTTCAGCTTCAGATAAAGGTTTAGCCATTCTGTCATGAACTCGACCTTCAAACATAC
The DNA here is from genome assembly GCA_009831015.1 of Picea engelmannii. Lineage (NCBI taxonomy): Eukaryota > Viridiplantae > Streptophyta > Pinopsida > Pinales > Pinaceae > Picea > Picea engelmannii. The sequence goes on from ML798819.1 coordinate 146,809, forward strand.
TGGATGGAAAGGGAAGGGTCCATGGGTCCTATATATACGAAGTCCTAAACGAAGAGACCCTATTAACCAAAGTAGCACGGACATATGAAATCGGTGCGGGGAAATCAAAAGATCCCATTATAGAAGGGTACATCCCACAACCGATGCTCTCAATGGCTGCTTGAGAGTTTTAAATCCAAGGGACAATATTCCTAGGATTAGCTTTTGCATCAGAAAGGTTGGATGCCACCTGATCGATAGACATGATTCTTCCCTCATGAGGAAAGCATATAATCTGAAAAACTGTCGAGATGAAAACTGTCATGGAATAAGTCCAACTTCTTCTTAATAAGAGATTATAGTTGAGCAACGCATTGACTACTTCAAACTCTACACAAGTATATTTTCCTCCTATCATGACAATACATGAAGGAATCAGACCATGTGGCTGAAACAGGCATCCATTGAAGGCCATCGAGGGTGTAGGAGAAGGGGTAAGTTGAGGATAACTGATGGATTTCCAACATGATAAAGACATCATGCATGTGTAAGCTCCTTCATCAACGACGGTCCTCTTAACTAAGATAATGTTGCAAACAACCCCTATCTGAAAGGATACATGATATGGAAGGTGTGGTCTCACATTAGTAGCATAAAACTTCATTACGAGATGACTAGTATAATCTGCATTTCCTATGGAAGATAAAAACACAGTGTGCTGCGAGGGGCAACTTTGGAGAACCTCCAAAGTGGAAAATGGACAAGGCATCTAAGCCAAATCCTCCACAACTGAATAATTTGGAGTGACTTGTGCATTAGGGTTACGTGTTGTCCTTCTATAAACACCCTTAGGTATGTGTGACACTGTCTCTTTCTTAGGCTTCTCTATGTGGAGAGGGGCCTGATCTTCTAAAGTTTTCTTACCCTTCTCTGTCGACTCTAGGTTATCATAATTATGATTTCTGATCGACAAATATACATATTTTAGCTTCGAGGAGTTAATCATGTTTACTACTCCTTTATATCCGTCAGAGGGGGGAGCACTTGAAGTGACCCCTTGTGGGTTGAAGTTGGAAGAACCAGCTTGTAAATTCTTCCCTTACAGAAAAGGGTTTTGAAACACATTAGGTTGTTGTTGTTGATTCAATTTGATAAGTCGTTGGGCTTATTCCATTCGTAGGCATTGGTGTGTAAGGTGATCATCGTCACACATCTTACAAAGAAACTTCACCTTCCTTTTCTCATACTTTTCCCCTTCAAAATTTTTGTCCGACCTTTTTTTATTACCCCCACCACCTTTCTTACCCTTGCCTTTTATTTTGTCTTCAGGTTGTTGAGGACCCTTCAAAGTCTTCATTTGCACATAATGTACATCGAAATATTGGGTGGCGGGGGTGGTCGAGCCAGTGGCTGAACCAGCCACAAGTTACTGGATAACAAGTTTTTGCATCTATCTAGCATCCAGATCTATGAATTTTGATTGAGAAGAACCCACTATACGATTGGCATGTGGGTTGGACTTTGGATTTTCCAAGTAGAGAGTAGATCCTAGCATGTTTGACATAATATCATAGAGCATTCTTGACTGAGACTATATAAGCTCTAATTGTTGTGCCCTAAAGATTCCATGTTCCTTTGAAAAAACTCCTGACGTTGTGACGTCCTTCGAAATATACGAGAGTAAGGATTTCAAGAACCATTTGATAAGGAACTCCGGTGGAACCATAGCCTTAATAAAGCTCTTCCATATCCTCCATTCCTGAATGTGATCGAAAATGTGCATGGCATTATCTTGTACAAAGTTAGCCAACAATTATATCCCGACATCATACCAGACAAGGAGTTGGAAGTGGTTTAAAAAAACCATAGCTAAATCCCTAAATGTTAGGTACTTCCCCCTATTGAGTTCAATATACCATTTGGAAGTGCCTCTAGGGAGAGTACACTGGAATAAACACAATCTGATCAAATTGTCACTTAATGAGTTGGAGGAGAACCACAAGTGGAATGTCCTCACATGGTCCTGTGGGTCTTCACTGCTTTTCCCCTCAAAATTTGGAATGTCTGAAGGCAATTTAGTCAGGACCGCAGGCCAACTAGGGTCATGACGAATAAGATCATTCATCAACTTGGACAAATATGGGAAATGCGAAGTTTCCAGAAACAGTAACCTAGGCTGCATCATTGACTGATGAGCAGCCTAAAAAGAAGTTCTTGGGTTGTAGCTGACACCAGGTTTCCAGAAAGTGTTTTCTATTGAACCATATCTTGGGATAAATCCTTGTGACCCTTGGTTAAATGGAGGAAAACCTCCACCTATTTGGTTCCCTAGAGGAAAACTAGAGTTACCTCCAACGGACCCCCCATGGAAAGGAAGAAATATTGTCATAGGGATGGACTGACTGGGAAAGGGGTTCCCCCCTTGCGACATCCCTAGGAAGGGATTCCACTGTGTAAGTTTTAAACCTTTGAAGTAAATAAATGCATATAGATTATTAAGCAAAACAAAAATTAATCAATGGCTCATACACATAGTACACAAAGATTTATATCGGAAACCCTTAATCGGGAGAAAACCATTCAACATTTCATTGTATTAATTTCACCATTCACCATACAATATATATACAATGCTTTTAGATATTCCGTAGATACTAAAACCTTAATCCCTTAATCCAAGATTAATTTAGAAAACTACTAAAAATAGAAAAATCCGCTAAATCGTCAGATGCAGTTGTCGGATCTGACTCGCCCACACAAACACATGCAAAGAATATAACACATTGTTGTTTTCTTTGCATCCAGGGGCCCACAGGATTTTAAATTCAACAATCCAGGGCAACAATGCCCATTGTTACTCTACACCAAAAGAACTTTTCTTTGCTCACAAACTTTGTCAATGAATCTGGAACATTCTTCAAAGTGTCAACCTTTTCCGACAACACCTTCTTTTCTTCAACCATGTCTCTCACAAAGTGATACTGAACATCAATATGCTTTGTCTTTGAATGATAAGATGGGTTCTTTGCCAGTAATATTGCACTATGAATGTCACAATCTAATCTCACTGCTTGTTGTACCAACCCAATACCTGAACACAATCTCTGTAACCATACTGCTTCCTTGCTTGCATGAGTGGTTGCCATGTACTTATCTTCTATAGTTGAGAGTGCCACTACAACCTATATTTTTCTCATCCAACTGATTGCTCCTCCAAATAGGTTAAACACATACCCACTTGTAGATCTTCTACAATCCATATCTCCAACCCAGTCTGCATCAACAAAGCCATGTATGTCCACCACTCTGTCCAATCCTGGTCTTCCTTAGTAGCACAATCCATAATTGTTAGTGCCACGAAATACCTGAAGACCCTCTTTAATGTTGTCCAATGCTCCTTCCCTGGTTTTGACATATACCTGTTCAAAATTCCCACTGCATGTGCAATGTCCAGTCTAGTACAAACCATTGCGTACATCAAACTGCCAAATGCACTAGCATACAGAACATGGGACATGTCCTCTTCTTCTTCATGTGTCTTGAGACACTGATTTACAGATAACTTTACACCTATAGGGATAGGAACCTTGACCGGTTTACTTCCATGCAAATTAAACCTCTTCAATATCGTCTCAACATATTTGCTTTGATTCAACTAGAGTTTCATGTTTGCACGATCTCTTTTAATCTCCATTCCCAGAATGAAGTTAGCAGCACCGAGATCCTTCATGTCAAATTTGGAGGATAGTTGCAATTTCACCTCCTTCATAACATCCATGTTATTTCCCACCAACAACATGTCATCAACATACAACACTACATAAATGAAGCGATTACCAACCTGCTTGGAATATACATAGTGATCAACCCTGCTTCTCACAAATCCCAATCCAAGGATGTATGTGTCAAACTTTTGGTACCACATCCTAAGTGATTGCTTCAGACCATATAGTGACTTCTTTAGCTTACATACCAACTCTTTCTTTCCCTTCACCACAAAGCCTTCTAGCTTCTTCATGTAGATTTATTCTTCCATGTCCCCATGTAGGAATGTTGTCTTTACATCCATTTGTTCCACTTCAAGATCAAAAGAAACAACAATAGATAAAATGCATCTAATAGAAGTTAACTTAGCAACAAGAGAAAAAATCTCACCAAAGTCAATTCCCTCTACCTAGGAATAACCTTTTGCTACTAACCGAGCTTTGTATTTCTCCACTTTTCCTTTTGCATTAAAATTCTTCTTAAACAACCATTTTCTACCAATAGATTTTCTTCCAGTTGGCAACTCAAATATATCCCATGCCTCATTCTTATCCAAGGCATCCATTTCTTCAACCATGACCTTCTTCCAGAGTTTACTATCCTCTGAATTCACTCATTCCCTGACAGTTATGGGATCATCATCAATAATAGATAAAGAAAAATTGGAACATAAATCAGCTGGACTATACCTTTCTGGTTTCCTTCTTTCCCTCACTGATCTCCTCAATACTGGGGTATGAGGTTCTTCTTCTTCCGCTTCATCTTCTTCAGATGATTCAAATTTTGCATCATCCAACTCCAAATCTATTTTCTCAGGTTCTTCTGGCCTTGATAGGAATTCTTGTTTGGAAACATATTTTACCTCTCTGAAAACAACATCTCGACTGTAAACAGTCTTCTTGGTTTTTGGGTTCCAAAGATTATAACCTTTCACACCATCTTTATAACCAATAAAGATACACTTTTCGGCCTTTTTATCCAGCTTACTCCTATTTTCCTTTGGAAAATGTACATAAGCATCACAACCAAACACTCTAAGATGTTGATGAGAGGGTTTCTTTCCATTCCATACCTCGTGTGGAGTTTTATCATCCAATGTTGATGAAGGTGATCGATTGACCAGGTAACATGTTGTACCCACTGCCTCTGCCCAAAATTCCTGTCCTAACTCAGCACCGCTGGGCATACTCCTTTCTTTTTCCATCAGTGTCCTGTTCATCCTTTCTACAACTCCATTCTGCTGAGGTGTGTATGGAGTAGTATTCTTCCTTTCTATACCACACTTCTTACAGAATTTTTCGAATTCATTTTCGCAGAATTCTCCACCATTATCTGTCCTCAATACCTTTATTTTCTTCTTTGTTTGATTTTCTACTAGAGCCTTAAACTCTTTAAATTTATCAATTACCTCAGATTTCTTTCTAAGAAAATAAATCCATGTGCTCCTTGAGAAATCATCTATGAATGAAACATAATACATTGATTTACCTAGTGATGGAACAAGAACAGGTCCAAACACATCACTGTGTATCAACTCTAACATCCCCTTTGCTCTTGTAGCATTAGATGAAAATATTAGTCGAGTATGTTTTCCATATATGCAATGTTCACATAAATCAAAATCTAGAGTGCAATTAGACATACCTTCAACCATACCTTTACCGTGTAGTGTTCGAAGGCCCTTTTCTCCAATGTGCCCCAGTCTTTGATGCCACAACATGGTCTTCTTTCCAGGGATAGTATTGGTCTTGTCTTCTTTATTTGTCTGCTCAGGGACAACATAACTGTTACACCCATTAGTATAAGTTCTTCCCAACAACTTGTACATAGTTCCACACTGAACTCCCCTCATCAACACCATTTCTCCTCGTACCATCTTGCAAGTGCCCTTTCCAAATACAGTGTCCACTCCTGTATAAACCAACTATCTTACATATATTAGGATCCTGGCTAGTTTTGGAATGTGCAGAACCTAAGGGAGAGTTCTAATCCTTCCATATTTTAGCAGCAACTTAACCCTTCCATGTCCCATGATTTTGGTTTTTGAGTAATCTTCTAGGAATACATCACCACCATCATATTTTTCATATTCAGAGAACCATTCCTTGTGAGGAGTCATATGGTATGGCGCACCTGAGTCGATCAACCATCATCACAGTCTGCATGTGTACCTGTAGATTCTAGGTAAACATCACCTCCTTCTTTAGTGGAGGTTTTCGCCTCTGTGGAAGAGGTACTATCATATCCCTTTGGTTTATCAACCTTCTTAGACTTGTAATCTTTCTTATAATTCCCTATTTTACCACACTTCAAACATTTCCTCAAAGATTTTCCTGGAGACTTAGATCTACTGGTAGATTTAGATCTCCCCCCCGAAGACTTACCAGGATTCCTGTCTTGGGTACACCCTCCTACAAATAAAGCATCTGTGCTATGATCATCCATGATTTTCCGTCTCATCTCTTCAGATAACAAGGATGCAACTACATCCTCATACTTCAATGTAGATTGAGTGGTACTACCAATTTCTACAACCATATTATCCCAAGAGTCTAGCAAAGAACATAACAAAGTAATACACTTATCTTCTTCTGCAATCATAATATTAACAAATACAAGTTGACTTACCAGAGTATTAAAGGCATTTAGATGTTCTATCACAAAATCTCCATCTTCCATCCTAAGATGATACAACTTCTTTCGAAGAAACAACTTGTTTACCAGGGACTTTGATCGATACAAATTCCCTAACTTATCCCATAGTTCCTTGGTTATAGATTCTCCCGAGACATTCAACAACACCGAATCTGCCAGGCAGAGTCAAATAGTACGCCTTCCTCTTCTGTCCAAATTCTCCCAATCTTCCTTCGACATACCAGTAAGTGGTGTACTAGTAGTATGTGTACTAGTAGGTTGTGTACCAGTTGACTGTGTGCCAGTAGGCTACATACTAGTAGGATGTGTACCAGGATCCACAACGATCCATTGTTCTTTGTCTAAAAGAAGGTCCTCCATCTTGAGCTTCCATAGCTCAAAGTTTTTACCGTTGAACTTCTCTATATTGATTCTATAAGAGTTTTCCATTCCTCTTTCTACACTCGAATCTCCACTGCAAAATCTCCCACTAAACCCAAGTTTATCACAGACCCAAGATAAACTTGATCTATCAAGACCGAGCCAAACCCTCAACAACAAAGGCGAGCCTCTGAAGCTAAAATGAGCTCTGATACCACATGTAAGTTTTAAACCTGTGAAGTAAAGCAATGCATATAGATTCTTAAGAAAAACATAAATTAATCAATGGCTCATACACATAGTACATGGAGATTTATACCGGAAACCCTTAACAGAGAGAAAACCATTTAACGCTTCATTGTATTAATTTCACCATTCACCATACAATATATATACAATGTTTTTAGGTATTTCATAGATACCAAAACCCTAATCCCTTTATCTGGGATTAATTTAGAAAATTGCTAAAAATAACAAAATCCGCTAAATCATCAGACACAGTTGTCGAATCTGACACGCCCACACACACACGCAAAGAATATAATACATACCCAACACATTGGCCTTGGAGAGGAGTACTCCCCAAAGGCACCCCTAGTGAGGAAAAAGGTCCTTGTCGGGGGGAATACTGACCTTGGAAGGGGTTTCCCCTTGTTGAAACTATAGACGTGGTGAAAGGGTTGCTCCCAAACCCACCATAAAGTGTGAATGAGGTCAAAGTTGACAACATACTAGCAGATTTGGATCCACTACCCATAGAGGCACCCCAACCCCATGCGGGATTAGGGCAAGAGAATGGAATAGGTCCACTTCCAATGAATGGAGATGACATAAGAATGTGACCTACGCCCCAAAAAAATGCTTGTTAAGGAGATTGAGTGATGCCCACACCAACATTCGATGATTGGGACGTTGGTTGATAACTCACCAACACATTGAGAACGCCCATCGAAAACATTATGTAAGAGAAAGCGTCTGTTGTTGATGCAAAATATGCAACTACACTCGAAACTCGAGTGGGACCAACAACCGACGAGGCAATGTTATTGGTTGTTGCACTGATGGTGGATTGAACAACATTTGTCATTTGATATGACATACCAGGAGTAAATATCCCCCCGGTAACGATTGTCGAGGTGGGAATTGCAGAGGCTCTCGACCCTGACACTGGCGTAGTGTCGTCCATAATGTCCCAACGAAGAGGGATACTATCAACAAAGTCTGATCCTGGAGGTGGAACTCGTATGACCGGAAATGGGAAAGTCCAAGGTAACGAAGAATTAACATGTGGAGTGAATTCCCCAGCTCTAATATCCTCAACAATAACCTCTTCTGGTTCTAGAACATTGACTTCTGGAGAGTTATGGTCTACGATCTTAGTCTGACCAACCTGTACGAAAGTGCCAGATTGATCAAGTTGACGCCTTTGAGGAGGCTGGGGAGAATTAATTCTAATCTCTTCCTTGGGCAGAAGGCCTTGAATTCTCCTCAATCTTCGAGGCAATGAGTTGGCCACTTTGGGTGATCAACTCTCGGTGAAAATAGACTCGCCTGCCTAAGGTTAAACTACCTTCACCAAACAAACAAGTAAAAATCCTTAAAGAGAAAACAAACACAAACAACTCTGTCAAGATTCCGACTCAAGTGGATTAAGTCTTGGGACCGGAAAAATAAAAAAGTGGGCTCAGGCCCTTCCGGACGAAGGCACGGGTTGATTAAGTCCTGTGGACCAACGAACAAAGGTACGAGAAGTAGTTATGTTGACCTCCACAAGTCAACCATATCTGGTGTAAGTATCCATGCTTTTCGGGGCACCCTCCAAAAGTACTAAAGTGCGTGATACAAAATCTACCTCGGGTACTACGACAAACCGCCTCAGTGACCTTATGATTCATCTATGAAGATAAACTATGGTTACCAACTTGCAGTCAGTGCTTGAGGGGTACAGTCGACATTCGGGATCAAAAGTTTGGGCAGGGTAAAAAATCCCGAAGCCTCGGAAGCACCACCTCTCATAGAGGTATGGATACGACCGAAACCACCAATACACAATCTTTCCATTACATTCAGCCCAACTCTGGAGGGGAATCTCCTATGCGACCTCGTGTTTAAGTCCTATGTTAGAGGGCCTTCTAGACCAACCTATACGAAAAACTGAGTTCTACACTCCCTATCTCAGACACTTATGTTTGTTTAGTGGCCTTGGAGAAATTTACTCTCCAACCTATGGCAAGGTCCTAGCCTAAACATGTTGGTTTACCCTATAAAAATGAAAGTTTTCTAATAAATTTTAGTTACACGTTCATTTTAATAGGTTGTTTTTACTCAAAAGGGGTACAAATGAAACTTTGGTGATGTTTTATACTGAATCCAAAAGAAATGAAATATAAGAACACAAAGTAGTTTCTTCAAATGAAAATATATGCAACAACTCTTATGAAGCAAATTATTTTCTTTTTCAGATGAAAACAAAAGTTTGAGTGCAAGATTTAGAACACTTCGAGTTGCGAATGCAAAACTTATACTACTAGATTTTTTTATTATTTTTTTAATAAAAACGGTTACCACTACCAAAGAATAATGCAACTACCTGAATGATAAGTAACTACCTCTTTTCTCGCAAAGACGAAAGGAAAGGGTTCAAGAAATGAGAAGCAAACAAACATGCATATTTTTTTTTTCTTCATTTACAAAAGAAAAAATAACCACAAGAATGCAATTTTTTTTTTCTTTTTGAAACATGGTAGAAAGCAGGCACAAAGACAAAAAGCGTTCAACCAGGACCCCATTGAAAAGACAATGAATTTGGAAATGCTGAAAAACAAGGCTAATCTTTCAGTCTACCTAACAAACCTTATACTAAAGAGTCTAAGCAAATATTTTAATATTTTTTGCACATCAAACATTCAAGACTTAACAGAGGGAAACCAAATAGAGACTTAGGACAACCCAGCCGACTAATGAAACCAAGCATTCAACCCAAAAAGGAAGAGAAATTTATTTATTTTTATCTTCACATAGGTCCGCGACTGTTACCAGTGAAGCTCGCGGATATTTGTGGGATGTAGAAATGAAACTCGGGAATGTACGCGGGCTACAATGATGCAAAAGTTGGATGTAAATGTAGTGTTAGAAAATAGAAAAGGCCACTCATAAACAAAGGGATTTAAGACTTAGCAGGAGGTCCCGTGAGGCTAAAAAACTTTGTAACAGGCTCATAAATTAACAGAAAAGGGCTAAGCGAGCAATACACCTCAACCAAACTAACCCAACTAGGAGTATCCCTAGTGGAGTCACCAATTCTGATTGAGGTATTTTCCCCCTGTGATCTTGGGTCGTGATCACAATAGAGAAAGACTAAGTGAGAGAGACAAAAGTCTCCCCTCATAGACAAGCACATAAAAGCTAAGGAAAATAACTACCTAAATTAGGAGAAAGTAGGGATAGAGAGGAGAAGAGAAAGTGCACCTTTCTCTCCCGTTTGATGTCGATCCCCACTCCAATTCATCGAAAATTTCTTGATCTTTTGCTGGAACTAACTTGCAAGATAGATACAAACCTAGGGCGAGGACGAAAGTAGTTATGCAATCAAAAACATGTGCATGTTATATGTCATATTAAAAGTAAGCATAAAGATAAATGTACATTGAAGACAAATATGTGGGAAAACAAACTCTTTTATTATCAACAAGTGGAAAAGGTAAGTTACAACCTTGTCCAGCCTTAGGCACCGTCTTGAAGCCAATTGTCTGGGTTCCTCTGGGAGTCCTCAAGCATAAAATCAACTGATATTATCTTCTCTCAATGACTCAGATAGGGATAAGGAGACACCCTATATCCACATAAAATGAGAAAAAAGCTCTGGAAAAGGCATTTCCAGACTAAAAGGGATGTTTCTCAGAGAATTATAGGGAAACGAGGCTTGTTAGATACTAACAACATAATTTTGGACCAAGGGACTTGTGTTGTCCTGTTTATACATCTATGGTTGTTTTATATCTTCCCAAAGAGGTTTGGGGAGTTGAATTTCGTTGTGTATGAGAAAGGGTCGTTGGGAAACAACCCCAACTGAAAAACCAGCTCGAAAACACATGATTATTTTATTTTTCACAAACAATGAGGGCATCTGTGGGTTGCAGTGAAGAAATTCGTGGATGTCCATGTGTTGCACTAGGATAACCCACATATATGCTCTTAGGGCATGTTTTTTAAATGATTTTTGGGAGGAATTTTAGGGAAAAGTCTAGAAAGCATTGGGAAAGGGTTAGGCCATGGCACAAATGCATAGGTGTGGCATTTTGTACTATAACATCTAGACACTCATTGACATAAACCGAAGTAATGTACCACCTAATCCTAGTTAAATGATCCATGCAATCATTAGTTAATTGAGTCACACGTGTGGAAGTGATAGAAACACATGCAACTGCTGGTGATAAAATCAAGGTTTCCATGCAAGAGTGACTTCCACTAGTATAATTGAGTGTAAATGACTCTTAACTGAAGAGAAGCGCCCTATTTTTTAGGGGAATATTCACTAGAGAGAAAATTCTCATTTAAAGAAGCACTCTCAACATTGGACCATCAATCTTAGGAAAATAATTACCTAGGTTAGTGTGTAATATCTCCAACACAAAGAAATCTCATGGTTGAAAATTACAATGAGAAATAAAGAGAGTTCAAGCTGACGTTTGGAAATGAAATTTAAAACCATCTTCTATTTTGTGTAAAAAATTTCATTCCATTTACTTGTCTCAATTTAATCAACCGTCCAACTATGGCGTTGATTTCTTCTACTCTCTCGAAGTCAGAAGCTTAACAATCCTCCTCCATATGTGTAACTATGCAATCCTCGCTGTACCATTTTCTTACCATTGCACAATCACGATTTTAGCATGCTTCTTCCACTCACTGTTACATGCACTTATCATAACCTTCCCTGAAGTGGCCGAGGAGGTGATTTATGATTTGCGAATGGAGCCAACAGATTGAGCTTAGTGTTTCTTCTATAGGATCTCTTTGATATTATTGATTTCCCACATTTTCGGGCTCATGATCATTTGCTGCTTCACTGGACCCATCCCAAGCGAGTTAGGAAATCTATAGATTCTGAGTATACATGCGTCACGAGGTAATCTTGAACAAATGTGTTGGTTAGACATTAAGGATAACCAAGTAAGCGACTTACTTTAGTGTCTAGTGGAACAATGCTTGGGTTGGACAAACTCTCCAACGCCAAGAAAAACAAATCGAATGAATGGCCCAATTCCAAGTGAAAATTTGGATGAAGTTTAGAGTCCTTCAAACGCCCTTTTCCCCTCATTGACTCGAAGCCTTGGGGTTCTAGACTCTCTTCCGCCAATTTTTGAAACTCTGATGAATGCTTCGTCCCTGGTATGAATTCATGTCGCCTCATCGCTCACATCCTTAGATCATAACTACCAAAAAGATAGTGCTCTCCGGTTCGATTGACAAAGAATACCACTTGAAAAAATACAACAATGATATAATACAAGCATTTGCAATGTCCCTGCACACATTTTACTAAGCCCATTAAGCTGGTAAAATACTTTGTTTTAATGACAGATTTCAAATTTTGAAATTTCTAGGATCAGATCGAGCCGGGGTTGAGTTACTAGTTCCTCCTGGGAAACGATCAATTCATTATTGCAGTTTCGAGGTTCATCAAGTTTATTGATGATTATCTTGTAAATGACATTCAAGATATGCTTCAAAACATTAATTCATTAAGGTATATCACTGATCAAGCCCAACGAGTGAAGGGACATAAATCCTTTTTGGTGGAGCGATAAACATAACTATTTGCCATCAAATCTGGAACATAATCATGCTTAGAAGAATTGGTCTATGGAGAAGCAAAATCACAGGATGACGACACATTCCCAAGAACAATGGTAACCTGCAAATAGTATTTTTGTAAGTTTACTCATACTCTTTTGAATTTAAGTTAAATTACATTGTAAATGGATTCACTTTCGGTAAATCCAACACCCTTCGTTTGCTGAGTTTGTATCTAATTGTTAAATGGTGGAGTTGCAAGAAACCCCTGAGGTCTAATTCAATGTCTAAATGGATCAAATTAATGAACTATTAGAGTTACTGAACACTCTAATACTCTGTTCTCTAGGAAATATAGTCATAACTGACATAGAAAATCTCACTGATGTTCTAACCTGTTTACAAGATTCGTAGGACAAAATTAAATTTCTCCAGCTTGAACCACAATTCCAACAAGAAGAAATACAAGAAAAGAATCATCATTCTGAACTAGTCCTTGTTTAGAAAAATTCTCTTTTTGAATTTGAGAACGATTCCTATAAGCAGCTAACACATAATCAAATCAATGATTCCATTTTAGAAGCATATTCAAATGAAGAAGAAGTTTGTCATAAATAAGTTCCACTTGCACTTTCCAAGTGCATAATCAGACCTTGGGAAGAAATCATCAACAACAAGCGCATAATAGGTCTTGGATACAAAATGGAAGTGACCTATCACATTCCATATTATTCCAAACCAATCCAATTCCAAAGTGTTGGATTCCTTCAAGAATATTAATCTTCACCTGCTCCAGTGCAAGAGAAGATTCCAAAATGCGAACATTGTCAACAAGTTAGCCACATGAAAGATCATTGTTTTGATCTTCATCCTTGTGAGAATTGTGGAAAGCATAATCATCCTTCAAACAAACATTCCAAATGCAATATATATGAAAGAGTAAAGAACCACTATGGGTGGATCACTTCTTGGCAATGGTCATCAACAATCAAGAAGATATATCAGTCATCCCAAAGAATCCATTCTCGAGTATTGACACATATTTCGGTGGAAAGATTTTTGTCTTCTCAACTTGCCCCTGATATGGAGGAACAATATCAGTGATTGAAAATAAGGCTTCAAGTTTCAAATTCCTACCAATCGAGCAGTAACAAACAGGCTTGATTTGGTTTGTGGTCATTCCAAAACCACCCAATTGGTTTGTGGTTTTCCTTAAACCTCCATTTAGTAGAAGAATCACAACTTCTACTAGAGAACAATTTATGGTCATCTTTATACCAACATTTGAGAGAACTTCCAATTAGAATATGGCATCAAATTTTAGCTAACTTAGGAAATGCTCCAGGACCCATTGAGCATTAGAGCCAAGTTCCAGAGTTTGTGGTGTACCTTGAAAAACCACCACCATTTAGTAGAAGACATCAACTTTTGCTAGCCATTTGGTTTGTGGTCATCCCAAAACCATTGGATTTAGAGACCACATTCAACCATTCGAAACTGCACTTGCACATGTTTTTGGCATTTCCCATGAGAAATATGAGCGAGTTTTGTGGCTTTCCCATGGATATCCACTCCATTTCCTCCATTAAAACTGCACTCAAACACAATCTTGAGAGAAAAAATTAAAAGAGAAAGAGGGAAAATCATGAATGCAAAGAATAAAGGCAATGGCAACATTTTTGGAGAGATGGGGTTTGAAACTTTGTACCCATTTCTAGCTTTGAGGGGGAAAGAGCACCTTGAATTGAGTGATGGCATTCTCTTCTCCAAAAAGAGTGATGACATTCTCTTTTCCCAAGTGATTGATGAGATCACTATGGGTTGTATTTCAATTTTTTTGTAATATACCTTACTGCATATTATGGTTAATGATTGTTTGTATTAAGTATACCATCAATGTTAAGTCATGTCCATTGTCTAAAGACGTGATTATATTCATTCTTGTGTATTTACACACTATTTTAAATTTATTTAGACATTGAATAATAAATAAATGAATATTGAATATATATCTTGCATTCTCTTGTAATTCGTATTAAAGACAAGATGGGCCTTGACACAATGTCTTCCACACTTACCAATGTTGCCAATTCTCCCTCCACACTGGCATTGAGCGAATGTCTTAAAGAATTTTGTGCGAGCCTTGTAAGTCAAGTAAATGATGCAATAAATACTTCGATGGATGCCAAAATTGACAAATTGAGTGAAGGATTAGCATAGTGCAGTAGAAATAGCAATGACATGAGAATCGAGCTTAAAGAAATAATGAATGCTAATAGAAGACTTGGTAATTTGGAGAGTCCACGCCAACCTGAAAAAAGAATTTTGCATGAGTCTCCTTCAAAGAAATATCCTGCCCCTTCTCTTCAAGGTATTTCTTATTCTTCACCCTATGGTTCAAACGAATCTACTACTACAATTGACAACTCAAGCAATATAATTTATCATACCAACAACTTGCAAGATAACATGGAACTATAGAAATATGAGAAATCCAATCAAGACAATTATGTAGAACTTTCTCTCGAAGAAAGAGACACCACTACCACGATCAAGATAATTAGAGCCTACCCGAATCTTCACATACACCAAAAAAACCCTAGGCTTTCTCTCACAGTAAAAAATACCACCGAAAAATGGAGCATTGTAGAACCAGGAGCTCTCCTTTGATTTCTTCTTTCATTTTCCCCTCCCCTAAATGGATTCCTAGAATGATAACTAGGTCCAGGGATTCTTATGAATATGTGAGAAAAAAGAATAAAGAAATTGGGTTTGAGGATTCCAGCGTCCAAGATTCTGATGAAATTGTGAGAGAGAATAAGGAAATTAGGTTTGATTATTCTAGTGTCTGAGATTCTTATTAAATTGTGAGAAAGAAGAATAAAAAACTCAGGTTTGAGGATTCTAGTGTTCGAGATTCAACCCCGTAACCTAGGAGAGTATATCTACCTAATTCCATAATGACGATTCCTCCACCTCTAAAGGTTGATGTTGCTAAGGTTGAAGCAACTAAGGTGAAGAGAAAACATGTTAGCAAATTGCAGAGAAAGGTTGTAAAGAGCTTAGAGTATGTTCTTTGTCTCATGATAATCCCGCGGAGGAGACAAAAATGAAGTCACCATCACAGAAAATTGTGAGTACAATGTACCATCAATGTCAAATAAATTACAAAGGAAGAGTGGTCTGGTGCTCCAAATGTACAAAGTGTTTATGTGTTTGTTGCATTGAAAAGTGGTATCGCTTGCTACATGAGGAGATTGCCAATTCATGTATGTTTTATAGGGGGAATTGTAACTATAAAGCATGTTTGCGATGAAATATGAAAATCAACGTGGGGATTGCATTGAGTAAAGCTGATAGGGTTCATTGTCTCCAATACATAATTTGAAGTTCCCTCCATGTGGTGTCTAGGATTCAAAAAGATCAAATGCTAGAGCAATAGGTGGAGGTTAGGATTTAGAGAAAACCACCACAAAGCCTAGAGATTCTTGAGGCTATTTTGGATCCCGGTGACCATTTTTACTGTAATAACTGCAATACATTGGTGCATGCGACAAGTATATATTTTTCCACATAAAATGGTGAAGTTTCTATTTCAAAAGGTCTATGATTATCACAAAGGTAAATGAAACTCAATCCACCAAACTTAGTGGAACCTCCAACTATCCATTCAATTCCACAAATTTCGATTTGGTTTTTTATTTTGTGGATTCAAACAAAGACGACAACCCCGATTAAAATAAAAATTGCTTCACACCATTTGTTTAATATGACTAATGATTTCAAAGACACACAATTTCATAATGGATGTTGATGAGGCTCACATATGACGATGTGTATTAGTTTGAACCACAAGACTTAAAACATTTGACTTTCCAAGCAAATCGTGACCATCCCTTACCTAGATTCGATGATCAGTTTTCGATATGGAAATGGTACATACTATTCGATTTAGCTATGGAAGGTGATTATGATACATGCCACACAACTAGGGTTCTAGAGATTGAAAAAACTCCATTCATCAATAAGGAATAGAGCCAAGGTAAAAACATATCAACAATGTTCAACATGAAACAATATCATTTGTTTTTAGTCACAATCCCTGTTGCCGTCCTAATACACACTTGCAAACGTTAGCAAAGTCCAGCTCACTTAGTGTGTCCTTGGAGGCACAATGCCTTGGTTCACAGTCCACACTGTCACCTTGACTAGAACCTCTTCCTTCTAGGCTTACTCCTAGGGAAGCCAAGGGGGGTAGACCCTTGTTACTAGATTGGATTTAACGTTTATGTTCTAGGAGTTGGTTTTAATTTGTTAAAGGCTAAAGCGGGAAAACTAGCCTAAGATGCTAAGGCAGCAAATGAAAAGTGCAAGTCTATCTATATGTCAATCAACCCTTTCCCTAAGTCAACTAAGACTAGTGCCTAAGGTTGGGCAATGGGGTCAACTACATTTAAGGGTGGTTCAATTACAAAAGTTTTACAAGTGAAGTGACTTGAAATGCAAGATACCAGATATATAAAATATGCAGAACAGAAACGAAATGCTAGAAATAACAGAATAACAGTGAAATATCCAGCATAATCTTCACAATACACAGAAATGATATACGAAATAGCAACAGAAATAGCACTTGAACA
>ML798819.1:172644-186094 GCA_009831015.1 Picea engelmannii
ATCCTCCAAAGCTTTATTAATCAAATATGAGAGTGTTGGAGAAATACTTGCTCCAAGACTCTCAAGAGCAATGAGTGAGATGGCAAGATGGCAAGAGCAAGAGAGTGAGAGTGAGGTGAAATTTCAGCATAATAACACTAGCTTAAAGAATGGTGAGGAAAAAGGGTGAGGGAGGGTTCTACTTATACCTCAAGAGGCAAAGTGAAGGCACTTGGATGAACTCCAAGTGTCAAATCCCAAGCAAATGAGCAAATCTCTAAGAGAAGGGTGCCCCAGCTAGGGTTTTGGTCAAGGATAGATGATGTGGAAGGGTGTGGGCCACCTAGGGATTAGTTATTAGGTTAGGGTGGGCGCACTAGGTAAAAGAGAAGGGTCCACAATCAATTTGAGTGAGTTGTCAAAGGTTTGGGTGAAGGGGGGACGTCTTTCCCCCTTGGGGGCGTGAGGTAGAGAAAGGGGTGTGAGGTTAGGATGTTGGTTAGAGTGTAAGGGGTTAGGTTTTAGTGTGGCGAGTGTTTAGGAGGGGCGCACCTCACATAGGAGGGGCCCACACCAAGTTCCAAGGATTATCTCAAAGGTTTGTGATGAGGGGGGGCGTGAATCCCCCTAGGGCGTGAGTCAAAGAGTGAGGGGGTAAGGTTTAGGAGGTAAGTTAAGTTGTGAAGTTGTTAGGTTGGGTTGGGTAGGTTAGGAGGGTCTAACTTGCTCTTTTCCACCTTAACACTTACTCAATAACTCAAAAATTACAAAAACTTGACATTCTGGCAATGTCACCTTAGCAATTAAAATTGTTGTTTTGACTGACTCTGACTCTGAGTGGACAAAGGCATAGCAAACTTCGTCCGAATGAGTTGAAACTTGGTCAATGGGTGTAGGGGGTGCCATTCCATTTCTTTTGAGCACAAATACCCCTATCAAAAGCCCAAAGACCCAGTTTTTACAATATTTGCTCAAAAAACATTTAATTAATTAAATAATTAAAATTTAATTAATTAAAAAAACCTATCTAGACTCGACGAAATTCCGCAAAACTTTCTACACTGTCTGGCATGGTCATTTACATCATTCATAAACAATAGCTACCAAAGGATGAGATCATTAGAATGCCGTTCACCACTTTGGAGGAATTATTGCATGTGTGAGGGAAAAACTCATGGGAAATCAACCAGGCTGAAAAGCCCAGTTGACAGCCTGAGGATAAAAAACCCTTGGTGAAAAGAACTCTCCCAATGAAAACATCCCAAGGTACCTAACCTAACTATGATCCATGCAGACTTATTACATTATTAACCCACGCAGGGCTGCGGAAATTTCGATTACAAAAATTGTGCTAGAGCATCAAATGCCCAAGTAGAACCAATATTGTCTTCAACATACTTGCATCTGATGATGCATACTTCATGGCACATGAGTTGACCCCCTAGCTGAATAAGCGGTCAACAATCCCTAGCCACAATTTCTTGTGGTTACAACGATTCCTTTGACAAGCAAGACCGCCTTCTTTCATTCATCGATTATAAGCAGGTTCTAATGGCATTGACTTCCATACTGGACAACGACTGGATCCTCTTCTTATTATCTTAACATGTACATGTAGATATCAAAATGCAAATAATGTAAACACAAACTTACAGGTATTATTATGACACTATAAATCAACATTGACAATATACGATTGGCATTTTTTTTTATCATCCATAGAGACACTATTCACAAAACGAATAGGGCTATTTGGAACACGACATGACTAATTTTTCTACACACACAGAGAAATTACTCAGTTTTTCCTCTATTCCACCAAAAACACCTTCAATTACAAAATTACATTATTAAAAACCATACAATCCCATCCAGATCCATACAATTAGGATATGTCAACAAACTGGAGAAATCCTTGGTCTAAATTTAGATGAAATTCCCTCATTCTAGCTCTAAGAGATTTGAGAGATTATTTTGGAAACAATAGCCATTATTACACACACTTAGCACTATTATTAAGGAACAGATTCCTATTCAAAACAAACTCAACTAAATTGACTTTCTAGAAGTCAATAAAACAAAAATTAAATGATGCGCCTGCATCATACTCCCAAGCTTGATTTTCTTTTTCATGGACTCCTGTCCATGAGGTCTTTGACATTGCTACCACTTTTCTGTAACAATGTGGCAGTCATCCAAGTTGAATCCCCAACTAGATAGACTTTCCACTTCACTAAGTACTCAAAGTACTCCTTTCCTCTTGTCTTCTTCTTCACGCTCTTGTCCAAGATCTTCTCTGGTTGTAGAGGTTCCGCTGCTAAAATGTTCTTTTGCCATTGGACCAATTGTTTTCCTTTACTATCTTCACTGTCTTGAGCTGCTTCATCTTCTTCACCTACATGAAACTTATACAAACATGAAAAATTAAAGATTGGAGAGATGCCCATCCCGGTTGGAAACTCTATTTCATAGGCATTGTTAGAAAGTTTCCTCAGAATTTTGCCTGGTCCAATCTTCTTAAACTTTAGTTTGTTATATTCTCCTTTTGGGAATATTTCCTTCCTCAGGTGTGCCGAAATCAATTCTCCAAATTCAAAGCTCCACTCTCTCTTTTTCATATCTTCCCTAATTTTGGCTTCTTTCCTATAGCTTCTGCTTCACTTGCTCATGGATTTCTTGCATTGTTGTAGCAAAGTCCTTTTGCCAAAGCATCTGCCAATTTTGTTAGCTTGCCCACTAATATGCTTTAACACAAAAGTAAAAATATGCAAATATTCAACCCACTTAGTATGTTTTTTATTTAGCTTTGGTTGTTGCATTACATGTTGTAAGGCATGATTGTCTGAGTAAAAAATAAACTCTTTTGACAGTAAATAATGCCTCCTTTTTTAAGTTCTTGAACTACAACATAAAATTCTTTATCAGAGGATGAGCATTTCTTCTTGGCTTCATTCAATTTCTCGCTAACATATGCTATGGGTCTCTCTTCTTGGTTTAAAACATCTCATATGGCCTCACCACTGACATCGCACTTCACTTGAAATGGCTTTTGGAAATCTGGTAAAATCAAGACAGGTTGCTCTGTAATCTTTTTCTTCAACAACTGAAAGTTTCTTTCGGCTTCACCGGTCCATTTGAATGGATGTTTGTCGTTCTTAATGGTCTCAGTTATTGGGGCACTTATATTACTAAATTTTTGAATGAACTTTCTATAGAAACTTGACAACCTATGGAAACTTCGAACTTCAAAAATATTCTTGGGAGAAGGTCATTCTTGAATTGCTCTTACCTTCTTAGGGTCCGTTTTTAATCCATCTTCAAATATGACAAAGCCCAAACAAACAAGTTCATATTTTTAAAACGAACATTTCTTCAAGTTGATTAACACCTTTTCCTGCTACAATTTCCTCATGACATATTTCAAATGTCTCAAATGGTCTTCTTTGGACTGACTGTATATTAAGATATCATCTAAACATACTATGACAAATTTTCCAATAAATTCTTTTAACACTTCATTCATCAACCTCATGAAAGTGTTGGGTGCATTAGAAAATCCAAATGAAATTACCCACCATTCATACAAACCATCATTAGTCTTAAATGCAGTTTTCCATTCATCCCCCTCTCTAATTTGTATTTGATGATACCCACTTTTCAAATCAATCTTGGAAAAACATTTATCACCTTTCAAACAATCCAATAAATCATCAATGCATGGCAACGAAAATCTGTACCTGATTGTAATTTTGTTTATTTCCCTTGAATCAATGCACATCCTGCATCTTCCATCTTTCTTTGGACTCAGTACTATTGGTACTACACATGGACCCAGACTTTCCCAGATCAGTCCCTTATCTAGCAGCTCCTATGCTTGCTTCTCGATCTCTTCATTTTCTTGAGGGGTGATTCTGTATGCATCCTTGTTAGGAATATTTGATCCAGGAATAAAATCGATGTGATGACTGATACTTCTCATGGGTGGCAACTTATTTGGAAAATTATCCACAACAATGTCATGATATTCATTCAAAATGTCCTATATTTCAATGGGTAAATATGCAATTTCAGTAGCTGTAAGTACTACTTTGGGTTTGCAAATTAAAGAAAAATTTACCTCATTATCGTCCATTTGTTGTAGAAATTCCTTACCACTCAACAACAAGGCTTTTGGATCATTGCTTTCAGCTGTACCTTCTTCTTGTAATAGCAACAAGGTATGATTTAATCCATCCTTGTAAAACTTGTAAATGTTTTTCTTCCCCTCGTGTATGACATTCCTATCAAATTTCCATGGGCTTCCCAATAATATGTGGCATACATCCATTGGCATGAAA
This sequence comes from Picea engelmannii, assembly GCA_009831015.1. Taxonomy (NCBI): domain Eukaryota; kingdom Viridiplantae; phylum Streptophyta; class Pinopsida; order Pinales; family Pinaceae; genus Picea; species Picea engelmannii. The sequence goes on from ML798819.1 coordinate 176,961, forward strand.
TCACAAAGAATTATGTATGTGTACCTTCCCAACTGTAGATCCACTTCACACTACTCATTTACCAACAACTGATAACCTTTTTGAAGCCATGACACTTAATAAGGTGTTGGGTGCTTGATCGTTTTCAAGTTTAGTTTCTCTACCAATTCTGCAGACACCAAATTATCCGTACTTCCATTGTCCATCACCATTTTGCAGCACTTCCCTTTGAATTTACATATAGTTCCGAATAGATCCTTTCTTTGGGTTGGTTCAACAACTTCCTTTTCATATTTCAAGAACACTTTCTTCAACAATAAGGATTCACCTGTCTCAGACACATTTTCAACTTCTTGTACCTTTGCTTCTCCTTCTTCTTATTGGAGCAACAAAAAAAAATCTTTGGCCCGTATCCTTGTTCTATGGACACTCAAAGGATCTATGACCAATCTTGCCACATATGTAGCATCTAAATGCTCTTCCTTTGCCTCTTCCTCTTCCTCTATAAGAGAATATTCTTCCTCTGGAGTCATCTTCTGATTCTCCTAGATGACTAGAGCCACTACTTCCATCTCTTTGTGTTGTTGGTTTCCCTTTTCCTAATTGTTTTCCTATACCTCTAGCAAATCCTTTTCCTCTGTAAGACTACTTCCTTGCAATCTTGTCTTATGCTTTCAAAGCAAGTTGATAAGCTTCCTCCACTGTCCTTGGAGTTAACATGTTGATTTCAACTTGGATGTCCATTCTAACTTCATTCATGTATCTGGATATCTTATCTGCAGTGCCTTCCACATAACCTGCTCTTATGTTTAATTTATAAAACTCTTATGTATACTCTCTTACAAACATCAATCTCTGTCTAAGGTTTTGCATTTTCTAAAAAAGGAAGTTGATAATCTTGGGGCAAGAATTTACGTCTTAGTTTTGCAAGTTCCTATCCCAACTCTTGATCTTCTGCTTGTTTTTCTTCCTCCTTTCTGCCTGCACACCATCCCACAATAAAGCTGCATGCCATTTTAGTTTAGTCACAACAAACTTCACCTTTTTCTCTTCATCCATCTCCTCATTTTCAAAGAACTTTTCCATGTCATTGATCTAATCTATAAGTTCTTCAGGATTCAAACTGCCACTATAGTTTTATATATCAAGTTTGGGTCTTGAGGTGGATCCTAAAATTTGTCTCAACATTCTCAACTCAACTGGTTCTTGAAATGCAATTGCTTCTTCGTCTTGAGATTCTTCATCCTCACTAACATCATCAATATCCCTTTGTCTGTCACCTTCTATGACATCTAGTTACAACCCCTGACCACGATTTCTTGTGGTTACAACGATTCCTTTGACAAGAAAGAACACCTTCTTTCATTCATTGATTAAAGGCACGGTCTAATGGCATTGAATTCCAGTCTGTACAACGACTGGATCCTCTTCTTATCGTCTTAACATGTACATGCTAAGATCGAAATGCAGAAAATGTAAACACAGACTTGTAGGTATTCTTATGACATTGTAAATCAATTGACAATATACATTTGGCATTTTTTTTATCATCCACATAGACATTATTCACAAAACGAATAGGGATATCTGGAACATGACATGGTTAATTTTTCTGCACACACAAAGAAACTACTTTGTTTTTACTCTATTCCACCAACAACACTTTCTATTACAAAATTACGTTATTAAAAACCATACAATCCCATCCAGATCCATACAACTAGCATCTGTCAACAAACTGGAGAAATCCTTGGTCTAAATTTAGATGAAAAGCCTTCATTCTAGCTCTCAGAGATTCAAGAGCTTATTTTGGCAACAATAGCCATTATTACACACACTTAACACTATTATTAAGGAAATAATTCCTATTCAAAACAAACTCAACTAAATTGATTTTCTATAAGTCAATATAACATAAATTAAATGATGCCCCTGCATCATACATCCATCATAGGTCTTCACAGAATCTATGCAGTTTGTCAGTACGGCCTTTTTCTTATTTGTTGTCAAGAGATTTGTGATGGGTTGCATCCCAGAGGTACTTCGGTAGAATCATCCAACCAAATAGTAAACAAAGAGATTACATGCTACCAGGGAAGATAATGAGAAGAATGTTGGTCACAAAGGTAAATGGAACTCAATCCACCAAACTTAGTGGAACCTCCAACTATCCAGTCAATTCCACAAATTTCGATTTGCTTTTCTATTTTGTGGATTCAAACAAAGACAACAACCCCGATTAAAATAAAAATTGCATCACACCATTTGTTTAATATGACCAACTATTACAAAGACAAACGATTGCATAATGGTCGTTGATGAGGCTCACATATGACAATGTGTATTAGTTTGAACCGCAAGACTTAAAATCTTTGACTTTCCAAGAAAATCGTGACCATCCCTTACCTAGATTCGATGATCAGTTTCCGATATGGAAATGGGTACATACTATTCGATTTAGCTGTCGAAGGCGATTATGATGCATGCCACACGACTAGGGTTCCAGAGATTGAAACAACTCCATTCATCAATAAGGAATAGAGCCAAGGTAAAAATAGATCAACAATGTTCAACAAGAAATCATATCATTTGTTTTAAGTCACAATCCCTAGCCACGATTTCCTGTGGTTACAATGATTCCTTTGACAATCAAGAAAACCTCCTTTCATTCATCGGTTATAAACAGGTTCTAATGGCATTGAATTCCATACTGGACAAAGACTGGATCCTCTTCTTATTGTCTTAACATGTACATGAAGAGATAGAAATACAGATAATGTAAACACAGACTTGCAGGTATTATTATGACACTGTAAATCAACATTGACAATATATGTTTGGCATTTTTTTTTATCATCCACAGAGACACTATTCACAAAACGAATAGGGCTATCTGGAACATGACATGACTAATTTTTCTGCACACACATAGAAACTACTCAGTTTTTCCTCTATTCCACCAACACCACCTTCGATTACAAAATTACATTATTAAAAACCATACAATCCCATCCAGATCCATACAATTAGGATCTGTCAACAAACTGGAGAAATCCTTGGTCTAAATTTAGATGAAAATCCCTCATTCTAGCTCTAAGAGATTCGAGAGCTTATTTTGGAAACAATAGCCATTATTACACACACTTAGCACTATCATTAAGGAACTAATTCCTATTCAAAACAAACTCAACTAAATTGACTTTCTAGAAGTCAATAAAACAAAAATTAAATGATGCCCCTGCATCATACTCCCAAGCTTTAATTTTTTTTTCATGGACTCCTGTCCATGAGGTCTTCGACAGTGCTACCACTTTTCTGTAACAATGTGGCAGTCATCCAAGTTGAATCCTCAATTGGATAGACTTTCCATTTCACTAAGTACTCGAAGTACTCCTTTCCTATTGTCTTCTTCTTCATGCTCTTGTCCAAGATCTTCTCTGGTTGTAGAGGTTCCGCTGCTGGAGTTTTCTTTTTCCATTGGACCAATTGCTTTCCTTTACTATCTTCACTATCTTGAGGTGCTTCATCTGCTTCACCTACATGAAACTTATACAAATATGCAAAATTAAAGTTTGGAGAGATGCCCATCTCTGTTGGAAACTCTATTTCATAAGCATTGTTAGAAAGTTTCCTCAGAATTTTGCATGGTCCAATCTTCTTAAACTTCAGTTTGTTATATTCTCCTTTTGGGAATCTTTCCTTCCTCAGGTGTGCCAAAATCAGTTCTCCAACTTCAAAGCTACACTCTCTCCTTTTCATATCTTCCCTAGTTTTGTATTTAAGGCTTCTTTCCTGTAGCTTCTGCTTTACTTGCACATGGATTTCTTGCATTGCTGTAGCAAAGTCCTTCTGCTCAAAGCATCTGCAATTTTTTTAGCTTGCCCACTAATATTCTTTAACACAAAAGTAAAAATCTGCAAATAATCAAACCACTTAGTATGTTTTTGATTTATCTTTGGCTGCTGCATTATGTATTGTAAAGCATGATTGTCTGAGTAAAAAATAAACTCTTTTGACAGTAAATAATGCCTCCTTTTTTAAGTTCTTGAACTACAACATAAAATTGTTTATCAGAGGATGAGCATTTCTTCCTGGCTTCATTCAATTTCTCGCTAAAATATGCTATGGGTCTCTCTTCTTGGTTTAAAACATCTCCTATGGCCTCACCACCGACATCACATTTCACTTGAAATGGCTTTTGGAAATCTGGTAAAATCAAGACATGCTGCTCTGTAATCTTTTTCTTCAACAACTGAAAGTTTCTTTCAGTTTCACCGGTCCATTTGAATGGTTGTTTGTCTTTCTTAATGGTATCAATTATTGGGGCACTTATCTTACTAAATTTTTGAATGAACTTTCTATAGAAACTTGACAGCCTATGGAAACTTCGAACTTCAAAAAAATTATAGGGAGAAGGCCATTCTTGAATTGCTCTTACCTTCTTAGGGTCCATTTTTAATCCATCTTCAGATATGACAAAGCCCAAATAAACAAGTTCATATTTTAAAAATGAACATTTCTTCAAGTTGATTAACACCTTTTCCTGCTACAATTTCCTCATGACATATTTCAAATGTCTCAAATGGTCTTCTTTGGACTGACTGTATATTAAGATATTATCTAAATATACTATGACAAATTTTCCAATAAATTATTTTAACACTTCATTCATCAACTCCATGAAAGTGTTGGATGCATTAGAAACCAAATGGCATTACCAACCATTCATACAAACCATCATTAGTCTTAAATGCAGTTTTCCATTCATCCCCTTCTCTAATTTGGATTTGATGATACCCACTTTTCAAATCAATCTTGTAAAAACATTTATCACCTTTCAAATAATCCAATAAATCATCAATGCATGGCAACGGAAATCTGTACCTGATTGTAATTTTATTTATTTCCCTTGAATCAGTGCACATTCTCCAGCTTCCATCTTTCTTTAGACTCAATACTGTTGGTACTGCACATGGACTCAGACTTTCCCAGATCAATCCCTTATCTAGCAACTCCTGTGCTTGCTTCCCGATCTCTTCATTTTCTTGAGGGATCATTCTGTATGCATCCTTGTTAGGTAGATTTGATCTAGGTATCAAATCGATGTGATGAATGATACTTCTCATGGGTGGAAACTTATTTGGAAAATCATCCAAAACAATGTCATGATATTCATTCAAAATGTCCTGAATTTCAATGGGTAAATATGCAATTTCAGTATCTGTAAGTACTACTTTAGGTTTGCAAATTAAAGAAAAATTTACTTCATTATCCTCCATTTGTTGTAGAAATTCCTTACCACTCAGCAACAAGGCTTTTGGATCATTACTTTCAGCTGTACCTTCTTCTTGCAATGGCAACAAGGTATGATTTAATCCATCCTTGTAAAACTTGTAAATGTTTTTCTCCCCTCATGTATGGAATTCCTATCAAATTTCCATGGTCTTCCCAATAATATGTGGCATACATCCATTGGCATGTAATCACAAAGAATTATGTACGTGTACCTTCCCAACTGCAGATCCAATTCACATTGCTCATTTACCAACAACTGATAACCTTTTTGAAGCCATGACACTTTATAAGGTGTTGGGTGCTTGATATTTTTCAAGTTCAGTTTCTCTACCAATTCCACAGACACCAAATTATCCGTACTTCCACTGTCCATCACCATTTTTCAGCACTTCCCTTTGAATTTACATATAGTCCTGAATAAATCCTTTCTTTGGGCTGGTTCAACAACTTCCTTTTCAGATTTCAACAACACTTTCTTCAACAATAAGGATTCACATGTCTCAGGCACCTTTTCAACTTCTTGTACCTTTGCTTCTCCTTCTTCTGTTGGAGCAACAACAACATTTCTTTGGCCGATGTCCTTGTTCTCTGGACACTCAAAGGATCTATGACCAATCTTGCCACATATGTAGCATCTAAATCCTCTTCCTTTGCCTCTTCCTCTTCCTCTTAGAGAGAATATTCTTCCTCCGGAGTCATCTTTTGATTGTCCTAGATGACTAGAGCCACTACTTCTATCTCTTTTTGCTGTTGGTTTCCCTTTTCTAAATTGTTTTCCTATTCCTCTAGCAAATCCTTTTCCTTTGTAAGACTGTTTCCTTGCAATCTTGTATTCTTCTTTCAAAGAAAGATGATAAGCTTCCTCCACTGTCCTTGGAGTTAACATGTTGATTTCATCTTGGATGTCCATTCTAAGTCCATTCATGTATCTGGATATCTTATCTGCAGTGCCTTCTGTTATCGCACAATTTGTACTTTGATAGAAGGAAAGCAAATTGGCATAACTTGAGGTTATCCTATCACTGTCACCTCAATAGGATTCCTCTTTCTATTTAGGGTTGAAGGCCCAGGGGAGATGTCCCCAGTGACCTGGGGGTTTGAGAAGGTAATGTCAAAATGGCTATTAAAGGGTTCCCTCTCACAAGTCACCACTGATCAGAAAGTCCTGAGTTTATAACCAATGAAGTGATAATATATCATGATGTACCTGCCCGAAACAAAGCAACAAGAAACTATATATATTGCAAGTACAATTTGTTGGTTAGCACTTCATAAAACCACAGACTTTCTCAATAAAATCAATTCGCTGATAATGATGAAGTAAACAGAAAATTATAACAACAATATTTATGAGGCAATACTTCACAATGAGTGCCTTGAAACAGCTTCAAGAATGACTAAGAATAGTCAACCATTAACATCATAATACTAGCATATATTAGAAGCAAACAAGGAAATGCATTAATCAACTTTTTCAATTGCTTTTAGAAGCTTTTATGGCTACAATGTATGGCTGTAGGTTACTTTAGTAACATCAGAAATAATGTTAGTAGGTTAGTCTATTCAGTGTTAGAAGTAGTTAGTGAAAAGGTTAGAGTATAGGTTTTGATGGTTGTTTTGATTAATCACTCAATAAGGAGTCTTAGACTAGTGTTCTTAGTGAAAATGGAGTCAATGATATGGCAGGAAATGTTGAAGGAAAATGATGATAGTATGAGATTCAAAGACAAGAGGGATGAATAGATGGAGTGTTGGTAACCCAAGGCTCCAACAATCAAACCCTAAGGGAAACTAGCTTCTAAGGTGTAGGTAACCCTAGGCCTTAGTATATTTTCCTCCTTCTTTAACTCAATAATGAAGCAAAAATGGCTAAGATGAAGCAAATAAGACTAGGGTGTTGCAATGGCAAGGCCCTAGCAAATGCTTCAAGAAAATCAGCCTCTTGACAAGATCTAGTAGGTCAAGGATTTTAAAGCTAGGACAATAACATGTGCTAGTCTTCCTAGGGTTTAAACAAGCAATTTCATAATCTTCATGTAAATGCAAGAAGAAGAAGACTATAACCATTCAATTAAGAAGAATTGCATAATTTTCACTTACATACATCAAGAATCATCAAGAAAAACCCTAGTTGAACATTTCCACCAAGAAACTTGCCAAAATACTCCAAGATTTAGCCTTCCTCCACAAGTGCGCCTAAAATTTCAGCCAAGTTGTAGAACCACTTTTTCGGTTACCAAGGCTTAATCGCTCTTAAAAGAAAACTATAACACCCCTTTGTACATAACTCATACAAGCATTATATAATCCACGTGCGTTTAAGCAAATAAATACATTTAAGCTCAGAGTAAACATATTATTTACTACTATAATAAACAATCAATAGCATTAACATTAAATTGATATGCACAGCAGAATACATGATGATTATAATACACAGAGATACAAGAACATAATTAAAGCATCATCTGGTACTTATCTTTGAACAGTGGTAGTTCCACCAACCAAGTGCAGGCCTTCCACGAACCTCCCAGCCTTAGATCACACTGCTCATTAGCTCAGCAGTGGGTCACCCCCGAGCTGGGACTAAGTTCCACCCCCAAGGCAGGGAATCCTAGGCTAGGCTGAGGTTACAGGGAATACACACAATCACAAGGAAGGAATTCTCTCCCAGGAATCACTCATGCTCACTGCCCCAGACTCTCCTTCCCCACATGCCTGTTCCACCCCAGGAGTATACACCTTCTCTGTCACCTAGACAGTCCTTCAGCTGCTAACCTCCCTTGCCTTGGGTTATAGCAACAGACCGGACCGGAAGTTTCCGAGCTCTGTGGCAGCTACAGGGTTCCTTCCAGGAGTTCTCTCCTTCCTCTGCGCACTCTCTCACCTGGAGAGAATCGCTCACAGGACAAAAACTTGTTCTTCCAACCTCAATCACCTCTCTCACCTGGAGAGAGTGTTGTACAACTAGCCAACAAGCCCCCACGCAGTCCAACACTGCGTGGCCACACAACCAACGGGGAAAACGAACACAGCTTTCCAACCGGTTCAACAATGGTGGATGGTCTCACGGATATGGCTTCGAACAAGGTTCCACGCATAGGCTCGACGCTCAGACAGAGGATGTTTCGGATTTTCAGAATCAACACACAGGCTATCCCTGAAATCAACACAGACTATTTTTCCCGGTTTCAGAATTGCACCCAGTCTTTTTGCAGAGGTCGGATGGGATGTACGATTTAGAAGATCGGGTAGAATGGAAGAGAACCCCCTCTCACAGCTCATCTTGGTCGTTTTATTCGCATGCACCAGGGTTGACACTTGTCACCCTTGGAACTGCATGCGTTCATCAGCATGCATCCGCTTTGCACGTTTTCCCCTTGCCAGGAACTTAGGATAAAAAACATAAAATGCTCATGCCTTTTTGGAATAATATTAAAATATTATTCCCAAGGCTAAAGCCCCCTAGGCTTAACACTTAGCCCCTTTTCCCACCTTCTAGCCCCTAATCCCTTGCCTTCTCTGTGGAAGCTCAGTCCCCCTTCACTCATTCATCGTGGTCGGTCTGCACCTGGTGCTGTTTACAAATTTTTATTAACTGTTCTGCATGATTACATATACCACAGCAGGCTCCTGGCCTTCCACACTTAGGCTCCATGGCCTAACAAACACATAAGTCACCAGCTTATAAAAACTTGGCTCACCAGTCTATAAAACATAATTACAATTCCTTTCAGAACATGATTTACAACAGGGCTCAGCCTTGGGGACACTACAATCCCCCTCCCCTTATTTTTGCACTGTCCTCAGTGCAACTTACACTGTCTCTGCAAGCCTTTCAAAATTTTCAAAAAGATGCG
>ML798819.1:189257-232520 GCA_009831015.1 Picea engelmannii
TTCCTTTTGGTTCCTGTGGCCAACTTCACTAGCCAAGACTTTTCATGTTTGCTTCTTGTTAAATGCAAACTTTCCACCACTCTAGGATCTATATAACTATGGCTAGCCCCTGAATCAATTAAAATAACAAGTGGTCGGTTGTTGATTGTACCTTCCACTTCAATCATGTGCGATTGAAATTCTTCTTGCTTGTTGTCCAGGGCTGCATAGATCCTCGGCATTCTACTGCCCATATCCTCCACTGTTTCAGCTTGCTGAATAGTATGGACAGTTCTCGCTTTATCTTTTCTGTGGGGGCAGTCTTTGTACCTATGATTCCCTTTACAGCCCCAACACTCCATAGGTGGCGGTCTTGGCATCTGCTCACTCCCTTCAACTTTCTTGGGCTCTCTAGAAGATGACTGTCCCCAAGGACTGTTCCTGAAAAAGGGAGGCATGTTTCCCTTCTGCCTCTGTTCTTTCTTAAACCTCTTCTGGTCATCCCAAGCCTTCTGAAAGGTGGGTTTTTCTCTTTGCTGTTCGTATAAGCATTTCGCCCTTCTTATGGTTTCTTCCATGGTCTTAGGATCATCATATTGAATTTTGTCACCAATGGAAGGTGGCAGTCCACTCAAATACCTTTGAATTTTGACAGCCTCGTCTTTGATGAACGGAACATACTTCAGTAGTTCCAGAAAACTTCGTTCATACTCATCAATGGTCATGCTGCCCAACTTGAGTTCAAAGAACTCTTTCATCTTTCTGTCATAGTATCTTTTGGTCGGGTATTTCTTCTCGAAATACCTCTTAAACTCCTTCCATGTGACCTCTTTCTCTCTGATGTGTTACACCTGCACCAACTGATCCCACCACATGGATGCTTTTCCTTTCAGCTGGTACATTGCAATTCTTCCTTCTGCATGGGCAAAATAATTCTGCAGTTGGAAGTATTTCTTCATACCCAGCAACCATGTTTCGACATCTTCTTCCTTCTTATGTTCACCATCAAATGTAAGCGGTTTAATCTTGTTGATTTCCCCTTTCAATTCATTCCTTCCAGATTTTCGGTGTTTTCTGGTAGGGGATGGGCTTGAACTACTGTGTGTCTCCTTGCCAGAATGCTTCGGGGAGAGACGGTAATGTCTACTACCACTCCTTGATCTTCTTCTCCTCTCAGGGGTTCTGACACTTCTTGATCTGCTTGTGTCACTCTCTTTTTCCAATTTCTTTTCTATTATTTCCAGGCTCTTCAACATTTTTAAGTTGAATTCACCCTATCGATCCCTAATTTTCATGAGCTTTCGACTATCAGCTAGGCGAGCTTGGGCATCTTTCTGCAATATTTCAATGAGTTTCATCATATGTTCTTCCTTATCCATCTCTTTTCCGTGCCCATTAGAGTTTGTTCATTCAACTCCCAGGTTGACATTCCTTCCTACCCTTTCGTCCTCTGTTTCGGAGGCAATCTGCACCTCTTTCAATTCCATACTCGGCATCAGTTTTCGGCTGTCCTGACACTGGTTGAACTCTGCACACACGATGTGCAGCCAACTGAAGTTTGTTAGGCCTTAACCCTTCAAGAAAACTTACAACATTCATAAGCCAACATAAACAAGAAAAACGTTTTGACTTCACGAAGTTTTCTGAGCTCTGTCCGACTCTGCAAATTCCGGGACTTCGAAACTTCGGAATCTCGGTCCACGAAGATCCAACAATTAAATCTTCGTAATCAAAGTCACCCTTTCGCAACTCGCAATCTTGCGAGTTCGTGAGTCGAAGACCCTCAACTCATTTCCTCTAAACGTCGATACCTGAGATGCGATATGGGTATGGCTCGCTCCTCGCTAGTGCTTGCTACACATGACCGTAGGCTAGGGCTAAGTGCTAGCACTTCTTCGCCAACTCGTGACTTCGCGAGTTGGAGTGTTGAGCCTTCGTGCTCCTCCTTTGCGAATTCCGAAATCGCGAATTACTTTATTCTCCGGGCCCACAACACAGCTGTCGCCCTTCACCACCGTGGCACGTGGTACATTCAGGAGGGTCCACGTCACCTTTGGTGACGTCTTCATGTCCCACCACTCTCACCTGTATTCTCGACTCACTGGCACGTGGTACACATTGATGCGCCCACATCCATTCCAAGCAAAATCCAACGGTTAGGTCCCCTCTCAGATCTACGGCGCAAATCTTTTCGGCGTTTCGGGGTTTTCGGGCATCGGGAGTTTGTGCACCCCACATCTCGAACTTCCATCTGCCGAAATCCCGAAAAAAAAATACGGTTTACTCCTCCGCTGAATCGAACGGTCATCTCCCGACTTTGTGAAATCCGAAAGGTTTCGTGACTAACTCGAGCACGACTCCGCCAAATCTAACGGTCGAACCTTTCTCCTAGATCTACCACGTAGATCTCCATGGTTTTTTGGGTTTTTGGGATTTCGCATATCGCGATTCCCACACTCCTGTGCATTTCAAAAGGGATTTTAGTCCCTGCGCACATTTTCCAGATCCGACGGTCACGAGGGTTCACCTTCCCTCTCGAACAGATCCTAAGGCTCCAACACTGTTGGTGTAGAGTCCTCTCTCCCTGTGGCCATAGACTACACCGGCTACGGTTTCGCACACCGCTATACCTCCTGAGCTTACCAGGGTCCGAAATTGGTCCTCCAAACACAATTTCTCCTCACACCCTCGGTCCAAAGACCACTCCACTAGCCCATCTAGGCTCAATGTCGAAACCTGAGCTCTGATACCAAGTTGTAGCACCACTTTTTCGGTTACCAAGGCTTAATCGCTCTTAAAAGAAAACTATAACACCCCTTTGTACATAACTCATACAGGCATTATATAATCCACATGCGTTTAAGCAAAGAAATACATTTAAGCTCAGAGTAAACATATTATTTACTGCTATAATAAACAATCAATAACATTAACATTAAATTGATATGCACAGCAGAATACATGATGATTATAATACATAGAGATACAGAAACATAATTAAAGCATCATCTGGTACTTATCTTTGAACAGTGGTAGTTCCACCAACCAAGTGCAGGCCTTCCACGAACCTCCCAGCCTTAGACCACACTGCTCATCAACTCAGCAGTGGGTCACCCTCGAGCTGGGACTAAGCTCCACCCTCAAGGCAGGGAATCCTAGGCTAGGCTGAGGTTACAGGGAATACACACAATCACAAGGAAGGAATTCTCTCCCAAGAACCACTCATGCTCACTGCCCCAGACTCTCCTTCCCCACATGCCTGTTCCACCCAAGGAGTATACACTTTCTCTGTCACCTAGACAATCCTTCGGCTGCTAACCTCCCTTGCCTTGGGTTACAGCAATAGACCGGACCAGAAGTTTTCGAGCTCTGTGGCAACTACAGGGATCCTTCCATGAGTTGTCTCCTTCCTCTGCACACTCTCTCACCTGGAGAGAATCGCTCACAGGCCAACAACCTGTTCTTCCAACCTCAATCACCTCTCTCACCTGGAGAGAGTGTTGTACAACTGGCCAACAAGCCCCTACGCAGTCCAGCACTGCGTGGCCACACAACTAACAGGGAAAACGGACACGGCTTTCCAATCGGTTCAACAATGGCGAATGGTCTCACGGATATGGCTTCGGACAAGGTTCCATGCATAAGCTCGACGCTCAGACAGAGGATCTTTCGGCTTTTTAGAATCAACACACAGGCTATCCCCGAAATCAACACAGACTATTTTCTCGGTTTCAAAATTGCACCCAGTCTTTTTGCAGAGGTAGGATGGGATGTACGGTTCGGAAGATCGGGTAGAATGGAAGAGAACCCCCTCTCGCGGCTCATCTTGGTTGTTTTATTCGCATGCACCAGGGTTGACACTTGTCACCCTTGGAACTACATGCGTTCATCAACATACATCTGCTTTGCACGTTTTCCCCTTGCCAGGAACTTAGGATAAAAAACATAAAATGCTCATGCCTTTTTGGAATAATATTAAAATATTATTCCCAAGGCTGAAGACCCTAGGCTTAACACTTAGCCCCTTTTCCCACCTTCCATCCCCTAATCCCTTGCCTTCTCTGTGGAAGCTCAGTCCCCCTTCACTCATTCATCGTGGTCGGTCTGCACCTGGCGGTGTTTACAAATTTTTATTAATTGTTCTGCATGATTACATATACCACAGCAGGCTCTTGGCCTTCCACACTTAGGCTCCCTAGCCTAACAAACACATAAGCCACCAGCTTATAAAAACTTGGCTCACCGGCCTATAAAACATAATTACAATTCCTTTTAGAACATGATTTACAACAGGGCTCGGCCTTGGGGACACTACACAAGTAATCCTAGATAGGGTGCAAATTTCAGTCCTCACAAGTGTGAGTGAAAGATGATGAAAAATAAGAGTGATTTCCCCCTTATTTATACATATTTAATCACCAGAATTAGGTCAAAAAGGTTGGCATGGCCAATTTACATGTAATATCCAGCTTTTACATTAAATGGCATAAATAAACCCTAAATCAACCTGTAAAGGTGACATCATGCCCTTTTAGGATGATCTTAGGCCTTCTTAAGAAAACGTTGGCCTCCTGGAGAAAAACGTTAGGCCTCCTTAGGCCTCAGGATCTTGCCACACGTGCCACTTGGCACACAACTGCCTCCAAAGCATACAAAATGTTGGGTGACATCATGGGTGACTTGGGTAACATCATGGGCCTTCCAAGTCCTACATCATGGTGAAAAAGGCAAGACCCCCTTGGGTCCGGGCCTGCCAGGTTGTCCCTGGTGGAATGTCCTCCTCTCTCTCTGGTGCAAACCCATGATCTGTCTCTGCCCCTAGCTGGGGTCTCAACATCCATCTGGTGGGATTTTAACCCTATAGAAGTCCAAACTAATCATCTCCCCATATGTACCTGTCCATCGGGTGTGGCCCTACAACATCAACAAGTACGCCCTCCATGGGCTCATAAGTCACAGGGATCATAACAATGTCAATCACATCTAATTATCAAGTTATTTAAACATGTGCATGAAACCCCCTTTCCCAGACAAGTGCTCAAAGACGTTATGCTATTCTACATGCCAGGTTTGGAGGGGACGCTAGGATGTCCTATTGGTCTAGTGCTCATTGGATGTGGGATTTTTCCGAGTGAAGACAAATCCAAGCCATGTAAGTGGATGAAGTGGTAAGGAATATCTGGGCAATGGGTTCAGTGATAACAGGGAAACATATGGCTTACCTGTGGGTGCCTCTGAAGAGGGTGAGATGCACCTTGTCATGGATGCAAATGTTTCTAAGCCCATTCATTCCTTTTATTATTTTTTATTCTTATTTTCTTTTTTCTTTCAAGAGACTAGTTAGGGGACACTACCCTGGCGTGGTGACCAATGGTGACAATGTTACCCACAAGCATTTCACGGAAATGAGAAGGTTGACTCGTGATGAGACCCCCTTTCTCTTGGCTATACCACCAAGATCCACTACCCTGGCATGGTGACCAGCTAAATGGTAGTGTCATGGACCTAATAGGCTGGCTCATGATGAGACCCCTATCCTCCAACTAGGTCTTGATTTATTATTTTTTATGGGTCCCTTTGTTTCTTGCTGAGAATCCTTTTATTGATTTCTCGAGGATCCCTGGGTGAAGCATCCGAAGGTTTCATTTTTTTGGATTTTATCTTTTTCCAACTACTTTTACCCTCTGGGCCTTTAGCCCCTTCTTCCCACAAGGTAAGGTACAACCCTTTGATAGCTCAGCAAACTCAATGCCCGGACCAATGTATGGGATGGATGAGAGGGAAAAATATGAAAAGTGGTAAGTATGGTGGGAACGGATGATGACTCTTCATGAACCCCCCCCCCCCACCTAGTGGAAATTCAAACCCTATGGGAACCAGCTTACTAGGGCATCCTGTGGAAAGGCATAAGGTCCAAGCACATGTTAGCAGTAAAAAAAATTAAATGCACATATTCAAATGTTTTGAGAATCAGAGTGACACATACCATGATACCCAAACTCATTACCTCATGGAGAAAGACCCATTTCTCCTGAAGGGTCAGGTCGATGGGATATATGTTGTTGTTGCTGACAAGATGGAGGCACTGAAGAAGAAAAGGATGGGCTCTCCAGGGCCAAGCTCAAGTCGATTCTGCTCTCGGTACTCCATATCTAGGACCTGTGAGCCTTGAGACATAATCTCCTTATTTATCCCTAGGCTAGGAGATAACACCTTCCACATAACCTGCTCTTATGTTTACTTTATAAAACTCTTATGTATACTCTCTTACAAACATCAATCTTTGTCTAAGGTTTTGCATTTGTCTAAATAAATAAATCTGATGATCTTGGGGCAAGAATTTACCTCTTAGTTTTGCAACCATCCTGCCCCAACTCTTGATCTTACTTGTTTTGCTTCCTCCTTTCTGCCTGCACACCATCCCACCATAAATCTGCATTCCATTTTAGTTTATTCACAACAAACTTCTTCTTTTTCTCTTCATTCATCTCCTCATATTAAAATAACTTTTCCATGTCATTGATCCTATCTATAAGCTCTTCAAGATTCAAACTGCCACTATAGTTTGATGTATCAAGTTTGGGTCTTGAGGTGGACCCTAAAACTTGTCTCGACATTCTCAACTAAGTTGGTTCTTGAAATGCAATTGTTTCTTCCTCCTGAGATTCTTCATCCTCACTAACATCATCAAGATCCCTTTGTCTGACACCTTCTATAACATCTAGTCTTGACTCCAAACATTGCATAACTCTCATCACCTCAACATTTGCTACTGGACTTCTACCTCTTCGACCTCCTCTTCCAACTATGTGAGCCATGACCTGACACAAATAATCACTTTGATGTCTAAATACCTTATGCTCTGATACCACTAATGGTGCAGGCGACAAGTAGATATTTTGCCACATAAAATGGTGAAGTTTCTATTTCAAAAGGTGTATGCTTATCACAAAGATAAATGGAACTCAATCCACCAAAAGTAATGGAACCTCCAACTATCCATACAATTCCACAAATTCTAATTTGATATTTTATTTTGTGGATTCAAACAAAGACTACAACCCCGATTAAAATAAAAAATGCATCACACCATTTTTTTAATATGACCAACGCTTGCAAAGACACACGATTGCACATGGCTGTTGATGAGGCTCGCATATGACGATGTGTATTAGTTTGAACCATAAGACTTAAAATATTTGACTTTGCAAAAAAATTGTGACCATCCCTTACCTAGATCCGATGATCAATTTTCGATCTAGAAATGGGTACATAGTATTCGATTTAGCTAGGGAAGGCGATTATGCTCCGATGATCAATTTTCGATCTAGAAATGGGTACATAGTATTCGATTTAGCTAGGGAAGGAGATTATGCTGCAGGCCACACAACTAGGGTTCCAGAGATTGAAACAACTCCATTCATCAATAAGGAATAGAGCCAAGATAAAAACAAATCAACAATGTTCAATAGGAAACGATATCATTTGTTTTTAGTCACAATCCCTAGCCACGATTTCTTGTGGTTACAACAATTCCTTTGACAAGAAAGAACACCTTCTTTCATTCATCTATTAAATGCATGTTCTAATGGCATTAAATTCCAGACTGGACAACGACTGTATCCTCTTCTTATCGTCTTAACATGTACATGCAGAGATCGAAATGCAGAAAATGTAAACACAGACTTGCAGGTATTATTATGACATTGTAAATCAACATTGACAATATATACATTTGGCATTTTTTTTATCATCCACATAGACACTATTCAAAAAACAAGTAGGGATATCTGGAACATGACGTGGCTAATTTTTCTGCACACACAGAAAAACTACTTTGTTTTTCCTCTATTCCACCAACAACACCTTCGATTACAAAATTACATTATTAAAAGGCATACAATCCCATCCAAATCCATACAATTAGCATCTGTCAACAAACTGGAGAAATCCTTGGTCTAAATTTAGATGAAAATCCCTCATTCTAGCTCTAAGAGATTCAAGAGCTTATTTTGGCAACAATAGCCATTATTACACACACTTAACACTATTATTAAGGAACTAATTCCTATTCAAAACAAACTCAACTAAATTGATTTTCTAGAAGTCAATAAAACATAAATTAAATGATGCCCCTGCATCATACATCCATCATAGGTCTTCACAGGATCTATGTAGTTTGTGAGTACGACCTTTTTCTTATTTGTTGTCAGAGATTTGTGATGGGTTACATCCCATAGGTACTTCGGTAGAATCATCCAACCAATAGTACACAAAGAGATTACATGCTACTATGGAAGATAATGAGAAGAATCTAGAACTGAGGGGTCGGTTAGAGTTTGCACCATTACCTGATTGGAAAGTTAATTTTGATCTTTTGATCCCATCCCCGCCCAGTAAATGTGGTGGTTGTGGAAATAAATTTTAAGAATTAAAGTGCGTGCCTCTTGGGTCAGATTGGATTGCAAACATTGAGGAAAAATCACAAGAAGTTTCTCGGAATTATAATTTTCCAGAGTCATCGAGAGGTTCCCATCCATGTTCTGAGTGCTTCGAGTCTAATTCTAAGCTGTTTGATAAGTTACGAAGAGCAGCTAATAGGCAGGATAGTAGCGAAAACTATTTGTATTGCCCAATAGTTCGGGATGCAAGAAATGAATCTAGCGATACTTATTTAAAGTATTTGCAAATCTCATATGGTAAGGCATCAAGATCCCCATGTCATAATAAAATTTCCACCCTACAACGAAATTCCCCCTTTCACTTCCAAAAATCCCTCGACATTCTCCTAGACCATGTTTTCATTGTAACCCCTCACTAGTTGATCGTCTTTGACATTCCATCTTCTCTTTTGTTACCAAATAAGGCATACAGTAATGATGTTGGGGTCCAAAGAGAAGTTTCACGCTCTCCATCCATCAAAGGAATTCTCAAGTCCCTTGGGATTTCCTGCCCAACAACATGTAAATGTAATACATGTTTTTCTATACAAGTACAATATGAGAAGACGAGTGAGTTTTCATAGTGGCAGACATGTGATATAGAGGCTTTAGCACACAATCTTTTGAAAGAACTATATACAATTCAAACTATTGTTGAAGAGACCTTTGAAATTGCTTTGTCTAGTCCATCATGTTAAGGACCTAACCTCCCTAACCCTTCACGTAGGTAGAAAAATATATTTTCCATGTAATAAAGGTCGATATTAATAAATAATGCCTAGTTAATGTTGATTTTTCAATAAGAAAGGCTTAAGCATGAAGTTCATTCGATTTTAGTATTTTACTTAAACCATAAACAATTTTGTTGCAACAACCAATATCACAAGAAGAAACACCATGCACAAGTACACAAGAAGTATCCTAGGAAACCCTTCTCAACAAGGGAAGAAAATCCAACCAATCCTTTGCTATATTCTTCAAGAGAAAGACCTCCATGACCAAGAAAACCTAGCACACAAAAGGGTGCTCACAAACCCTAGAAGACTAGTGCCCAAGATAGGTGCACACTTTTCCCAAGAAGATGTACCTGCTGAAATTTCCAAACTCACACTTGAGATATGATTCCTCAATGGGGAATTTACCTTTACTTATATTAGACTTGACCTGTCAACAAAAGTGTCTATTGGCACAACAGGGCCAACCTCTCTAACTCACAATATAATTAGTAATAACCAAATTAATTATCTTTTACATTAATTATCAATTACTTTAAGGTGAGGCCGACCTGTACCCTTTACATTACAATCAGGGTTATAGGCAGGTCTGACTCTTGAACAATATAGCAAGGGATCTCATACACCCACTAGTGCTCAGCCACTAGGGGCCGTCCATAGGGATGTCCATATCTCTATCTCACTATGTCTCACAGGAGAACCACACTCACTAGTACTCAACCACTAGGATCACATTCACTTGTGCTCATCCACATGCATGTCCACCCAACAGATCTTCTTTCCCATTGCGTTACACATGAGAATCATATGGAGTTCTTCTCAACTCTCTGTAAGGAGGAGGCCATCACTACGTTCCAGTTCTATCTCAGATAGGAACCACACATCCAACTCATGGGCTCTCTCTCAGGGTGACTCAATCCATCTGTGTCCTGGAGGATGTCTCACGCAACTGTAATCATCAACACTCCTTCTTAGCTAGGGAGGCATTCTCCATCATGCCAAGTCTCGCACAGAAGTACTCGAACTTTGTCTTGGCTATAGTCATCAACACTCCCTCTCAACTAGAGAGTTATTCTTCACCAATCCATTTTGATGAAGGTGTCTGCAATCTATTCATGTGTAGGAAGTTACGACACATGTACTGCTTTCCTTTGCATTATGTCTCTAAAAATGATATTTTATCTCAATGTGTTTTGATTTATCATGAATTACAAGTTTCTCAAAGAGCTTCACATAACTCTGGTTATAATCATAGAATCTGTCTCATGATCAAGTAAATTTGTCAGAAGTTTATGAAGCCACACTGCTTCACACACTCAATGATATATAATATGCTTCAGTGGTATTCAAGGCCAATGAGCTTTGTTTCATGTTGCACTAGGAAACCATGATAACCTTCACGGTAAAACAACAACTAGATGTTCTCTTCTGGTCCATTGTACTCTCTTCTCAATCTGTATCGACATATCCTGCAAAATCAAGTTCACATTGGAGGCATATCTCATGCCATATCCAATTGTGCCTCCTATATATCTCAATACATGCTTTACTGCTATCCAGTGAGTCTGTCTTGGCTGACTCATGGATTGACTAAGCACATTCACTGCATAGCATGAATCAGGTTTGGTGTTAACTAGATACATTAATGATCCAATCAACTGTGGATCAATCTCATCTTAATCATCATCATTCATTTTCTTTAAATCCATCACAATGGTTTTTCATTCTCCCATACTGAACTTCTTTAATATTCCCATTGTATCTCATACTTATTGTCCCGAGAAGTAGTGTATCATACTCAGATCCTTCATCTAGAAATCAGAAGTCAAAGCTTACTTGTATTCAACAACACAACTTCTGGATCAAGTGTCTCATCATAGACAACTCCCTTTGTTTGTGAGAAACCTCTGGCTATAGATCTCGCTTTGTATTTCTCGACACTTCCATCAGCTGCATGCTTGATATTATAGATCCACTTGGAAGTCATCACATACTTCCCTTCTAGTATCTGAACAATATCTTATACATCATTCTTTTAAGATATACTAGTATTCTTCTGTTATGGCATCTTTCCATACTTGTTCTCTTGTTGCTTCTCTATGACAAGAAGGCTTAGATTCAATGATGTGGCTCATGGTTGAAGAGTAGCTCGAAAAATCTCTTTGTTCTCTTGGGATGTTCCTTGAGAGGCTTGTATGTTTCTCTGCCTCCGGTAGAGTGAGCCTAGGTAGGCCTTTTATGCCCTACTGCAATATCTCATATCAATTGAAGAAACTAGATCAGTTGGAATAATGTTTGTCTCCCTTTGGTTGGGTATGTGTTATATTCTTTGCATGTGTGTGTGTGGGCACGTCAGATTCAACAACTGCGGATTTTGTTATTTTTAGCAGTTTTCTAAATTAATTATGGATTAAGGGTTTAGGGTTTTAGTAGCTACAAAATACCTAAAACATTGTATATATTGTATGGTGAATGGTGAAATTAATACTATGAAGAGTTGAAAGGTACGACACCAAGGAAGGTTGGCTTTCTCTCGGTTAAGGGTTTCCAACGTAAGTCTCTGTGTACTATGTGTATGAGCCATTGATTAATTTATGTTTTGCTTAAGAATCTATATGCATTGCTTTACTTCATAGGTTTAAAACTTACACCTATGAACTGTTGAAGGGGGAGAAAGTATTGTCTCACTGTCAATATCCATCTGATATTCTATGGATCTTTGAAAGGCTATCTCTTCTTCAAGGACAACATATTTGCTTGTCTCAATCTGTCTCTGACCAGGGATGTCGATCTGGAATGTCTTCGAAGATTCATTGTTATCCCATAAAAGTATCCTTTCTCCCTGAAGGGTCTATCTTGGTCTTCTTCTCTTTGGGTACATGAAAATACACTGGGCACCCAAATATCCTGAAGTGTTCAATCTCAAGATTCACTATGGTGAAGGCTTCTTTAGGAGTTATGTTTTTCAAAGTCTGGTGAAAAATCTTGTATTGAACATATACTATGTCATGTATGCTTCTGCCCATAGAATTATAGAAAGCTTCTGATCATGAATTATTGCATTGGTTGCCTCAATGGTGGTTCAATTCTTCCTCTTTCTCAAATAATTTTGACTCCCTATGTGTCAAGTGACTCCCTCTGAAGGATAAGCATCTTCCTTTGTTGTTGACCTATCTGGAACAAGAAAACAAGAGGAACCAAAACAAGAATATCTCCTAAAGGAGAATAATGAGTACATCTCTAGAATCAAAACAATTTAAGGATTGTTGTCACAGATACAACACCTACTTGTAATGTAGCAAACTTTAGAAATATAGGTTAGAGGAATAACAATTACAACAATCAAACCTGGAGTCTTCACTTCCATTGTGTTGTTCCTATGAATGCACTGAGATCCCTCTAGATCCATGAATTCAACAAAAGGTTCCTCCTTCTGCAATTTCCCTCATGACAATGATATAAATAATATATATACAAGTGCATACTTGAGGGTGTTGATATGATTTCTCCAATGGCACCTCGTTGATCTCTATCCTCTTGACATCTTCATGAAGAGGGTAGTCATAGTGTTACCTTTTTGTATCCCACAATAATCCTTCCTATAAAGTATTTTCTTCCAGGAACTTGAATTTGCTTGATCCATCAAGCTTATCTTCCATCATAGTTATGTTCATCATAATTTTAGATTCTTCACAAATCCTTGTCAATTGAGCTACAAAACCTAACGACTAGGCTAGGCTAGCACTTTTAGTTTTTTTTGGACTTATGACTGCAAACAATAAGCCTTTGAAATGTAGGAGAACATTGGTGAGTTGAAGAGCTCCTTCAATGAGTTGTAGAAACCTTAATTCTGAAATTTCTACAGAAATTAGCGAAATCCTAGGGCCAAAATTTCAAAATGCTCGAAATTTCACTCCGAGAGTCTCTGGAGGTGCGTTGGAGGAGACGGTACTCTCCTGTGCCAAAATTAGCCCCAACGTTCAAGTATTAATGGCTGAAACACCTCAAAAAGGAGGGTCATACGGATTTTTTGGAAATGTTAGGAGGGTCGTACGGTTCTGCAGAAAAGAGAGGAGACTGGTAGATGCTTGTGAAATGGGTTCTTCAAGACCTATGCTCTGATACTATGTTTATTTTTCAATAAGAAAGGCTTAAGCATGAAGTTCATTCCATTTTATCATTTTACTTAAACCATAAACAATTTTTTTGCAACAACCAAGATCACAAGAAGAAACACCATGCACAAGTACACAAGAAGTATCCTAAGAAACCCTTCTCAACAAGGGAAGAAAATCCAACCAATCCTTTGTTATATTATTCAAGAAAAAGACCTCCATGACCAATAAAACCTAGCACACAAAAGGGTGCTCACAAACCCTAGAAGACTAGCGCCCAAGATAGGTGCACACTTTTCCCAAGAAGATGTACTTGCTGAAATTTCCAAACTCACACTTGAGATATGATTCCTCAATGGGGAATTTACCTTTACTTACATTAGACTTGACTTGTGTCTATTGGCACAACAGGGCCGACCTCTCTAACTCACAATATAATTAGTAATAACCAGATTAATTATCTTTTACATTAATTATCAATTACTTTAAGGTGGGGCCGACCTGTACCCTTTACATTACAATTAGGCTTACAGGAAGGTCTGATTCTTGAACAATATAGAAAGGGATCTCATACACCCACTAGTGCTTAACCACTAGAGGCACATCCATAGGGATGTCCATATCTCTATCTCACTGTGTCTCACAAAAGAACCACACTCAATAGTGCTCAACCACATGGATCACGTTTGCATGTGCTCATCCATATGCACGTCCACTCAACATATCTTCTTTCCCACTGCGTTACACAGGAGAATCATCTGGATTTCTTCTCAACTCTCTATAAGGAGGAGGCCATCACTAAGTTCCAGTTCTGTCTCAGATAGGAACCACACACCCAACTAATGGGCTCTCTCTTAGGTCAACTCAATCATTCTGTGTCCTAGAGGATGTCTCACATAGTTGTAATCATCAACAGTTAATAATTTGAACACGTCTAATGTAAGAAGAATTAATAGAATCTTCTGCTTCTAGAAAAATCTTCCTCTAGATTATTCTTTTGAAGATATATTTAGTATAAATAAGAGTATGAGGAATGAGAAACCTTTGTCTTGATAATTATTGTAATAGAGCGATGCTCTACTGGAGGTTGCCCCCTCAAAGAGGCAAGTGGACATTTCTTTCTATCGATAAAGGTATCTTTTTTGGTATTGTGGTTTTATAATTTTGTTATTTCGCTTGCATTTTCTGCAATATTTCTGTTTTTTTCTTATTATAATAGATATGGTACCTAACAAGTGGTATCAGAGCACTTTACTCTATGGAAATTGTGGGAATTATTTTTCTACGTTAGAGACGTGTACTGCTGGTGTCTTTAAAGAACAAATATATGTCGGTTAGTAGGTAAACCTACGGTGGGGAAGACTACATGCTGGAAATACAAACGATTTCATGGGGTTGTCTAGAAAACAACATTTCACCTTGTTGGAAAACTCTGTAACAATTTTTGGTATCCTTCGAGTAGTACCACATCAGATAGAATATGTACACGAATATCAATCCCACATACTATCAAGTATATCTGGAGTCCCCTAGGTTTCCTGAAAATAGCCCTAGATCAGCTAATCGACCCCCTGACCGCTATAGTGACACTGATATCAACACTCAGGAAGATACCCTCTAGTACCTGGGTAATCTGATAGTACAACTAAGGGTACATCTGAGTCTACTTAGTTGGTGCCCTGAAATATTGGGCCGAGTACTACTGTTCGATCTCGCTCATTTATCAAAGAGCTATAGCAAAGGGAAAACCATTGACTGTAGGAACCTTGTAAACCCTAACCCCTGGGGAAAGAAACAAAACAAAAAGGGAACATATGAGTGTTACACATCAAAATTACTCATTGAAATGATGGCTAAGTGTCATCATTATAAATATTGCAAGTGTCGCATATTGGTCGCAAGTGTCACTAGTGTCGCAAACATCATACTGCCTATGTCGTCCCTCTAATGACATCGTAAGGAAACTAAGACACCTCAAAGACTAGTTTGAAGAAGGAAAATCAATTGACAGAAGAGTACAAACCTTGTGCCACTAAAAAAAGCCACTAAAACATCAATTTTGGGAAGGAGCGCTCCCCTACCTACTGACAGGGAGCGTTGGCGCTCTGTACTCCCTTATAGAGGAGCATTCCAACACTCTGTGCCCCTTTTGAGGGAGCGCTACTCTTTTTTGGGAAAAATTCGGTTTGTTGGAGGAAATTAGGGGATAATCCCCTCAATATCTGAAGGTAGTTGGGTTTGAATCTTGGGTTAAGGCATGATCCTAGGAGAGATACACAACTGAAGGAGAGGAATCCTCAACTTATCCCAAATATCTCTCAAGTGGTTAGGCCTCTCCAAACCTATATAAGGAGGCCTCCTCATCGTAGAAGGAATATATGGAGATTGAGAATTACACCAAACTTATGATCCCATAAGTGAGATGTCATCAAATAAATCAGTGTAGATTACTTGAGCAAAGGGGTTGGACAAGGAGAACTGGAAGATGTTGTTGCACCTTCATCAAAGGATTGTAAGTACTTTTACTTGTTCTTATCAATATATCAATGCTTGGCATGTTTCTTTCAAACTTATGTTTGTTCCACATGAGTTTGTCTTCGGTAGATAGATCTATATTTGAGTTAATCTCAGTAGAATTGGAAGTCCATTGTATCTTTGTTTTTTCTGCAGGACCTATCAAGGAACTCAAGATCAAGGCTCAGCTTGGACTTTGTGAGGACAAACGTCATTAAGAAGGTACGCACCTTTCTTCTTCCTCTTCGTATGTTAGCTTAATTAGATATAAAAGGATGTCAGTGTCCATGTTAAGAACTTTTATGTCTTGGCCTTAGGATTCTAGATACCAAGAGGTAATCTTCTTGTCCACGGGAGGATTCACCCGTAACAATGAGATCTATTGTCGTGCAACCTTACCTCATGCATTCTGGTTGCGAAATTCCTACATAATTTTTCCAGTTAACAATTTGGGTCACTCTCCACTGCAGTATTCTTCATGAGAGAGTATAAATCTACATAAAGTATATATATATATATATATATAAAGTATAGTGGTCTCATCGACACCCTTATTTGGGACCTATCCCATTGGATTTCACTCTTCTCCCTTATCAGAGTGGTACCTATCATTTTTAAGCCTTTTTTTTCGTGGACCCAACTCTCTTCCTGGTTTCCTTATTTAGGACCTATCCCATTGGATTCCCCTCTTCTCCCTGATCGTAGTGATACCCCAAGAAAATTATCTTACGCCACCCTTCGATCCTCCCAAAATTGAACCTATGATTTCACTTAATGCTCTCACTGGATTTTCTGCTCCCCAAAACCTCAAGTTAATTGGCTACATTAAGCACCAACGAGTAATCATCCTAGCTGACAATGGAGGCACTCATAATTTCATTCATAGCCGCCTTGCCCAAGAGATCAATTGCTATATCTGTGTAGTCAACAATTTTCAAATCATGATTGCCAATGGGAGTTCCATGAAATGCATGGGGCATTGTGAAAATGTGCACCTACAAATTGGTTAGTATCACTTGAAATCTAACATGTTTTCTATTGACATGGGTCGCTGTGAAATTGTACTTGGTTTTGAATGGATCCACACTCTATGCCCCATCACCATGGATTTTAAGGATTTAACCATGCAATTCCAACAAGATGGTCATCAGTATAAATTCCAAGGCATAGATAATCAGTTCCCATCGCATGGAAAAGTTACTCAAAAAAGGTCATTATGGTATCATTTCCCAACTCCATTCCATTCAAGTAGTTGAGACACCTTCTATGCACCCCGACCTCCAATATATCCTTTCCCAACACCAAGTTTTTTTCCAAACTCCCCAGGGACTTCCCCCCTCCCACGACGATCATGACCATTCCATTCCTTTAATTCTGGGCAGTCTCCCTCCCAATGTTCTTCCTTATCGTCATCCCTTTGCTAAAAAAAATATAATTGAGAAAATTTACAAAGAATTGCTAGCAATGCGTGTTATTCGTCCTAGTACTAGCCCATATTCTTCCCATGTAGTTGTGGTCCTCAAGAAGGAAGGAACTTGGCAAATGTGTCCTGATTTTCATACCCTCAACAAACTTACCATAAAGGACAGATTTCCCATTCCTAGATGAACTTAATAGGGATCAATACTTTACTAAAGTTGACCTACATTATGGCTACCACCAGATATGTATGAAAGAGGAAGACATTCCCAAGACTACATTTCGCACTCATGAGGATCACTCTAAGTTCTTGGTCATTCCCTTTGGTCTCTGTAATGCCCCCTCCACTTTTCAAAGCCTCATGAATCATATCTTTCGTCCTTTCCTCTGTCACTTTTTGTTACTTTTATTTGATGATATTCTCATCTATAGTAAAACTTGGCAAACCCATCTCACCCATGTGGATCAAATTCTCCATCTCCTCTCCAAGCACAAACTCTTTCTCAAACAGTCTAAATGTGCTTTTGGCACCTCTGAAGTTGAGTACTTGGGTCATATTGTTGGAAAGGATGGTGTAAGGGTGGATCCTCAGAAAATTGAAGCTATACAGAATTGGCCTCACCCTAAAACTCTTAAAAGTTTGCATGGTTTCCTGGGTTTAACGAGATATTATCTCAAGTTTTTTTAGAATCGTGGAAAAATTTTGACTTCCCTCACAACTCTCCTTAAAAAAAGTGCTTTCAGTTGGATTCCAACAACTGACCAATCCTCCCAAGCCTTGAAAGAAGCTATGTATACTACTTTTTTCCTGGCACTACTAGACTTCACCAACACCTTTGTTCTAGAATGTGATGCATCAAGGAGAGGCATCGAAGCAATTCGCATGCAAGAAGGCCCCTTGGATTTCACCAACAAACAATTGTCAAAGTGACATTTGAGCCAATCAATATATGAAAAGGAAATGTTGGCTATTTTGCATGCAATGGATCTTTGGAGCCCTTATCTCTTAGGGAAACACTTCCAAATTAAAACAGATCATCAAAGCCTAAAGTATCTCCTGGAACAATGTATTTCATACTCGGAGCAACAAAACTTATGAATAGGTCAACTGTTCTTTTTTTTGGCACGGTATGAAACAAGACATCCACACCTTTGTGGCCGAATGTGATAATTGTCAACATAATAAAGGTGAGACTGTCAAAACTCCTCGCACACTCCAACTGCTTCCGCTTCCACCTGCTATTTGGATGGATATTTCTATGGATTTCATTGTTGTCTTTTATCTAAATTAGGAAATAAGTCAGTTATCATAGTGGTCATGGATCGTCTTTCCAAATATGCTCATTTCTGTTCTCTTCAACACCCATTCACTATATCCACAATGTCTCAAGTTTTTATGGATCATATATTCAAATTCCATGATATGCCTAGTTCTATTGTTTCTAACCGTGATCCAAATTTTACCAACAATTTCTGGCAAGAATTATTCAAGCTCCAAGGAACCCAATTACATCTCAACACCACCTATCATCCCCAAAATGATGGCCAAATTGAAGCAGTCAACAAGTTTTTGAAAACATACTTGAGGTGTTTTGCATTAGATAAACCAAATCAATGGGTTCAGTGGTTACCCCTCGCTGAATGGTGGTACAACACCTCTTTCCATATTGCCACTTACGTGACTCCCTTTGAAGTAGTCTACAGACAAAGTCCACCATCAGTTATCCAATACATGTCAAATGTCTCCAAGGTTCAGGAGGTTGACTGCAATCTGACAGTCTGCATGACCATTCTCAGTAATATCACAAAAAAATTGGTTATGGCTATGTTGGCACAGGGGCAGACCCAGGGTTCAATGCTTCAACAGTGTGCCAACAAAACCCTAAGTACCGACCCTTTTGACAACACATGCGAAGCAGGTGAAGTCTCACCCAAGGTAGAGGCAGGGGGGGTTACAGGACTCAGGTGTCTATAACCGAGCTGGGACACAGATCTGTGATTATAACACTTCGCAAAGTACTTAAGAACAACATGCATTAGCTTACCAACTTCATTCACATCGCAGAAAAAATCCTAAGGATAGATCGACACAGTAACATTGACCAAATATACATCACACTTACCATCATACATTAGATCTAGCACGTTCAACATAAATAAAGCACTAAGCATTCATAGATCTATCTATCATACATAAAAATCAATGCACTAAGCATATTAACAACATAAACATCACAACACAAAGCAAACCATCAACACATGATATGCGTGGTTCACCCTAGTGTGGGGATACATCCACCAACTACTTCTTCTTCTTTATTAGGCTCCAATCTCTTACATTCATCTGCTCCCGTGCACTAAGCCACATAGCCAAACTTCGCACCAGACAGGTGATATGCACACTAAGCACCAGATCCACCTTCCCAAAATCAGGTCAAGCAACAGAGCCAATTCCTCTATTAAGAACAGAGCCTTACATACACAGTGTGTTGCACTAAGAAAATCAAAACTACTTGGACTTAGCCTTGCAAGCTATCGACTCCTTTCTACATTACATTCTTACTTATTTATACTTTTACATTTACAAAAAGGCCTAATCATGGGTAAACCCATGGGTTGACATCCCATAAACCCTAATACAAAACCCTAATGAACCCCTTGCCAGGTCCACAAATCAAGTAAGATCCCATGATCTCAGCTCCGCCTGGGTGCTCCATCTTCGACCAGCCTGTCGAAGTCCAAAAAGGTGGTCAAACCTGACCAATGTTTCCTCAAAAATTGGTCGAGGGCCAACAAGCTCAGAACCACATGAAGCAACAAGCAGAATAAGGTCGTTCTAAACGTTAATTTGTTGAAGGGGACCAGGTGTTTCTTTGTCTACTACCGTACAATAAAAATTTCCTCAAAGCCTAGCACTGTCAGAAAATCACTCACAAATTTTATGGTACTTATACTATTCTCAAACGAGTGGGGATAGTGGCATACCAGTTAGATTTTCCCAATATCTCTAAGCTACATCCCATTTTTCATGTCTCATGCCTGAAGAAAGTGATTGGAACTAAATGCCAGACCCAAACCAGTCTACCTGAGTTGGATGAAGAAGGTTCCATTTGGTTGCAACCACAAGTAGTATTGGACTAGCACGAGTGTTGTCTCCGTCAGTGCACCATCAAGGAAGTTTTAGTTCAATGGAAGGATACTCCACTAGAAGATGCCACTTGGGATCTGACTACTATTCTGCAACAATTTCATCATCTCAAGCCTCGAAGAAAAATCTCATTTTCAAGGGTGAGGGCATGTTAGGGATCTAACCTCTATAACCCCTCATGTAGATAGAATAATATATTTTCCATGTATTAAAGGCCAATATTAATAAATAAGGCCTAGTTAATAATGTGAACAAGTCTAATGTAAGAATACTTAATAGAAGCTTCCACTTCTAGAAAGATCTTCCTCCAAAATTTTCTTTTGAAGATAGATTTAGTATAAATATAAGTAGAAGGCATGGGAAGGATTTGTCTTGAGAATTATTGTAATAGAGCATTTCTCTGCTAGAGGTTTCCCCCTCGAATAGGCAAGTGAACATTGCTTTCTATCAATAAAGGTATCACTTTTGGTATTGTGGTTCTCTACATTTTTTTATTTCACTGGTAGTTTTTGCAGTATTTATGTTTTCTGCTTATTATAATAGATATGGTACCTAACACATTATCTAAGTTCATTGTGGAGGAGATAAACTAAGCTATTGCTAATTCTTTAGAAGATGAGGAGAAAAAAAAATGGATTATCACGATATCTCGAGACTGTAACCATTTTTGTAGAATCATGAAGCATCCACGTGACAAAATAACCAACCTTTCAAGAAATCCTCAAAAGAAACAAAAGAAAATATTTTTTGCAAATGAATATGGCAAGGAGCTATGCCAAGTTTAAAATGGTGGACCACCAAAAAACGGTGGTTGATATACGCAAGAAAACCGTGTCGTAGAATAAGTTGATTAATAACTTGAGCTTGAGAATTGCACAGTTAGAGGAGAAAACATCCAAGTCTAAAATGAAAAAAATGAGGAGTTTATATCCAAGCATCCTCCTTTACCCATGCTTCGAGGAAGAATATTTTTAGGAAGGGATGGCTTGTAATATACCTTATTGTATATTACGGTTAATGATTGTTTGTACTAATTATACCGTTAATGTTAAGTCACGTCCATTGTCTAAAGATGTGACTATATTTATTCTTTTGTATTTATGCACGTTAGTGTAAACTTATTTGGACATCAAACAATAAATAAATGAATATTGAATAAATAAATTCTTATATATCTCACGTTCCCTTGCAATTTTTCTTCATAAAATTATTTTTAAAACCATTTTAAATTTCACTTTAATTACTATTTCACCCATTTTATTCTATTGTTTGGTTGGAATGATTGTTTAGTTGCCGAAGTGAATGATGAGGCTTTAATTTTCTTGTTTAAACTCCATAAATCAACTTTGTATTGGCAAAACCTTGCCACCTAGAAGTCTTATGCTTAAAATATTGCTTTAGGATCCCATCAAGCTCTTGAGGTGAGTGATACATGGGTGGGTAAGAAGAAAAAAAGTGTTAATAGTGAAATAACTTGACATATTAGCCTAAAACCAATAAATTTCAATGCCTTGATCTAACTAACACTTATCTAGGCTTAAAGAATCATAACAAAAGACAAACCAAGTGATTCATGGATTTGTTAGGCCATTGACAACCCCAAGAAGCCTGATAGGATCTAAAAGTTTAGGTATTCATTTCTTAGAGACAAGCCACAAAACATGCTATAAATATTTTTATCAACATTATAAACCCATCCTAACTCCATCGGCCTCAAAAAGTTGCTGAAAATAGGCCCGATAGCATTAAAAATTTAATTAAAGGGGACATTCACGAAAACACATGGGCCTTTTTGGAATTGGAGGGACAACTTTTTAAGTTCTTATCATATTGAGAAACCATGGATTTCACTACTTAGTACACTCAAAATATTTCCAAGAAATGGTTGAACTCCTTTTTTTAACATTTAGAACCCAAATTTCATAATCCTGTAAGTTCAATTAATCTCATCGATGGGAAATCATTAAAGTGGGTTTACCTACCCATGGGTGTTGAAATCCAATTCCCTCAATTGCATTAGATTTATAGATCTTGAAAACCTCTAGGTAGACCCTTCCAATGGAAAAATTGACACTTTGACCAGGCACCCATTTTTATGCTTAAAAGCATTTTTTAATAGAAGTATGGGTCCTAGATGCGACTAGTCAAGAAACATACAAAAAAGCAAAAGAGGGAGCAAAATTCATTGGTGAAGCTTGCCTAAAAGTAGAAGGGGGGGGTCCCCAATATTTTAAGGGGATTTTCGAGGCCTCAACGTGACCATATTAGGGATGAACTTTTAATCATGTTAAAAAGTCATCCTTAGTTAATTGGTTTGGGTTCCTTAGGGGTTTTCTTGTTTTTTACCTATAGCTTGTACTTGTTTGAAGGTTAGTGACATGCCACTTACCTATTGTTGTCTTTTCCCTTTATTTTTTATTTTTTGTTTTTTCATGGGACTGCATTTCTATTCTAAGTTTCTAGGCACGATCACACTCTTATTGATCCATGATCTTTTATTTGATGACTATAACATGAATTGCATTAAAGAGCATAAACAAAGCTTATGTGCAACATAAATGAAGAAATCATACACATGTAGAAATAATAAGAAGAACAATGGCACATGACTTGATAACGGAGTTCATCCCAACAATGGACTACGTCTCTAGGCCCACTTCTAAGTGGAGAGGCATTTATATTATCTCAACAAAAATTGGCATAAATAAATGAAAATACCTCAGATATGGAAATGCCCTGAAAATCTGCTGCTTAGATCAAAATTATGACTGCACCAGTGGATTCGTGGCAAGAAATCGTGCAAAAATGATTGTCAATTCGTCAAATTTTGTCATTGTCACTCCTAGGCCCCTCCTGGGCTCTTTGCCTTGAAATTTGTGCCCACGACAATCTAACTCCCTCCAATAATTGCACCCCTTGCATAAAAATTCATGCTCGTACGGATGGGCACAAAATCCTCCAACGATAGCAAATAAGTGGGTTTAATAATAATTTTTGGGGCAAACTTGACAAAGTCCCCCCTCGTGGTTTGTTTGCAAGTGGATGTACTATCGGAGGGGAGACTTGGGGTCAAACCTACGGGCTCCCTCGCTTTGGGTATTAGTTATAACATTTTTTTAATTATAGTTTCAAAACTATATTGAATGAAACAACCCACCACATTTATACACCATTTGTTATATGGTTTTCAAATCCCTCCATGTTTGGATTTCATTCGTTGCTTGGTTGGTCGTCGACCGGTCCGGTGGTTGACCCCCTTTTTAATTTTTAATTTTTGTTCCCTAGCCCTAATTGGTCATCCACGGGGTGCCACATGGCACCCTGTGGTTGGGCCACGTGGCACCTCCAAATTGGCTACATGTTTCCCAATCATCTGTCTAGTTGATTGTTGTGTGTGCGCCACCTGTCTTCCTAGTCATTTGTTGACATTGACGCCACATAGGTTTTTGTACTTCCATGTGGCATCTGTATGATTCCACATGGCACCTTTTTACTGGCCAAAGACGTGTCCAAAATGTCGAATTAACATGACACGTGGTAACCTCTCACGTTGACACATCATCATGTTGATGTCATCATTGCACAATCAACTATTGATGATTCCCTATTCTATGCCGACATCACTCTCTTTACTTTGACTAGGTTGACTGAAACTTTGACCAGCCATAACTTTGTCATTCAGAATCCATTTGAGGTGTCGTTTATGTCATTGGAAATATCTCGACGAGCTCTTTGACTTGGTTCCATTTTCACTAAGATTTGAGGACTTCGAATTTTTGGCCTTTTAGATCCTCCTAGATCATTCCTCCCCATTAAGAAGCTTTTGGACCACCAAAATCCTTATCAATCAAAAGATAAGTGAGGGAATTGCTCCCTCATTTTCCCCTTCTCGATCCACAATGCCTTTCTTGGATGTGTGCTATTAAGGCCCATGTTGAAGCCGCCCTTCTCGAAATAGGTGAAATGTATACTTAAGCCCAAAAAGATGGTTTTCGGAACTTCGTTTATTTCATGATTCTACCCACTAAAGCCGCAGTATCCCGACACATGAAATGGAAAAAAAAATTAGCTCTAACCACCATTACTATGACTAATCGAGGGTTATCACCTTTTATTACCTCGTACTCTTGCTCTTGGGAGTTACATGTTGAACATTTTTCAAACCTCCAACATGCGAAGTCGCGAAGTTGTTTTAAACTTACCCAGGTTAATATCAAGAATAAATCGCTTTAAACCTTAGTTAGTCATTATTGTGATATCCGACTTGGCGATTGCTTCCCCCAAAAGAATCACCTTTGTAACTCCGATCCATGAAGTCGTGATATTCATTAATTAAGCGTGGATTAATTAAAGGATTAAGTCAAATCACAGACAATCAACTAAATCGCACCATCGCGATTTCGGGTTTTTAGGATTCAAAGGCTAGGAGCAAAATCATCTGATACGGCGAACGCCGAAAAAGGGATTAGCAACTAAATCACACTTAATTAAAAGAAATAAACTAGATTGATTAACGCCTTAAACAACCTTTAACAAACACAGTTTACAGATGAAGTTTTGAATGTTTCTGCATTTTTCCAGGTCGCGAATAGTCTAGCATTGATGGCATTTATTTGGATTTCAGTGAGGTGATGGATACTAAGATCTTGTTTTACTTCTAAATATTTCTATTAATCGATTTGACCATTCTATCAGCAAGGACTCGCACAGGCTTAAATGATAAAGACAAAGGGGTTTCTTTCATTATTTCAGTTTTCATCTCTATTGTGCGCAGAGCCATTTCACCAGGATAACTTTTGTCTATGTTTTCAATCTTTCCTACGGGGATCTAGTTGCAAGGTTCTCTATCATGGCTCCATGAAAAGTTCCCAAGGCAGCTGCCGAGATTTTAGGTCAAGGTTTAGATGTTGTTTTTGATACCTCGCCCCGAAGTATTAATTCTGTCAAAACATGGACGTACGTTTCCAATGTTTTGCAATCAGAGTCGATAAATTGTTTGGATGATTCCAGTGGTAACGAGAAGGATGACTTGTCCACCAAATACAAAATCATCGCTCAAGCAGAGATGCACAAAATAGCGGCAAGGCTACGACTTCTTCCCTATTACGATATGATCAGATGGGTGCTAGACCATGTGGACATCCTGACTAGGATGATTATTAGTGAATAGAGGGTGACAGTTGGAACCTTCAGACTAGAGCAATTATAGGAAATATATAAATTGTCACCCACACCGAACCTTACTCACAATACCGAATTCCTAGAGGGTTTCAAGAAGAAGGAATGCAAGCAGTATGGAAAAAATTTATCCGATCTGATCAAATATTGGGTTTCGCACCCCGTGAAATTCAGGGCTGACACTAATGGGATTTATTCAATCTCCTCCTTAGAGCCACAATTCAAGTATATAGCGATGATGGCCTGTAAGTTGTATGGGAAGGAGGACACTACTCACTTTTTCCTCCCATGGGTACCGCTTATTCATACAGTTGTTGAGGGTTTCTATTTCAACTGGGCCAAATTGTTGTCTGACAGCCTGACTAGTCGAATTACTGAATACCAAGCACAGAAGGCAAGTAGGAATGCAACTTCGTTCTTTATGTATGCTTACATCATGGACACTATTTACTTCATGACACCTTTCCCACTAATGAATTGGAGCTGGGCTCCATCTAATATAGAGCCTATTCATGTCTAGCACTCAAAACTTTGGGAGGATAAAGCCAAAGGATTCGTCTACGAGATCTTCAACTGGGTAATGGTACCAGTGCATGTCTCCATCTTCGGCCATCCGCCTCCCAGGATTTCGGATAATATCACGACTAACCTGAGTAGCATGGAAGATTTCTATATAGAAGTGGAATTTTCATACATCAGGGTCTTTGGCACCTATATTCCCTCATATGCTTTGCCGCTATTCTTTCCAGACAAGCTAGTGTGTCGCAAGATCGCCAAACAAACTGTGCTCAGCGGGATAAGCAAAGAGCTCAAAGGAGTATCAAAAAAGGTATGGCCGCCCTTTCCCATTCACATTGGTGCATATTCTTTGTTATATTTTAGCGATGCCAGAGTCGAGGCTACGACCTTGGAGGAAATGAAATTGGTGGACATTGAGTTTAAGAAGCATGACTCTAATAAGGTTGTGAGTAATCACCTGGCGAGTTGTGGCCTGAAGAAATACGACACGAGGATTCACCTCATGATGAAATATTCCGGGGTACGAGGCCCTACTCTGAAGTCCTAATTCGGATTCAAGCCCTGCCGCCTGGAGTTATGGTCAATTTCTTTAAATTCCAGGAGCAACGACATAGATTCCTCCCCCAAGTTTTACAGGGCGAAACCCCAAAGATTTCGGTTACACAACAAACGTAATCCCAAGGCTCAAAGGACTCGAGTCCTGACAAGGAGGAGAACCAAGAGAAAACATGGGGAAGCTAGGACCTCATAACGAGGAGCCGAAATCCCCGATCAACAGGAAGGAAACTCAGGAAAGGGTATGCCGAGCAAGCAGGTCCAAAGTCAAGTAGAGATACCCTCACAAGGGGTGGGTGACTCACTATCACTCATATCAAGCAATCCATCCACGGATTCTATCCCGAAACAATCATCTAAGGAAATCGACAGTCCCATTGCTTCTATCACACCCTTATAGTTCACAAAGGGGAACCCTGATGCGGGATGGATTTTTAATGAAGAACTAATGCCCATTTATGTAGAAGAGTTACCTCCTAATGAATTTTTCTTCGATAAGAAAAGGAAGGTTGTGTTGAAGCAAGAATTGTATCAAAAAGCGAGCGTAGTGGCTAAATTTTTTTAAATCCTAGCAGAAGGAAAGGTTGTAGAAGAGGAAGAATTCATCGACGAGATAGTAGGAACACTAGGGGCTTATGCTACAACCAACCAGTATTCAGTTGGAACTTTGAAGGCACAATTGAAACGAAAGAACCTCTTGATCGGTAAGTTGGAAGCTAAGGTGGCTACGACAGAAGCAAATTCCAGGGATGAGGTGAGAAAAAGCCTCGAGCAAGCTAGAATAGCCAATTTGCAGGAGATAAAGAAACTTAGATCCGACCTTGAGCAGATGTGCCAGTCGGTGCAAATAAGCCAAATGTAGGTAAGCCGGCAAGAGCATCAAATAATATCGTTACAATTGAAATTAGATGTTGCCGAAAACTAGGTCTTAGATATAAGGATATTCCAATCCCAAACCATCGAAATCTGACAGAAGGTATTAGCAACTCAACAAGACAGTGGGAACCATTCATAATCATTTTCAGATGATAGATCAAGTGCTAGAAGATATCTCTTCGAGAGAAAGAGAAGTTGGGGCAGCTCGGGTTGCTTTCCAGGAGGCTGTTATAGCCACAACGAAAGTAGAGATGGTCAGTAGCTCCAAGTTATCCATTGCAAAACAAACCAGAGGTAATATCTTACTGAAGGTGTGGGAGAAGAATATATCAAAGAGCAGGGGAAGAGCTAAAGAGGTAAGGAATTATTGTGAGGAAACATTCTCCTTGATAAACAAAAGTTTGTTAGACCTTGATAAGGAAGGCAGTGCTGGGACGCTAGGAAAAATCAATATAGCTAAACACCTGCTAGATATCAAGGAAAATGTGGAAAAGGAGCAAGCTGAAATATCCCAAATAAGTCAAGTTGATATGGTCCAAATGGAGAAATGGCTAGTAAATCCAAGTTTACAATTATGGTCTATCATCACAGAAGACAGACAAGTGGGAAAAAGATTGCCATAGTTGGCAAAGAATTGTTACACCTTTGAGGCAAACAACCAAGCAGAGCCTTCCAGGTTGATAGCCCAGTTGGTTGAAAGGTGTGTCAATTTCATTGAGCAGTTGAAAGGGCAGGCTTCTGGTGTTAAATGATGACAGATGTCACTCCGTTCTATTTTTGGAGCCAGAGGAGTAGAGAAAGGAAGGCGCTCTGCCCTTATGAAGGAAGACAAAAGACAAGGAAATGAAACGCTTCAATTTTTCATTTGTAACTGACAAGTTTCTAGAACGATTGGAATTCAAAATGTTTAGAAGTTTATTTAAATATACATTTTGAAAAGTCTTCCAGGGGGGGATTTTTCTTTTTGGGGCCAACTGTAATAGATGATTTCCTATGCCAAAATTAATGAAAAAGAAATTCAAAGACTTTGAATTCCGTGAAGACTGAGTTATGTGTTATTCTCTATTATCTCATGTCCATTTTCATTTCTCATATCTATCTTTGATGAATTCTCAGCTGCAATTTAGTGGAACTTCTACTGTGGTGATCAACTGTCTAGTCTTATAAACATTTGCAGTTTTTCCTTTGTATCGGCT
This sequence comes from Picea engelmannii, assembly GCA_009831015.1. Lineage (NCBI taxonomy): Eukaryota > Viridiplantae > Streptophyta > Pinopsida > Pinales > Pinaceae > Picea > Picea engelmannii. Next base: position 217,932 of record ML798819.1, read on the forward strand.
ATCAGCAGGTACAAGACCTGTGAATTACTTAGATCTCTATATTTTATGCTTTGTCAAAGTGTTTTCTTGTCCATTTTATTCTTTTGTTACAGCGTGAGATTCTCCCTCGTTTGGAGCCTTGCATTGTTGATAGCTTAATGTTTTCTTACATTTCATGCATGATTTTTTTAAAGTTAGCTCAGTTATGGGAAAAGGCCTTTGGTTTTGTTATACTATTAATTCAGATCTGAGAAATCTTTCTTTTATAATCTAAAATTGAAATAGCATTTTAAAACATCAACCCCCTTTAAAGCTATGTTTCTCCATGACTGTACCCATTTTAAGACAGCCCAACATTGAACTCGGCCATCAAATCAAACCAACATCGCTTTGAATATTTTCGATACTACACTTAAGACTACCATCACCTGGGCAGAGATCGAACATTCATGGGCAGCCATCAAACGAGATATCAACATCCAAGAACATTTGGAAGCTAGACAAAGACAACTCAGAAATCAGCCATAGCTTCTTTCCCTGAAGTTTGTTCTTTTCCTTTTTATCACTCACTCACTTTTGGATGCCTAGACTCTATACTTTATAGCCTTAAGTACAGAATCTGGGACAACATCTTTCTGGCACCATTGCCAGGGACGAAGAATCGTAGTCACTTTCCCCTGAGAGAACGCCATTTCCAAGTTTCATTTTTTGATAGTGAACAAAGAGCGAACACCTTGTTAAGGATAAACCTTTATCATTCACTTGGCGACTCCACTTTTAAGAAAGCTGGCATCCATTCGAAGGAACACCAGAAAAAACCCAGATGCTAAACAAACCGTGCCAGTTTTCGACCCTGAAAAAATACTAAAACCAAGGGGCCTCTTCAAACAAAACATTATTGTTTACGAATCCAAGTCTACTCAGTCCAAAGTTAATATCCCTCTTGAACCTTCATCCTCGCATGAAATTTCTCTTGGAAAAACTTCGGACAATACTATCGAAGCTGAGCCCCTAAACCCTGAGTTGATCCTACCTGAGATCAAGGCCGAAACCTCTCCGACTACCTCTTACGTTAGTAGGGGTGAGACGTCTGTTGTAAATCTTATCCCTATTAATATCCCATCGACTCTTGATACAAACCTCTTTGTAACTCAAGGCTTTGAAGAAGGTACCACACACTCAGATTCGACGTCGGTGGGTTCTCCCATTTACGTATCCTTCAAATCAGAGGAACCAAGTCCCCGTGTACCCTCTCTCCCTTTCCCAACTTTCACCTCCCCTGATAAAAAGTTCCCCAAATTTCTCCCCCTCCACCTCAGGGAAGCTAGAGAGTCATTATACATCTTCGCCAACCCTCTTTATAATGCACCGATTTCCTCTCCTAGGTTATCCATGGCCGCTACCAAAGGAGGAGCAGGAGGAGCAGGAGGTCAAGGCCAAAATCCACTCCCCAGGGTTTTCGCCAAGGTAGCCACTAGATACACCCCCTTGGTCCTTCCAGTACCCCTCCATGATTTACCAAAAAACTATATGAATAATTTGCCCAAGTTCACAGGAGAAGGAGATCTAACCACTATCGAGCACATCAACTTCTTCGATCAATTCGTTGATATTCTAGGTCTCGAACATGAGGACGTGTATTCCCGTTTGTTTGTCCAAACTTTCAAAGGACAGGTAAGAACTTGGTTTCGGAGCCTTCCCCCAGGTTCAATATTATCCTACGATGCACTAGAACACCTATTTCTCAGACAATGGGGTGAAAAGAAGGATCATTTATACTATTTGACCGAGTTCGAGTCTTTAAAGAAAAAGGGATCAGAAACTGTTATGGAATTTATCCATATATTTAACAAGTTGTACAATAAGATACCTGTTGAAGTTAAACCGTCCCAACCCGCAGCCAAAGTAACTTTTGTAGGAGATTTTGAACCCGATTTCGCTCTACTGTTAAGAGAATGGAGAGGAGCCGACTTAACCTGAATGCAGGATGACGTTGTGGAAATTGAGTCAAACATGATGGCTTCGGGTAAATTAAAAACAAAAATCGAAACAGGAAACAGGGAAACCAAACGTTTTAGAGAACAAGTAGGTCCCTCTGGATCTGAAAGGTCCTCAGATGACAAAATGGATGACATGGCTAGAATAATAAAAGAGCTATCAAACAAAATCTCAAGAATGGAGCTAGACCAATCCAAAGCTGATCAATTCGTTAAGAAAGAATTCAGGAGAAACCCCAATCCTCATATTCAACAAAGATAGATTAAAAATGAAGATCAAAAAATTCAAACACCTCTAAAAAATGAAAATTTTATTGGAGGAAATGATATGCAAGAGTTCGAGGATTTGGAAGAAGACGTAAACAATTTAGGCGACGGTTGTATACAACCTCATTTAACAAAAGAAGATTATGAGAAGTCTCTAAACATTGAACAATCATCGGGTGAAGATAATAACATGAACAACGTTGATGATCCCGCTTATCAAGGAATGGTCGACACCATAATGTCTAAGCTCCAACATAAGTACAATCTGAGGCTTAAAAACAAACCGGTGTCGACTGCTCAACCCAAGAAAATTTTGCCTAGAGGTGAAACATACAAGCCCACCCCGAAAGAGACTGAGACGCACCAAAATGATAAAGTAAACGGGGCAAACTCACAGAATACCAAAATAAAAGAGACTGAGATCCAAGTGAGAAGAATCAAGACAGTCGAAACGCAGACACCAGGAACCACAAGCATTGAAAATAAAACAATGCAAACAGATAAATTGGAAAGGAAGGAATCTGATGTTTCAGCCAAAGAAACAAATAGAGTTGTGGGAGGTTTTAGCCTAGAAAATGAGATAAGAAAGATCAAAATACTGATACCTTTAGTCAAGTTGGCTAAGAACCCTGTGTACCTAAAACAAATAACCAAAATGATAAATTTTTCAGATTTAGAGAATCAGTCTGACGTAATAAATTTGGAAGACGATAAGCCTAACATCACTTTTGGCCCACATTTCGAAGGGGCCAGGGACACCGTCGCCCCCTTCTACATCACCTTGAACGTGCACGATCGACTGCTGCATAATTGCATGCTGGACTCTGGAGCCTCTCATAATGTGATGCCTAAATCTATTATGGATAGATTGGGCCTCGAAATCACCAGACCATATGGAGATATTTACTCATTTGATTCAAGGAGAGTTAAGTGCATGGGCATGATCAAAGATTTAGTAGTCACTCTCGCCCAGGTTCTAGTGAAAAACTTTATAATGGATGTAGTTATCGTTGATATACCCCCTAAGTATGGTTTTCTATTATCTAGATCTTGGGGATCCAAGCTTGGGGGATCACTTCAGCTGGATATGACTTACGCCACTATCCCTGTTTTCAGTGGTCAATTCACTCGATTGTACAGGGAAATGTGATTGGCATATACGGTAAGTGATCCGAAGAATCCTAATAATTACCCTATTTATGTCGTCAATCAAGATCTGGGGAATTGTATATTATCTTTTGATGATAGTGTAAGTGATTGTGTAGAAGAAAAGTATCTAGATGAAAATAAATTGGAAGCGACAGTTAAAAACGTGTATAGCACTGGAACTTGCAAAATGTTTTTTGATGGTGCTTCGTCATGTGAAGGACTAGGTGCGGGAGTGTTTTTCGTAGCGCCTGAAAATGAATTTGTTATCCCCTTCTCTTATAGGCTTCAGTGGGACGTAGACTACACAAATAACGCATGCGAGTATGAATCTCTAGTCTTGGGACTAGAAGCTACCAAGAAGCTAAGCATAAAGAACCTGGAAGTCTATGGAGATGCAAAGATGATTGTGAAACAGGTGAATTGGTAGTACCAGGCCAAACACCCGAGACTAAGGTATTACAGAAATTGTGCTTGGGACCTAATGGAGAATTTATTTTCATCTGTAAATGTTCATTTCATCCCACGCATAGAAAATCCGCAAGCCGATTCGTTAGCCAAAGAGGCCTCTACCTTTGCACCCCCTACCACATTCAAACTAAAGTACCACATAGAGGTAAGGCACAGACCCTCCATACCAAACAACATACAACATTGGCAGGTATTCGAAGATGACAAGAAAATCAAAAAGTTCCTGGAAATTGTAGATGAGTTCGTCGAAACCCACATTGACCAGAAAAACCAAAATGACCATGCCTAGATTATGCAAGAGGGGGAGGAGCCTCAGGTGTTCCAAGAAAAAATCTCAAACCATCGCATGCTAGTGTTAAAAAATAATCAGATCCCTAAGGGTATGATACCTATGGAAAGGTTGTATGATCAAAATGACATGCCTCTGAAGTCTACCTTGCAACCCCAACCAGAGGAGGTCGAACACTGTGATGTAGGCACCATGTTGACGGGCGAAAATGACCATCCGTCAATTGGAAGAACGAGTCCAGTCTAGGGTTGTCTAAGTAACCCAAGTCGTTTGGTATAACTCGTTATGACAGGTTTAATGGCTCCGTTGGCCAATCTAAGAATCCTAAAAGAAACAAAATAAAAGAAAATAAATAAATAACTAATTACTAAATACTCTCTCTCTCTCTCTCTCTCTCTCTCTCTCTCTCTCTCTCTCTCTCTCTCTCTCTCTCTATATATATATATATATATATATATATATATATATATATATATATATATACACACACACACATACACATGCTCTGATGTGACTGTAATAGACGTATTTAAGAAAAAGATAGATAACTCTCATTTATATACATTATTTACAAGTTGTAAGTTTTAATCTAAACTTACTAAACTCAATGTGAAAATGAATGCTTTGAAGAAGTAGATAAAGAAAGTACATAAAAATATTTTTGATTTTTCTTTTATAAGTCTTAAACTAATGGAAGAAAATGTTATGAAACAGAAACGTATAGATAGTCAAAAGCCAAACTTTACATTCGAATTTCAGTGATAAACAAATAGCAGAAAAATGAAATTAAACTAACCTGTTAGCGAGCTAATGATATGCATTCAAACATCTGTGCGATCAGAAAACATTTAACCACCTTGTCCAGGAGAAAAAACCTGCAATGAACCTTAAGTCTGTACTGAATAAATGCAGAACAATTATGTTGGCAATTAAATTTTAATAACAGAAAGAATGATACCAATATTTACCCTAATCTCATGATTGCAAGTAATTACATTAAGAAAAATCTTTTAACAAACATCCTTGCATTTAATCTTTCAACGAAAATTAAAGGAGAAATCCTGTAATTGAAGCTGAATAGATGATCACACGATTAATATCTGAAGCAATTATTTATGGACAACATTTATAAATGAATTATCCCAATAACATAATAAATCATGAAGACTAAAGCTATCAAAACCTATTATCATATCAGGATAAACAAAACTTAAATGAAGACACCATCCACAAGAAGCTAAAGCCGAAATGTGCATTGTTGTTCCATTAAAGTTTGTAAATCAAACGTCCATTTTCTGCCCCAGGCGAGGATGGTTTCATTACAAAGAGCTGTATTATTTAAAGAGTTTAGGAAAACTTGGCATCCTATCTTCTAAGATAGAATCAAATCCCAGGATGATTTGCTAATTACAAAAATAGAGGGTAATAAAACCACTCAATATCAAATTGTATCTCTTAAGATTAAAAGAGTTTGTTTCTGTTTACAAAATGAGCCAAAAAAATGGCTAATGACGCCAGAAATGATCCATATCATTATGTCTCCACAAGCTGCCCGATATCCTAAAAGGAAAAATGAAAATAATGAAATTTAGATATTAATTTAACTAACATATTCTAAATTTCTATATGAGAAATTTGACTTGGCTACAGAATCTGCCAATCTTATTGTTACCAACAGAAATCTAAATTAATCCATATTAATTAGAAAATAACAATAAAATCATAACTAAGATAAAAAAAACATATCTTACCTTTCAACTGAGTGCTAAATTCGAATTATAAGACTTTAGAGTTAATAATAGCTTTGACACACTCAACATTTTTTTATTATTATATTTTCAGTTCTCTTCAGGCGTTTCCCTTGCCTTTGTGCTTTGAACTTGAGTCTGTGGTTTTCAACCGTTAATGAGTCAATCTGAGCTGTGAGGGTCTTGATCTTTGCTTGAAGGGAGGGGACACCTGTGTAATACTTGTCTATCCAAAATAAACACACCTCACACCATAGATCTGGAATAGTTGATTGAGGAGACATAAGACTGTGCGTCAAAACGCTTCCACTATCCACTGTGGGTTTTTGGATGAGTTTGATAAAGAGATTTGGGCAGACAAAATGTTCATACTCAGGATCTTTAAAAACCCCATGACTAGCATCTCGTTCCTTAGATAAAGGTTGTTTGGGAAATTCCCTTGCGTGAGGGTTTTCATACAAAAGATCAGGCCTGGCATTTGAGATCCTGAGAGGCTTCTCTATCAAGAGTTTTTCCACCACAGTGCTTTCTACAGTAATTGCCATAGAAAAATAAAAATAAATAAATAAACGTTTTCCTCAACCAGAACAAAAAAACTAAGAAAGTTACCTCCAAAAAATTGAGACATATCTCTGCAATGATCCAATTTATGGAGAAACTGCCTGCAATGAAGATAAAAGGGCTCATTTCGGTTCTGGGTTTTCAAGGGTTTGATCTAATTCGTCACCGTTTTCTTAGAAACGCTCTCGCAAAAACGTGTCTCTGGTATGCAAAACGAGATTGGACAGACAGTCACAAAGGCGACCAGAACTCGTTGTGAGTATAAGGGGGATCAGTAACAGAGAAAAACCCCATCCTAAAACAAAGGAGTAAGATAGAATTCACCCTGGTGCATCCAGAATGTGAGCACATGGGATTCCAAGCCATGAAAATCAGGCGTTTTTAGGTAATGGATGCCCTGAGGACCGAGTGATTGAAAACCTTAGCTCGTAATGATGGATCTGTGGATTCATAATGCCACTTCACACAGAGTACAGGGTAGGACTGAGTTATGTTTAAATCTCATCAAATGTAAAGGGTGAAGTCAAGCTGCTAAGGTTAGGAGAGGATTTTCTTTACAAGCCAAAAGCATATCGATATTTAAAACCAAAGTTGACTTACCATGAATCTTAAATGAAACACACATGAATTCTCTTTGTCAATCAATTATTGGCATACAAAGTATCCAAGGTATAACTTTCAATCCGAGGACAATCTTAAAACACATGTTTCTTTTATGAGTTCAAAGCAAAAAAGCATTCAGTAGAAGGGGTTAAAACATATTAAACCTTTCAAGACCAAGCCTTATTTCTTTTTTAAATTAAAATATGATTTTCAAGTTTTAATACTTCATTCATGCTTTCAGTCATGAATGAAGTATAAAACTGCAAAAATAAAATAAAAATAATAGGAATAATCAAAACATCATTTTTACAATTTAAAATTCACCTTCAAATATTTACATGATGAAGCGTAGGCAGCCACAAGAATTGTTTATTTGTCATTTTTAAAAGGAAAAAATCATGTATGGCTGCCAACAATGGCGACTTATTGGGAGAAGTAGTTATCTCTGTGTCACCGACTAGTTCATGTTAGGGATGCTTAGAATGATTACAAATCCAAGAATAGTTGAAGGAAATCAAGCATCTCAACAATCATTACACAGTCCAACTTTAGATATCTTCCTATTCAAATGAAATCTGGTGACAAATTTTAACTACGAGAGCAACGATGTTCAAGTCAATGGCTTCGATACTGTTAATAGGGCCACTGCTGCCAGCAAGCGTCCATAGCCTTGACAGGGATGTCAATTAACCCACTCTGACACCTCTACCCTATCTAAGAAATTTCAATTCAAAATGAAGGATGCTTATGACCAATATCAAAATTTATACCTGAGAATTTTCTTGAACCCGACATTCTTCGCTGCCAGTGGGCCTGTTTAGTGCCCCGATGAAGTTGTCTTGGCATCGTGCATGCATTTACCCACTACCAGTAGACATGTTCAGTATCCCGACGGGTTTACAAACACTTCCCACAACTCTCAAGAAATTATTCACAATCTGATATAAATTTAAAGATATCCAGAAGAGCAGGGTGATGCTGAAAATTCTGGTTTTTAAAACACTTGTTATTTTCCAGCCTTTAATTATTTCTTAGTCACATTCATTATGATCTGAAGTTAGTTTCTAGATGAAACCAATTTTTCAAGGACAGGAAGGCATACTTGAGTTTATTTCTTTAAAAGCTGGGATAACATAAAAATCTTTAAAGATGATCGTGTCTGCTCATGATTATAAAGTGAGACCAAGAAATCGGTTTCAAACAAAAAATTTCTTTAGCTAGTCTGTGTTTCAGCAATTCATAGCATTGATGCTCTTGAGAGGACCTTAACAGTCGCTTCATAATGATGCATTCTATCTCCCTTCCATGGACTAAAAGGTGACACGACATAAATTTATCCAAAAAGCAGTGAAAACAAACAAAATGAAAATAACCAAAAGCTAGAAAACAAAAATAAATCAAAACAGAAAAGATATGTACAAATATGGATCTAAAAACATCACATGAAATATCTCTTTAGAAACTGAAAGAAAATAGAAAAATCCTCATTGATGTGAATACAGTCCTACTCGTGGTACCTTGGGTCAGGGTTGAAGTTACAATTCAAATTTATTTATCTCTTTACTTTCCATTTAAAATTTTCATGATAATACTACAGCTTTGAAAAGAAATATTCAACAAAAAGAAGAGAGAAAAGGATCAAGTGGACTTCCCTGACAACGGTCATATTATGGTTCTCTTGGTGCACCCACTTCTACTCATGACTGCATTATTACAAAGAGAAATAGTGAGGAATAAAACTAAAATAAAACCTACTCCTAAACCTACCCTAACTACTAAACAAATCAAAATACTACATGAAGTCATGCTTCCAATGTAGCCATCGGAGTAACTCCAATCCTACAGTAGAAAAAAATTCACATATTACTAACAAGAATGGTAGTATATCAAAAAATGACTGAAATATATCATACTTGCCTTCATAATCATCATTTAAAAGTAAAGTAAGCATGATCTTACGATTCCCTTGAACATTCTTGTTGTATGAATCCTCCAGCCATTCAGAAATCTTGTCATGATATGGGTCATAATGGAATAGGCGTGTGTAAGTAAGTTTGAAAAACTTTTCAAGATTATGGGGAAATGATATAACCATCAGCCAAGGCTGAAGTGCCCCATCCTCCTGACAATTCTCTAAGTGTTCATTAATTTCTTCACATGGAGGATCTAAAATAAATATGTCATGCCTACTTCCAAGATACTTAGGTAAAAACAAAGCAAGCACAACTTTATCTTTATTATGAAGATTTTTTATATACGAATATTCAAGCCATCCTAAGATCCTGTCACAAAAATGAGGATGCAAACCATGACTTTGATGAAACGAATATATCAAGGGGGAACTCATCATAAGAGGATTCATGACATCAATTAGATCATTGGTTTGAATGCTTCCTTTGATGAGATTGATCATTTCAAAATGTGAAGCATAAACATTAAAATTCAAGCTAATCAAAGAACAAATACTCAGCGTAGAATGTTTGATCTCCATAAGATAGAGTGCATTGTATTTTTCAACAATAAACTGTGTAAAACCATCTCGCAACATGTCCTTTTCCCATGTGAGTGATGAAAGTGAAAGAGCGCCAAATCTGACTTTATTAATGTTATGTTTGGAATTAATTTCACCAAATATTGGCATATCGAAAGGATATGATTGTGGCGGAAAAGAGTAGGATGTTGTAGGTAAGGTATCAAGTCCACCGGAATCTAAGAAGAGATCAGGATATAAAGAATAAAATGAATAAAAAATAAGCACATGAAAATAATCTCTTGAGCTATGATATTTAACAATGGTATTCTCAAGACATTTCTCTTCACTTTCTTTAAAACTCTCACTCTGTTTTGGTGACAAATTCTTCAACATAATATGATCATCTAGATTTTCCTCCCGTATGATAGATAATTCAAAACTTATGTGACAAACGTCTAGTCTTTCCTGTGGATAAAGTACATTTTGAGGATGAAGGTTTAAGGTTTCTCCTTCCAATTACATATTTTCTTCTCTAATCAGTTTCATAGGAGTGTTAGAATGTTTAAGATGATTTTCGTCCCTTAAGTGTTCTTCAATGACTGAGTTTAAATATTGATTAGAGCATGAGTTACAAGACTAAGGATATTCACCTTGACCGAGAATCGAATCTTCTTCCACGATGGCCGAAGACTGAAAATATAATGATTTAGAGGAAAAACCAGTTTGGTTTTCAGTAAGAACCTAGTCAGTAGATTCTACCTCCCTTGCTTGTTCAAAATTTTTGGATGGATTCCTGTCATCTTGTGAACAAAATTCTTCTCGCAAATGAGTGATAGGATTTGAAATTGGTTCTTCTTTCGCGATTGAATATGACTGGATGAAAGGGATGCAAGCATCAGAGAGGAGATTTAATACAAATGACATGTCATCGAGATTAAATTTACAGAGGATATGATAGATTCTTGTCGAAAAGTCTTCCAAAGATGAATCACCATTGATTAGCGAAGTCTGAAATTCTTCACATAATTGATTGTAATCATAAATTTCAAAAGCATCTAAAAATTCATCTACAAATTGAAACCGATAAAAAATGTGACATGTTGGAAAAGACTCACACCAATGTTTAATCTGACCTCTAAAAGTAAAAGTGAACAATCTGCATAAAACTCTTAAATCAGAAATGTCATGTTTGATGCATTTGCACCAAAACTTGTTAAGGTGGTGTTTAGCAGATGCATTGCCTCCACCATCAAAGGTGAGTTTGGACAAGCGAGACACTGTCTCATTGGGAACATCAGGTAATGATAAGTGGAAAGCATGTTCCAACACAGTGATTTGTGGAGCCATGGGGAAATTAAATACATTCGAAATAAAGGCTCCTACAAGGCCATCTTGTCAGTCTGGCCCTCCTTCTAGTGCCATTTGTTGACAGGCGAAAATGATCGTCCATCAATTGGAAGAACGATTCCGGTCCAGGGTTGTCTAAGTAACCCAATCCATTTGGTATAACTCGTTTTGACGAGTTTAATGGCTCTGTTGGCCAATCTAAGAATCCTAAAAGAAACAAAAGAAAATAAAAGAAATAAATAACTAATTACTAAATACTATATATATATATATATATATATATATATATATATATATATATATATATATATACACACACACATGCTCTAATGTGACTGGAATAGACGTATTTAAGCAAAAGATAGGTAACTCTCATTTATATACATTATTTACAAGCTGTAAGTTTTAATCTAAACTTACTAAACTCAATGGAAAATGACTGCTTTGAAGAAGTAGATAAAGAAAGCACATAAAAATATTTTTGATTTTTTTTTATAAGTCTTAAACTAATGGAATAAAGTGTTATGAAACGGAAACATATAGATAGTCAAAAGCCAAACTTTACGTTTGAATTTTAGTGATAAACAAATAGCAAAAAAATGAAATTAAACTAACATGTTAGCGAGCTAATGATATGCATCAAAATATCTGTTCGATCATAAAACATTTAACCACCTTGTCTAGGAGAAAAAACCTGCAATGAACCTTAAGTCTATTATGAATAAATGCAGAACAATTATGTTGGCAGTTAAATTTTAATAACAGAAAGAATGATACCAATAGTTATTGTGATCTCTTCATTTCAAGTAATTACATTAAGAAAAATATTTTAGCAAACATCCTTACATTTAATATTTCAATGAAAATTAAAGGATAAATTCGGTAATTGAAGCTAAATAGATGATCACACGATTAACATATGAAGCAATTATTTATGGACAACATTTATAAAGGAATTATCCCAATAACATAATAAATCATGCAGACTAAAGCTATCAAAATTTATTACCATATCACGATAAACAAAACTTAAATGAAGACACCATCCACAAGAAGCTAAAGCCAAAATGTGCATTGTTGTTCCATTAAAGTCTGTAAATCAAACGTCTATTTTCTACCCCAGGTGAGGATGGTTTCATTACAAAGAGTTGTATTATTTAAAGAGTTTAGGAAAACTTAGCATCCTATCTTCTAAGATAGAATCAAATCCCAGGATGATTTGCTAATTACAAAAATAGAGGGTAATAAAACCACTCAATATCAAACTGTATCTCTTAAGATTAAAATAGTTTGTTTCTGTTTACAAAATGAGCCAAAAAAAATGGCTAATGACCCCAGAAATGCTCCATATCATTATGTCTCCACAAGCTGCCCGATATCCTGAAAGGAAAAACGAAAATAAAGAAATTTAGATATTAATTTAACTAACATATTCTAAATTTCTATATGAGAAATTTGACTTGGCTACAGAATCTGCCAATCTTATTGTTACCAACAAAAATCTAAATTAATCCATATTAATTAGAAAATAACAATAAAAGCATAACTAAGATACAAAAACAAATCTTACCTTTCAATTGAATGCTGAATTTGAATTATAAGACTTCAGAGTTAATCATAGCTTTGACACACTCGATGTTTTTTTATTATTATATTTCCAGTTCTCTTCAGGTGTTTCCCTTGCCTTTGTGCATTGAACTTGAGTCTGTGGTTTTCAACCGTTAATGTGTCAATCTGAGTTGTGAGGTTCTTGATCTTTGCTTGAAGGGAGGGGACATCTGTGTAATACTTGTCTATCCAAAATAAACACACCTCACACCGTGGATCTGTAACAGTTGATTGAGGAGACATAAGACTATGTGTCAAAATGCTTCCACTGTCCACTGTGGGTTTTTGGATGAGTTTGATAAAGGGATTCAGGCAGACAAAATGTTCATACTCGAGATCTTTAAAAACCCCAGGACTAGCATCTTGTTCCTCAGATAAAGGTTGTTTAGGCAATGCCCTTGCGTGAGGGTTTTCATACAAAAGATCAGGCCTAACATTTGAGATCCTGAGAGTATTCTATATCAAGGGTTTGTTCACCACAGGGGTTTCTACAGGAATTGTTGTAGCAAAATAAAAATAAATAAATAAACGTTATCCTCAACCGAAACAAAAAAACTGAGAAATTTACCTCCAAAAACTCGAGAAATCTCTGCAAAGATCCAGTTTTTGGAGAAACGACCTGCAATGAAGGTAAAAGGGATCATTTCGATTCTGGGTTTTCAAGGGTTTGATCTAATTTGTCACGGTTTGCTCAAAAACTCTCTCGCAAAAACATGTCTCTGGTATGCAAAATGGGATTGGATAGACAGTCACAAAGGCGACCAGAACTCGTTGTGAGTATAAGGGGGATCAATAATAGAGAAAAACCCCATCCTAAAACAAAGGAGTAAGCTAGAAGTCACCCTAGTACATCCAGAATGTGAGCACAAGGGATTCCAAGCCATGAAAATCGGGCGTTTTCAGGTAATGGATGCCCTGAGGACCGAGTGATTGAAAACCTTAGCTCGTAATGATGGATCTGTGGATTCATAATGCCACTTCACACAGAGTACAGGGTACGACTGAGTTATGTTTAAATCTCATCAAATGTAAAGGGTGAACTCAAGCTGCTAAGGTTAGGAGAGGATGTTCTTTACAAGCCAAAAGCATATCGAGATTCAAAACCAAAGTTGACTTACCATGAATCTTAAATGAAACACACCTAAAGTCTCTTTGTCAATCAATTCTTGGCATACAAAGTATCCAAGGTATAACTTTCAATCCAAGTACAATCTTAAAACACGTGTTTCTTTTATGAGTTCAAATCAAAAAAACATTCAGTAGAAGGGGTTCAAACATATTAAACCTTTCAAGACCAAGCCTTATTTCTTTTTTAAATTAAAATACGATTTTGAAGTTTTAATATTTCATTCATGCTTTCAGTCATGAATGAAGTATAAAACTACAAATATAAAAAATATAATAGGAATAATCAAAACATCATTTTTACAATTTAAAAGTCACCTTCAAATATTTACATGACGAAGCATTGGCAGCTACAGGAATTGTTTATTTGTCATTTTTAAAAGGCAAAAATCATGTATGGCTGCCAACACACCGCTAGGGAACCTAGAATAGTGAAACTATCAAAGTACCTTCTTCTTGAGATAAAAATCAAATATACAGACTTACTCGGATGATATAAAGATGTTTTTGCATGGTCTTACTATGAGCTCAAAACCTATGACACCTATGTGATTGAGCACAAGATACCTTTGAAACCTGGTGTTAAACCCTTTAGACAGAAACTCAGACAAATCAACCCCATTTTACTGTCTGTGGTCGAAAAAGAAGTAAAAAATCTTTTAGACGCAAAAATAATTGTACCTCTTAGGTACTCTGACTGGGTGGTGAACCTAGTCCTAGTTAGGAAGAAGAGTGGGGAGATTAGACTGTGTGTAGACTTTAGAAATCTAAATAAGTCCTCTCTCAAAGACAATTATCCTCTACCCAAAATGGATCACGTCTTGGAAAAGGTATGATCCGGGGCAGGATCTTTTATGATTATGGTTGAGTTTTAAACTTGCATGAATATTTTAACCATTTGAGAATTTAACGAAAGAATGAGGAAAGAAGAGGATTATATCAGTCAAATACACATATGCAGATCTGAAAACAATA
>ML798819.1:237608-256184 GCA_009831015.1 Picea engelmannii
GAATCAACGCCCGGTCATATGATATGGTTTTATAGCTATGCGCCGAGGGCTGGGGCGAAGCCCCGGCCCTCGTTGTCGCCCAACGAACCAACGAACCAATTCAATTACAATTCGCCCGATTACTTTAACAACAAACACCGTTTGCCATGCTGGTTAGCCCGATTGTGTTAAGTCATTCGCCCACCAGAGGTCGCGGGTTCGACCCCCGACAGCCACAACCAAACTTTTAACACATACCAAACCAACCAATACGACGGGGACACGTGGCGCCCTCCGATTGGGCCACGTGTCTCCTTATTATTTGCCCCTCAAACCGGACACGTGTCTACCTGTTATTCACCAGAATCAACCAAACAAACTGTGCCACGTCACCTGCCACTTGTCAAGCGCTGATTAGCCCACATCATCGTACGGTCGCCACGTCGATGCTGACGTCATCGTGCCACGTGTCACCCTGTGAGTGGTGACACGTGTCACTTTTTTATTGGCCCAACCGTACCTGAAAACGCCGAATCCGCCTGCCACGTGTCACCTTCCTATGCTGCCACGTGTCATCATCCGGCGCTGCCACGTGTCATCATCCTGCGCTGCCACGTGTCATCATCCTGCGCTGCCACGTGTCATCATCCTGCGCTGCCACGTGTCATCATCCTGCGCCGCCACGTGTCGTGTTCTGGTACCGCCACGTCACTGTACGACATATGCCACGTGTCGTCTCCTGATGCTGCCACATCACTGTACGGACGCTGCCATGTCATCTGTACGAACTGACACGTGTCTGTACGGACTGTACGGACAGGTACAGTCAGCATCCAAAATTTGCCTGTTTGGCTCCGCGGACAGAATGCGATATCTTCCTCATACGGATTCCGTTTGTGATAAAAATTATACCACCGGAATCAGGAAGACGAGACGGACGCAATGGCACATGTTTCGTCTGATTCCGAGCACTTTCATTTTTGAGCATTTTTCAAGCCCTATCAGGCTTCTGGATCTGTTTTCAGATGAAGGTAGCTGGGAAAATAGGATGTCGATGATCGATGGATTTTCCAGTTACAACCAAATTGTTGTCAACGAGCATGATAAAGAAAAAACAACTTTCACCACCCCTTGGGGCACATTTATGTATGACAAAATGTCTTTTGGTCTGATGAATGAAGGTGTTACCTTCTAGCGCGCTATAGATATCACTTTTGTCGGTGAAAGAGATAAATTCGTGGTCATCTACCTTGACGATTTAACTATTTTTTGTAAATCCGATGAAGACCATATGATACATCTGAAGCAAATGTTCGACGAATGCTGAAAAATTTGGTTTGTCCTTAAACCCCAAGAAGTCTCACTTTGTGATGCAAGAAGGTAAACTCTTTGGCCACATTGTGTCTCGAGACAAAATTAAAATCGACCCTAAAAGGGTAGAAGCTATAGACACCAAAAATATTCCTAGAAATGTAAAAGAGATTCAGTCATTTTTAGGAAAAATAATTTTTTTGAGAAGTTTTATCCCAAACTTTGCTGAAATTGTGAAATTGATCACAGATATGCTAAAGAAGAACAACGAAGTGAAATGGATGGCGAAAGATAAAGCGTCATTTGCACCCATCAAGAAAGTTATCAGCGAAGCACCCGTACTAGCAAGCCCTAATTATCTAAAAGATTTCTTGATTTTCTTGTTCGCCTCTGAACACACAGTGGCGACAGTACTCCTCCAGAAGAATGAAGAAGGTTTCGAGAAACCAATAGCTTTTTTTAGTAAAAGTCTTAGAGATTCTGAATTGAGATATGATATAATGGAGAAACAAGCGTATGCTATGGTGAAGGCATTGAATGCTTTTAAAACCTACGTGCTACACTCCAAGGTAATTTCATATGTGCCCACCAGTTCAGTAAAAGATATATTGGTTCAGCCCAACAACAATGGGAAGAGGGGTCAATGGCTTGCTAAAATTCAAGTATTCGATCTAGAGGTGAAACCGACGAAGCTAGTAAAAGGACAGGGTTTAGCTAAGCTCTTAGCTGAATCAAATTTCAGAGCACTTGGAATGAATAAACTACAGGGATATGAAGGATCTAGGGACATAAACAAGCTCGATGACCAAATAGCTACAACCAGAATCAAAGAGAAGTTTGCCTTATCGGACTGGTATAAAGACATAGTGTCCTGCCTACTAACCCTGAAATGCCCTAGCGATCTGTCTCCAGCTAAAGCCAGGACACTGAAGCTGCATGCGGTGAAGTATTGTATATCTGAAAGCCAATTGTACTGGAAGGACCCATTAGGTTTCCTACTGGTTTGTTTAGTAGAATCAGAAACAGAGGGGGTCATAAACGAATTTCACGAAGGAGTATGCGGAGGGCATCACGCCTGGAGAGCAGGATATTATTTGCCTAAACTATTCTCAGATGTCAACGCCAAAGTCAGAATCTGTAACCCTTTCCAGTTGTTCGTAGGCAAACAGAAGCTTCCAGCGCTACCTCTGGTTCCTGTCAAAACCAAAGCCTCGTTTCAA
This sequence comes from Picea engelmannii, assembly GCA_009831015.1. Taxonomy (NCBI): domain Eukaryota; kingdom Viridiplantae; phylum Streptophyta; class Pinopsida; order Pinales; family Pinaceae; genus Picea; species Picea engelmannii. Next base: position 240,119 of record ML798819.1, read on the forward strand.
CAATGGGGGTTAGATTTTATAGGTGAAATCAACCTGCATTCCAGCGCTCAACACAAATGGATCATCATTGCTACAGATTACTTCACCAAATGGGTGGAGGCTATTTCGACTAGAACGACGACCGATTTAGTGGTAATAGATTTCCTAGAAGAGAACATACTGTCCAGATTCGGCTATCCCCAAAAGATAATCATGGACAATGCCCAGGAATTCAAGTCTATGGCAATGGTTAGTTTCTACCAAAAATACAACATCATATTGGACCACTCCACTGCATATTATCCTCAAGGAAATGGGTTAGCCGAATCTTCAAATAAAATTTTAATTACCATAATTAAGAAAGTGTTGAGCGAAAACAAAAAATCTTGGCATGTACATCTCAAGTACACTTTGTGGGACAATCAGATAGGTACAAAAAAATCTATTGGTACTTCACCTTTCCAAATGGTATACGGGACTGAAGTGGTATTCCCTATAAATCTAGCGCTTCCTGTAATGAATCTCTGGAAAGATGAGAAAGAAGAACCAAACCATGTCACAAGGAGAATAAATCAGCTGATTGAAGTTCAACAACACGGGGATGAAGTGGACGAAAGGCTGCAGAAATACCAGGACAACATGAAAGCATTGTTCAATCATAAGGCCAAAAACAGAGAGTTCCTCCCTGGCGATTTGGTTTTGAAATGGGATACTAGGAGGGAAGACTCAGAAAAACATGGTAAATTTGATCATATATGGTATGGACCGTTCAAAGTCTCAGCTTCTGAAGGGAAGAATTCATTTCTGTTAGAGAATTTGGACGGTAAAATCCTCAACGCCCTTGTCAACAGGAATTCTTTAAAGAACTATATGCAACAAATAGGTTCCAAATATCCATTGTATATATTGGTTTGTGTTTTCTGTTTTTTATAGCTTTTCTGTAAGTTCACTTTCATCGCAAATAAAATAGGTTAGTGATTTCCTAGAAGTAGAGATATGAATTTTTTCAACACATCGAATCCCATAAATCTTGAAGACCCGATACTCTTCATGTTGTTTCTTATAGGATTCTAACTTACAGCCCCAACAACAAAAGGAGAAAATAGATGGTCATGTATTAGGAAATTGACTCACCCGAAACGGGTGACAAAATAATAATAATAACAATATTTTTTTAAGAAGAGAACGAAATGGTAAGGCAAAGGTATGAATTTCCAAAGGATTTGGGTTCTAAACGAATATCACTTAAACGTAGAAATGGTCTCACGAGTATGATATATTCACCTGACATGCCATTAAAAGAACAACTCTTTACTGTGGATTCTAAAAAGGCTCGCCCAGATAAGATAAGTTAAAAAAAAAAAAAAACGGGGGGGTNTTCCAATAGTCAGGATTGCATGTTAACATCTGGGTTTTTTGAAATCCAAATCCTTTTATGTATCCCTTTTTCCTTCCTTGGTCTTCTCTCCTTAAGCTCTGACACCTTCCCATGCCCTCCACAGAGGAAGAAGAAGTTATGCTTTAGCTCTAGAAACTGGCGAACGTCTTAGAAAATAAGCTAGCCTTCACAACTCCTCTATCTCATATTGAACAAAGTTATGCATAGGTTGATATTAACCCTCTTAGGTCTTTTAAAAGGTTTCAAATGACTAATTTTTTCTCATAGGAAGACCCCTGGGAATAAATTCTCCCATAATCTCCTACGGACTCAGATGTTTTGAAGGTCAAGAGAAAGTTAGTCCATAGTAGTCAAAGCAAGTTGACATGCCTCTATTGTGAATATTACACATATATCACCCCTCGTATACTTTATACCAAATGATTACCTCCACTTCATATTCCAAAAATAAAATACAAGACAGATGGTGAAACGAAATTCATAATTGATTACCCCCATCTAGTCCAAAGAGATGATGAAAGGAAATTCATAAAATGATTGTCCTCATCTCAGCATTTAAATGCAAAATTACAGTTTGGAGTGGTGAAAGGAAATTCAATAAAGGGAACCAGATAACTTCACTGGGGTATTGAACAAGCTCGCTAGCAGTGAAGCAATATCTAAGATATCTGTAAGGCTGTCATACATAAATTATACTATACTCTAGTAATTAGCTTTTTCGAAACTGGATCCACAACCCAAGTTCATGCAGGTCTCCCTGATTAAAAGCATGGAATTTACTTCGTTTTGATGCAAGCTAAAACCTACAGGATCTGTTGAAATTCCTAAGATTGTTTGGACCGTCTTAAGCAGACCCGAATTCAGTCTCGAGAAACAAAAAGTTACCAAAAGGACTGCAGTTGATTTTAGAAAGCGTGTCGAGTTTTGAAAGCTTTCAGAAAGTAAAGATGAAACCTCAAAGTTCCCTCTATATCCTCTTTCCAAACAAACTTCACAAAAGCAAGCTAATGACTACATTTACCCAATACAGGAACTTGGTCTATTGTCCTTCTTGTCTCGCAGGAGACGAGATCCCTAGTTGGAGCCTATGTTGAAGCCACCCTTCTTTAAATAGGTGAAATGTATACTTAAGCCCAAAAAGCTGGTTTTCGGGACTTTGTTTATTTCATGATTCTACCCACTAAAGCCGCAGTATCCCGACACACAAAATGGAAAAAAAATTTAGTTCTAACCACCATTACTATGACTAAGCAGGGGTTATCACCTTTTATTACCTCGTACTCTCGCACTTGGGAGTTACATGTTGAACGCTTTTCAAACCTCCGACATGCGAAGTCGCGAAGTTGTTTTAAAGTTACCCAGGTTAATATCAAGAATAAATCGCTTTAAACCTTAGTTAGGCATTATCGTGATATCGCGGCTCGATGATTGCTTCCCCAAAAAGAAACACCTTTGTAACTATGATCCACGAAGTCACAATATTCATTAATTAAGCGTGGATTAATTAAAGGCTTAAGTCAAATCATAGACAATCAACTAAATCGCATCATCGCGATTTCGGGTTTTAGGGTTCAAAGGCTACGAGCGAAATCATCCGATACGGACAACATCAAAAAAGGGATTAGCGACTAAAGTGCACTTAATTAAAAGAACTAAACTAGATTAATTAACGCCTTAAACAACCTTTAACACACACAATTTACGAATGAAGTTTTGAATGTTTCTGCGTTTTTCCAGGTCATGAATCGTCTAGCATTTATGGCATTTATTTGGATTTCAGTGAGGTGATGGATAGTAAGATCTCATTTTAATTCTAAATCTTTCTATTAAACGATTTGACAGTTCTGTCAGCAAGGACTCGCACGGGCTTAAATGATCAAGACAAAGGGGTTTCTTTCATTATTTCAGTTTTCATCTCTATTATGTGCAAAGCCATTTCACTAGGATAACTTCTGTCTGTGTTTTCAATCTTTTCGACAGGGATCTAGTTGCAAGGTTCTCTATCATGGCTCCATGAAAAGTGCCCAAGGCAGCTACCGAGAGTTCAGGTCAAGGTTCAAATGTTGTTTCTAATACCTCGCCCCGAAGTATTAATTCTGTCAAAACATGGACGTACATTTCCAACGTTCTGCAATCTGAGTCGATAAACTGTTCAAATTAGTCCAGTGGTAACGAGAAGGATGACTTGTCCACCAAATACAAAATCGTAGCTCAAGAAAAGATGCACAAAATAGCGGCAAGGCCACTGCTTCTTCCCTATTACAATATGATCAGATGGGTGTTGGACCATGTGGACATCCTGACTAGGATGATTATCAACCTCCCAGGATTTTAGATAACATCGTGGCCAACCTGAGTAGCATGGAAGATTGGTATATAGAAGCGAAATTTTCATACATCAGGGTCTTTGGTACCTCTGTTCCCCCATATGCTCTACTGTTATTCTTGCCAGACAAGCTAGTGTGTCGCAAGATCACCAGACAAATTGTGCTCGGTGGGATAAGCAAAGAGCTCAAAGGAGTATCGAAAAAGGTATGACCTCCCTTTCCCATTCATATTGGTGCATATTCTTTGTTATATTTTGGACATGCTAGAGTCGAGGCTACGGTCTTAGAGGAAATGAAATTGGTGGACATTGAGTTTAAGAAGAATGACCCTAATAAGGTTGTGAGTAATCACCTAGCGAGTTGTGGCCTGAAGAAATATGAACACGAGGATTCGCCTCATGATGAAATCTTCAGGGGTGTGAGGTCCTACTCTGAAGTCCTAAGTCGGATTCAAGCCCTGCCACCCGGAGATATGGTCGATTTCTTTAAATTCCAGGAGCACCGGCGGAGTTGCCTCCCCTAGGTTTTATAGGGTGAAACCCCAAAGCTTCCGGTTACACAGCAAACGGAAGCCCAAGGCTCAAAGGACTCGAGTCCTGACAAGGAGGAGAACCAAGAGAAAAAAAGGGGAAGCTGGGACCTCAGAACGAGGAGATGAAATCCCCGATCAATAGGAAGGAAACTCAGGAAAGGGTATGCCAAGAAAGCAGGTCCAAAGTCAAGAAGAGGTACCCTCGCAAGGGGTGGGTGAATCACTATCGATCATATCAAGCAAGCCAACCATGGATGCTATCCCAAAACAATCATCCAAGGAAATCGTCAGTCCCATTGCTTCTATCACACCCTTATAGTTCACAAAGGGGAACCCCGATGCAGGATGGATTTTTAATGAAGAACTAACGCCCATTTTTGTAGAAGAGTTACCTCCAAATGAATTTTTCTTCGATAAGAAAAGGAAGGCTATGGTGAAGCAAGAATCATATCAAAAAGTGGGCATAATGGCTAAAACATTTAAAATCTTGACAGAAGGAAAGGTTGTAGAAGAGGAAGAATTCGATGACGAGATAGCAGGAACACTGAGGGCTTATGCTACAACCAACCAGTATTCAATTGGAACTTTGAAGGCACAGTTGAAATGAAATAACCTCTTGATCGGTAAGTTGGAAGCTAAGGTGGCTACGATGGAAGCAAATGCCAAGGATGAGGTGAGAAAAATCCTCAAGCAAGCCAAAATATCCAATCTATAGGAGATCGGGAAACTTAGATCCGACCTTGAGCAGATGTGTCAGTTGGTGCAAATAATCCAAATGTAGGTAAGCCGACAGGAGCAACAAATAACACAATTATAGTTGAAATTGGATGTTTCCGAAAACCAGGTCTTAGACATAAAGATATTCCAATCCCAAGCCATCGAAATCCGACAGAAGGTATTAGCAACTCAACAAGACTTGCTTGCTAAAGTGGGAACCATTCAGAATCACTTTCAGACGATAGATCAAGTGCTAGAAGATATCTCTTCGATAGAAAGAGAAGCTGGGGCAGCTTGGGTTTCTTTCCAAGAGACTATTATAGCCACAACGAAAGTAGAGATGGTCAATAGATCCAAGTTATCCATCGCAAAACAAACTAGAGGGAATATCTTACTGAAGGTGTGGGAGCAGAATATATCAGAAAGCAGGGGAAGAGATAAAGAGGTGAGGAATTCTTGTGAAGAAACATTCGCCTTGATAAATAAAAGTTTGTTAGACCTTGATAAGGAAGGCAGTGTTGGGATGCTGGGAAAAATCAATATAGATAAACACCTGCTAGATATCAAGGAAAATGTGGAAAAGGAGCAAGCTGAAATATCCCAGATAAGTCAGGTTGATATGGTCCAAGTGGACAAATGGCTAGTAAATCCAAGTTTACAATTATGGTCTATCATCACGGAAGACTGACAAGTGGAAAAAATATTGCCACAGTTGGCAAAGAATTGTTACACCTTTGAGGCAAACAACCAAGAAGAGCCTTCCAGGTTGATATCCCAGTTGGTTGAAAGGTGCGTCAATTGCATTAAGCAGGTGAAAGGGCAGGCTTCTGGTGTTAAATGATGACAGATGTCACTCTGTTCTATTTCTAGAGCCAGAGGAGCAGAGAAAGGAAGGCGCTCTGCCCTTATGAAGAAAGACAAAAGACGAGGAAATGAAACACTTCAATTTTTCATTTGTAACTGACAAGTTTCTAGAACGATTGGAATTCAAAATGTTTAGAAGTTTGTTTAAATATACATTTTGAAAATTCTTCCAGGGGGGGTGGGATTTTTCTTTTTGGGGCCAACTGTAATAGATGATTTCCTGTGCCAAAATTAATGAAAAAGCAATTCAAAGACTCTGAATTCCATGAAGACTGAGTTATGTGTTATTCTTTGTTATCTCATGTCCATTTTCATTTCTCATATCTATCTTTGATGAATTCTTAGCTGCAATTTATTGCAACTTTTACTGTGGTGATCAACTGTCTAGTCTTCTAAACATTTGCAGTTTTTCCTCTGTATCGGCTATCAGCAGGTACAAGACCTGTGAATTACTTAGATATCTATATTTTATGCTTTGTCAAAGTGTTTTCTTGTCTATTTTCTTCTTCTTTTACAGGGTGAGATTCTCCCTCGTTTGGAGCCTTGCATTGTTGACAACTTAATGTTTTCTTACGTTTCATGCATGATTTTTTTTAAAGTTAGCTCAGTTATAGGAAAAGGCCTTTGGTTTTGCTATACTGTTAATTCAGATCTGAGAAATATTTCTTTTATAATCTAAAATTGAAATATCATTTTAAAACATCAACCCCCTTTAAAGCTATGTTTCTCCATGATTGTACCCATTTTAAGACAGCCCAGCATTGAACCTGGCCTATCGGATAAAACCAACATTGCTTTGAATCTTTTTGATACTACACGTAAGATTGCCATCACCCAGGCAGAGCTCGAACGTTCATGGGCAGCCATCAAATGGGATATCAACATCCAAGAACATTTGGAAGCTAGACAAAGACAACTCAGAAATCAGCCATAGCTTCTTTCTCTGAAGTTTGTTCTTTCACTTTTTATCACTCACTCACTTTTGGATGCCTAGAGTCTATACTTTATAGCCTTAAGTACAGACTCTGGGACAATAGCCCACTCAAAGATATTTAACATCACCCCTGCGTGAAGTCCTTGTCCTTCTGTCCAAGATGATATCTTTCTTTAACTCATCTAGGTACTCAGGAGCATACTCATCCACTAAAGGTACCAAAACACTCTCCTTTTCATCCATTATCATTGGAGGCTCATAAATTTTCATGATCTCTACATTCACAACTGAGTATATCTGCATGTATGGTGGTAGATCTAGGTGGAAAGCATTTGTGCCAATCTTCTCTAAGATGGTGAAGAGTCCATATCAAATGGGCTCGAGCTTCTTTCCTTCACCCTTCAACCTATATTTGTTGATGTGAAGCCATACATGATCACCTGCTTTAAATTGATGATCTACCCTATGATTATCATTACTCGCCTTATACTGAGCTTGGCTCTTTTCCAACTATTCCTAGACTGCCTAGTGTACCTGCTTAATCCTTTGGATGAACTTGCAGGATTTGTCTTCGTCTCATTGTTATTTTGAGTCGATATCTTTCCCAAATTTCAAGTCTAAGGGAGTCTTAGGTAGATACCCAAAACATGTCTCAAATGGTGAACAGTGGCTGGAAGAGTGCAAGGCTTGGTTATATGCATGTTGGACATAATGCAACTGCTCATCCCAAAGTTTAGGGTGTTTGTTGCAGTAACCTTGAAGCAAATGAACCACAGTTCTGTTGACCACCTATGTCCGTCTATTTGTCTGTGGATGGAAATCAATACTCCCTTTCAACTTGGTGTCCATGAGTTGTCATAAACTTGTCCAAAGTTCCCCTAAAAATAGAGAATCTCGATAAGAGATAATGGATGTGGGAAACCCAAAATGAACCCATACATGTTGGAATAATAAGCGAGTAGCTTGCTCAACTATGAAATGCTTTTTACATGGCATCAAGAAACACATCTTTCTAAACATATCCACTACCACATACAAGTAGTCATGACCCTTTTTAGACATAAGTAACCCCCCTACAAAATCCATTGAGATGCTCTCCCAAGGATGAGAAGGAACAAGAAGTGGTGTGTACAACCCAAATTTTCTATTAGTGGGCTTACAAGTTGAGCACAACATACACCCATTTACATATTTGGCTACAATTTCTTTCATTCTAGGCCAACAACAAAACCTTTGCAAGTGTGCTAAAGTCTTTCCTACCCCAAAATGCCCAGATATTGGAGAAGTGTGAGCTTCTCTGATTACATGCACTCTTTAATTTGCAGGAATACAAAGTTTCCCATATGGTAGAGTAGTTTATCCTGCAAATGAAAATTATCCATCTGCGAACCATGGGTTAGCCTCTCATATACATATTTGAAATCTTCACCATTAACATACTCTTCAACATAAATGACATGAGCTAAGGAATCATTTTTCAAAACAATAGATGCAGAAATAGGAGGCTGAGAAAGCGTATCCACAACTTTGTTGTTTATGCCTTTCTTGTATCTAATAACTAGATGGAACTGTTGCAAGAATCCCATCCACATTTAGTGCCTTGATTGTTGAATCTTGGTTTGGGACCAGAGGTACTTTAAGGGTTGGTGATCATTTTGTATGATCATTTCCTTCCCCATCAAGTAGTATTTCCATTTATTCATGCTTTGTACCAATGCATACAGTTCTTTGTCATATGTAGGATAATTACAAACAACCTTAGAAAAAGTTCCAGAATGAAAGAAAATGGGCTTTCGTTGTTGCATCAAGACTTCTTCCATGGAATTTGCACTAGCATCGGTCTCAATCTCGAACAGTTGATGTAGGTCAGGTAGAGCTAGCACTGGTGCAGTGTTGATCTTCTCCTTCAAAGTTTCAAAGGATTTTTGATGTCTACCTCCCCACTGGAATACATGTTTCACATTCGTTAAGGCATGGAAAGGAGATGCAATATAGGAGAAGTTATAAATGAACTTTTTGTAGTACTGGATTGCCCCTAAAAGAGATTCTAACTTCTTTAACTGATGTTGGCTTAGGCCAATTTACAATGGCTTCAAATTTGGAGGGATCTATCTTTAGTTGACCACCCCCTACAATATGACCCAAGTAAATCAATGAGGTTTTGCCAAATTCACACTTTGACAATTTTACATACAACTTTTCCCTTTTAAGGACATCCAATATTTTCTTTACATGCATTACATGTTCATCCCAAGTCCTATTGAATACAAGAATGTCATATAAGTATACAATCACAAAGTCATCTATGAAAGGCCTAAAAGAATCATTCAGAACACGCATGAATGTCGTTGGGGAATTAAAAATCCCAAATGACATTACCATCCATTCAAATAGACCTTGTTTTTTTTTAAGGCAGTCTTCCACATGTTGCCTTCTGTGATTCTGACCTGGTGGCAGCCGCTCCTCAAATACAACTTAGTGACACTACATTCTTTAGTTGATCCAACAAGTCATCTATACGAGGCATGGGGTAACGATTATTCATCGATTTTGTTTAGTTCACAAAAATCCACGCACATCCTCCATGTGCCATCTTTCTTTGGCACCAATACTATCAGAGAGCCACAAGGAGGAGAGATTGGTATGATGACCCCTCTTTCAAGCAAGTCCTACACCTGCTTCTTGATCTCCTCATTTTTTAGCACATACATCCTATACATGCCAATGTTTGGTAAGGGAACATCTTGGTGCAACTATATTTCAAGTTGAATCTCCCTTTTGGGAGGCAATCCTTTTGGTTCCTGAAAAAATTCATCATAGTTAGAAATAACATCAATCATTTCATGTTTATGAGAAGGATCACAATCATCAAAAGAATTATATTTATCATGATCTTTTTCTTTCAACACCATGAGCACAAATTTGTTGCTAGTATTTATGGTTGTCTTTATCTATCATGCACTAACAAGAGTTAATTTCTTCATACTATGAGCTCTAACAACGTATTCCACACTACCTTTTGTGAGAGGGTATTTGTTCTCATGTCAAAAGAAAATAACATTCCTATCATACAAATAGGGAATTCCCAAGATAATTCCACATATATCAAGCAAGACCACATCAAGTTCAACCTCATATACCAACTTTGAAGCAATAACAAATTTCAATATACACTGTCTGGTAACTTGAAGTTTTGCATCGCCACACACCCAACCAAGAGGTTAAGTTTTTTGATGAGGTATTGTCTCTAAGCTCAACTTTTTAACAATCACTTCAGATATCAAATTAACTTGAGAACCCAGATCAAACAAAGTATCCACTTTAGTATGTTTGGCTACTACTATGATGTGAAAAAGTTCACTTCTCTTCTTTTCAATTTCAAGAGATGGAATTGTAGAACTTGAGCTAGCATGAGAGGAAACTTTACCTTGTAATCCAAATGCTATGATTTTCATTTCATCACATGAATCAAAACCTAGGTCTTGTTGCACTGTAGCAATATTTTTTGTCTTCCCTTTGCCACCAAATTTCTTTGGACTTAACTCTGGATGTAGTTTCCTACAATGTTGATCATCATGCCCATGTTTTTTGCAATGAGTGCGAGATAATTTTCCTTCTTCTTTCTTTGTTGTGGCTGTCTTTTTCCCCTTTCTTTTACTTTGAACTTATTGTTTTGGAACTTGGCAGGTTTCTTTATGTGATATTCATGTACATTCTTTCCCCTACTTTCAAGATGAGTTTCTTTCACACACACTTCATCTAGATTAGTAGGATTAAACAACAACAATGTGTGATGAATGTAGTTGTGAAGTGCACCAATATATTTCATGAAAGTCTCTGGAGAGTCTAAAGGAACATTCAATGCAAGTGCCTTTTTCCTAAACTCTTCTGTGAAACTTTGAACATTCTGACCTTTACCCTGTCTCAAATTTTTCCATTCCATCATGGATTTTTGTACATGACCCAATGGATAAAATTTATTTTTCAATGTAGAAGTAAATTTAGACCATGAAGAAAGGAGTTTACCATTATGCTTGCTACCTTTCTGAAGTTTACTCTTCCACCATGCAAGGGTTCTTCCTTCCAGTTGAAGAGAAGCCAATTGGATCTTCACCTCTTCCTCTTCGATCTGTTGTACCCAACAATAAACCTCGATCTTTCTAATCCAATTGTTTAACTTATATGCATTAACTTATCCATTAAACATGGGAAAATTAAATTTGACATATAATTTCAATAATGGCTTTTTAGAAGCATTTTGATGAAAATTACAATGATGAGAATGAGAGGAAGAAGAAGAGCTTGAACTTGAATATGAAGATGGAGGCCCATGAGGGTCTCCTCCAATTCCTTGGTCCTCTGTAACATCATCCTCTTCTCTAGCTTTCTTCTTCTTTTCATTCTTTGCCACTCTCTTTTCATAATATGGAAACAATTTTCTACCATGTCTGACATCCAATAGAAAGCCTTTTGAAAATTATTTTCATACTCTATATGAAGTTCTTCATCCTCCATTTTATTTATTCAAGTTGCACGTCCAATATCTGAGTTGAAAGTCTCAAGTTTTACTTCACCCCCTTTGAGCTTGGCCCTAGTAAGCATTCAAACTCGTAATTCAAGTCAAAGAAAACAACTTTGATACCAACATGATCTGAGATCTTTTATTCGATGACTATAACATGAATTGCATTAAAGAGCATAAACAAATATTATAATAATAATAATCTATTTTTAAGGTCACGGCCAAGCCAGACACCAAATTGGTGTATGAGACCCCCTTGTTTGTGGGAAAAGGGACCCCCTCCACCCAGCGATTTGACTGGTAAAGTATATGGAGTATACATACCCTAACCCCTTTGGATTTGAACTTGTGACCTCTTAGGAGGAAACACGTGTTCTTAACCATTAGGCCCACTCATGCTGTATTATAATAATAATCTATTTTTTAAGGTCACGACCAAGACAACACATCAAATTGGTGTATGAGACCCCCTTGTTTGTGGGACAAGGGACATAAATGAAGAAAGCATACACATGGATAAATAAAAAGAAGAAGAATGGCACAAGACTTGATAACAAATTTCGTCTCAACAATGGACTACGTCTTCGGGCCCACTTTTAAGTGGAGATGCCTTTATATTATCTCAACAAAAATAGGTATAAACACATGGAAATGCCTTGAAAATCCGTTGCTTAGATCAAAATTTTCACTGCACCATTGTATTTGTGGCAAGAAATTGTGCAAAAATGATTGTCAATTCATCAAATTCTGTCACTGTCACTCCCAGGTCCCTCCTGGATTCTCTACCTCGAAATTTGTGTCCACAATAGTCTAACTCCATGCAATAATTGCACCCCCTGCATAAAAAATTGTGCCCATACGGATGGGCACAACCTCCTCTGACGATAGCAAATGAGTGGGTTTAATAATAATTTTGGGGGCAGACTTAAAAAAGTCCCCCCTCGTGGTTTGTTGGTAAGTGGATGTATTATGGGAGGGGAGACCCAGGGTCAAACCCACAAGATCCCCCACTTTGGGTATTAGTTATAACATATTTTAATTACTATATTGAATGAAACAACCTGCCACATTTATACACCATTTGTTATATGGTTTTCAACTCCTGCCATGTTTGGATTCTGGTCGTTGCTTGGTTGGCCACCGACCATCCAGTGGCTGACCCCCTTTTTAATTTTGAATTTTTGTTCCCTAGCCCTCATTGCGCATTCACAGGGTGCCATGTTGCACCCTATGATTGGGCCACATGACGCTTTCGGATTGGCTTCATGTTGTCTAGTTATCTGTCCAGTTGAATGTCGCATGTGCACCACCTATTTGCCCCGTCATCTACTAACATTGACACCATGTAGGTTGTCGTACTGCCACGTGGAACCTTTTAACTGACCGAAGGGGGGTCCAAAAATGCCAAATCAACATGACACATGGTAGCCTCTCATGCTGACATGTCATCATGCTGACATCAACACTGCACATTCAGCTGCTGACGTCACCCTATATTATGCTGACATCACCCTGTTGACTTTGACTAGGTTGAATAAAACTTTGAATGGCCATAATTGATCCAGATGGATATCGGTGGCCACCCACCTTTTCCAACTAGCTCAAGACAGTTTTCTGACAATTTTGGCAATTTACTATTTTTAGCAGTTTTAACTTTCAGGGCCATTTTGAGGGCCTAAATGAAGGTTTTTCGGGATCGAGCTCCTCAATGATATCCAAAGGCATGATTGAACCCACAAAATGAATCCCCTCGACGATACCTTTCCAATGGGCTATCACGGGCCTAAAACAGAGATCATATGCAAAAGTTACGACCGCAGGAAGTTGATGTACTAACTTACCCAAACGGAGCCCACATGACTTTTGGCGCTTCATCTCCTAGGGTTAGGTTTTTGGATGTCTAGGTTTTTTGGCATTCTTGTTTATTTTAAAAAGGCCTTTAGAGCCTCATTGTAATCTTCATCTTGCGAATGAGTGCAACCGTCACATCTCTTCTCAGAGATAAGCCGCCACCATTCCAACAAGCTTGTTTCCGCTACATTTTACAATTTCAACTTATTTCATTATTGGTGTTTTTTTCTCTAAGATTTGAGGACTTCAAATCTTTGGCCTTTTAGATCCTTCTAGATCACTTATCTGCTTAAAAAGTGTGTGGTTCTTTATTTACACACAAAAAAAAAGCTAGTAAACTTTTTTCAAGGGATTTCTCGCATTCAGGGTAAGATCCCTTAACTATTAATTGTTATCTGTTCTTAAGTCTTTTTAAGTGAAAAATATCCATTATGAAAGAAATCATTTTAAGTTTTCAAGTACTCCTCTTTTCACTTTTTCACTTTTAGTAGCATCCCCCCTACGTGTTATTGTTTGTTGTTGATTGGAGTTGCTTGTTTTTTGCATTTATGTCATAAACGATGAATTAAAATAAAGAGAAGGTAAAACTTTTTTTTATGGTACTTTTCTTTCTAAGCATTGAGTTTCATGTAAACCTACTAGCACACAAACCTACCTACACTAAGCAAAAGGTTTCTCAATTATTGTTGGTTTATGACCTTTAATTAGCATCAATTTTGTGAGAGTGTAGAGAACATGAGAAGATGCAATGTTGTTAAACTCCACTTTAAAATCAATTGCATAATATGCTAAAAAAAATCTAGATTTTCTTTCTTTATTTTACACCAACATTTAGAAGGGCCCTAGGTCTAGATTATGAGGGTGTTTATAAATCCCCAAGGCTATCAAAATTTGAAAGATAGAATTGGATAATTAGGAAAATTCCTCTGTAATGTTTTATGCAATTGAGAAGGCACCCATCTCTCACTAGACAAGAGGTGTACAGTCGGAGGGGAAATTGTGTGGAGTGGAGATTTCTATATTGCCATTTCATTCTAATATAGTTGAATTAAGAAATTCTCACCCAATCTTGACAACTTATTTGACAACCAACTTTTTGTGTCAGTCAATGTCAAGCAACTTGGCAAGGTACAAGTAACTTTGTCCTACCCAACCATACAGTGTGAACATGCAACTTAGTGATCATTCTCCTAGGTTTATTCTTCCCCAGGGTACTCGTTCATGGGCTTGTGAAGAGCTATCCTCTGGTAGACAATAATTGTTAGTGATAATATTTTATTATCTCATAATCTTGACTTAGTATGTTTATATGTAGCATTATGAATCAAGCTATCATTACCAACTACATGACAATGTGAAAGAGACAAAACAAGATCTTAAATTAGTATATCATGTAAGATATTCATCCTAAGTAGTAAATATTTGTTCTAATCTCAACAATCTCATTAATTGATGTTGTTACCCATAAATCCTATAAGTTGGGGTCCTTCTAAACTATTCCTACATCGAACAATCATGAATTAAAAAGAGAAATTCGAGAATGCATATTTACTTTATGGAGGTTTTACCACTATACATCCATTGTTGATCTTTTGTGTGATGTGCAATATTGAATAATGTTTTTTTCATATATTATCATGTTAACAATGTCACAATCGAGCCATGCACAAAATTGGTGTATGAGATCCCCTTGTTTGTGGGACAAGGGACACCCTTCGTGAAACAATTTGAGTGTTAAAGCCTACAAAGGTGTACATACCATACCCCCCTTTGGATTTAAACTTGTGACCTCTTAGGAGGAAACACATGTTCATAACCATTGGGCCCACTCAAGTTGTTAGTGTTTCTTGGACCAGATCGAGTCTCTTTCTCATGCCAATTTGTTCATATGCAACTTTTGTGAAAATTTTGAGAAGTTATCTTAAATCCGTAGTTATGTTCTACTCAATATGTGACCAAGTTGTATGTTTGAAGGTCGTCCCTTCTTTACATATGAAGTTTTAGTAGAGCTTCCCTTATGATTCTCTTACACAACAATGTTTTTCCCTGCCTTGTTATTTTACTTATAATCAATGCCTAGTGTTCTTTACACTCACTTTTTTCATGAGGGAACATTTATTTTGGTTGCAACTTGATATCATATGAAAAAAGAAATTATGTTTGAGAAAGCTTCAAGGGAGTTTCTTGATCAAATGTGGGATTGATCATTGATCTTGCATGAGAACAATGGATTCCAAGATATTTCCTAAGCACAGGCTCTTTTTTGCAGATCACCATTACTTTTAAGCATGTGTTTCTTTTTAATCTATTCAAAGGCCCTCCAAACTGTTTAGGCTACAATAGTGGTTGAACGCAACCTATGAGCATGACCTTTATTTTGGCATGCATATATCCATCAATATGCTCGATTATCTTCTCCTTATTTTGTTTTTGATTGTTATGGATGATTATTGGTTGTTGTTTCAAAACTGACCTTCCCTCTTACACTTTGATTAGAATCATGGGACACATTTTGCTCAAAGTGGAGTGTTTCCTTTAGATTGCACACATTGTGCTCATATTAGAGACACAAATTCTAGTTTTGTTCATTATGACTAATTTTGATGAAGAAGTAAATTGTCGATTAAAAACGTTTTGAAATGATTGTTTCCTTGCAAGAATCTAATGGTAAACTTTGAGACAAATTTTTCTCCTTGTAGGATATTAATGGTGGTGAGTAGGAGGCTATTACTTAATTATGAGAACATGTCACTTTTTTACAAACTATTAATACAAATAAACAAGACACTTTTTCAAAGCTTCATGTTTAGTAGGAGAAAAGAACAAGCCATCCAAAATATGTAACATATATAAAATATAATAACAATAATCATAGTATTAATAAGTAGTATTGTTAACTAAATGTCTTAACATTTCATCAATGGTCATCAAGGTGCCTCTT
>ML798819.1:261665-272641 GCA_009831015.1 Picea engelmannii
ACTTGCAAGAGCCTTATTGTGTTGGTTCAAAATAAGGATGGGACATCACGATTCTATTGATTAGAGAACTCTGGAAAAAAAAATCACACTCAAATTGATATCTAATTCCTCAGATTGACAATCTTCTTGATCAACTTGAGGGCACCAAGTGTTTTAGTAATATTAATACAAAGTTAGGCTATAACTAGGTACCAATTGAGAAAATTGATGTCTAGAAGACCACCTCAAGTCTAAAGAAGGTGTTTTCAAGTGGTTGGTCATACCTTTTTTCTTGACTAATGCTCCAACAATGTTCATGGGGATGATGGACAATATCTTGCAGTCGTTCATAAATTATTTTGTGGTCATATATTTGAATGATATCCCCATCTTCAGTAAAAATTAGTAGAATGTTTGCAACACATTCAATAGGTCCCAATCACCTTCTAGCAACACAAGTTATATGCCAATATAGATAAATGCCCATTTGGCATGCAAAGAATTTAGTATATAGGATACTATGTGGATGAACATGGTGTGCATGTGGATCTAGCAAGATCCAAGTCATTTTTTATTGGCTAGCCTTGATGACTCTAATAGACCTCTATGGTTTCTTGGGCTTCACCAACTTCTATTGTAGGTTCATGTTGGGGTTCTCTCATATCACTTGTCCCCTAAGCCAAGTGACCATGGGTGGAACCAAAGCCAAGTTTGTTTGAACTAAGTCACAAGAGAAAGTATTTGAGGATCTAAACTGCTGTCTTTGTTTGGCACAAGTACTCACTCTTGTGCAGATTTGTGGTCTTGTGTAAAACCAAACACAATCAATGAATGTAAATCCAACCTCACGATGTAGGAACGACCATGTCATCTCACAGATGAGGTTGATTTATAGGTACAAGTAGGGGTTTTTCATGGTCAACTGACAACATAAAATTTTCATCCATGGAAGTCCTGAACTCATGACTTTCATTTTCAAGGAAATTCATCTAGTAATAGTGGTTTTAAAGATGCATTTTTTGGTAAACATCAACATGCTCAACCTTGGGATTATTACAAGAATTTTTAGTTCCACATACAGGTGCAGTCGACCATGAGTCATGGTTTTACATATTTTTTAGATGTGATGGGTTTTTTCATACTTTATCCATATATGTGATCGAGAATAACAAGGAGGGCTAGCAATCTTCTTGTAGGTATCTATTGGAGCCACCTTCCAAGTCCCTCTTGATAGATGGGTTAATGAGTAGTAGTGATGGTTTACCTTATGCCTATGAAAAGAAAGATGATTACATAAGCCCTATCCACCTCTGGATTGAAAAATCTTGAAACAATACATGTAAACCTTGGCATGCCTTCATTCATCCTGCACATGATCATGGTCGTACTTTAGATTGTGACCAAGGAAAGGTAAAAGAGATGTCATCATATTCTTACTTGATCCTTGACGTTTCATTATTTTGGTTTGTCACCAAGCACAAAGATAAATTTCAAGGTATTGATAAACTCATTAAATTGTTGCATTAGATTTATGATTTTACTTGGTATGTTTTGTTATTATGTTAGAGTAGATTAAGATGAATAAGTTCTTTATCTTGAGCATTGTATAAACTTGTGTGTTTCAATTTTATTGAGTGTTTCATTTTGTTCATTTTTAAATGAAGGAAATGATGTTTGCATTGTATGAAATTCTCTAAAGGTTGGCATTAGGTACTTCATTCATTTCATTTCATGCTTGGTTTTATTTTTATCTCAAGGAAGGATAAGGCACCTGTGTCTTCCCCTCCCTTGCATTTAATATCCATTTTGTGAGAAAGTTTCAAGTCTACAGGTTTTTTGAAGATTCCGGAGTTCTCATGCATTCTCGATATGAGCACATGTCCCCAAGTTGGAGCCATCTGTTACACCCCAGATTCTCTATAGTGTATCCTATATTTTTTCACAAGATGTGACCACTCCGATGTGCCCAAAGTGCGATGAATTCTTTATATGTCGCCATGATGGGATGCTTTTGATGTACAAGTGTTGGTTAGAGGTTACCCAGATCCCCTCAAGTGGACGGTCATGGCATGTCCTTTTAGTCCCCATTGTCAAGGTGCTTGGTTTTATTTCTCTGAATGACTACCCCTTTGGAGGTGGTAACTCCCTATGATGTCAGACATTTATGTCATGGGCCCTTAACTATTCACTTATTTTTCTTGCTATGAAAAAGGTGATTGTGCTTTGTAAGGGTTTCCACATCCATGGTTTAGCACACCTTACCCACATGAATGCTCTCTTTGATATGTATCGAAAAAATTTATGCACATGATTATTCAATTGCACATATTTTGAGGCATTGGTCACCCTCTCTGAAGCACAGATGAGATACTTTCATCCACATATACATCCTCTACACTCGTTGTGTGTTAAAATCCAGGACATTTCCCTCCTTTGGCACCTTTTTAATACAATTTACTCTATAAAGGAGGGCCAAATTCATTTGGGGGCACTTCATGAGGACATTGGGGCTTTTTGGAGCCTAATTTGATGATGTGGAGGTCACTTATGTGACTTGGCATTTGATGGACATCACTTGGCACTTTCCCTTTTGATGTGGATGCACTTTATGATTATCTTTTGATGGCTTGTTGAACAAATTGGATAAGTCATCCACTTTTGGGGTTTTATTTTGGCTTGGAGTGAGGTTGTCCCCTCTTATTTGAGTGGGCATTGGAGTTTGAGTGTTCCTTGCCATATTTTAATCCCTCATCAAGTCTCTTCAAGTGGAAAATTGTACCTAAAAGGCCAAACTGGCCCTCTTAGAAGTTTGACATTATTCTTGTTGTTGGGGTCTTATGACCCATTTTTTGACTTGGAGGGTCACTCCCATGCAACATGGAGGTGCCTTGGGATTAGGTGTGGACATGATCAAGCTTTGGAGACATATTTCAAGGATTTATAGACATTATTTAATTATTTTTGGAATTTTTTTTGTTGAAGCTGTGCCCTTTATGAGGGTTTTAAACATGTAAAGCATCATTTAATTGTACTTTTTGACTTAGTCTCTGATTTGTGTGGATAAAAAGTCATTTTATTTTATTCCTTAGATTGATTTTAGGGAATACAGTGTGGAGAGAAGTTGAGAGCCTCATCTATAAATATAGGCACTCCTCTCACTCATTTTGTTTGTGAATTGTTGGAGATCGTTATTGGAGCCATTTAATAGAAAATCTTTACTTGGTGTCAATTCTTGGAGTTCTATCTTTCTCGGTTATTTTTCTTGGCATATTTTTCTCAAAGACTATTGTGAATTCTAAAGACCCTACACAAACTAGCATGATTGATCCATTGAGGAGTTATCAACTACTTGGAGGGAGGACGTCTAGAGTTTGTATCTCTTCCTTCTTCCCTAAAATGATTTGGTAAGTGCTTATATCTTGTATTGATTAGTTCTATACTCGTTGGAAATGGTTTTAAGTATTATTTTCAAGTCTTTTGTTGATCTTGTTGGTGAAGGTTATTCCCTTGGGAAAACCCTTCTTGTAGGGCCTTGGTTTTCATGGTTTGTCTTGATTATCAAAGAGACTACTAGATTTTTTCCCCTAGTCTATAGTTCTAATCTATAAACGTGGATAACCGATTTTTAGAGAGGCATACTTCTTGACCCCATAAGCCCTGATGGAGATAAGGCCAAGTCGTAACTCCCAACATTCACCAACAAAACCCTAAAATTTCAAGTATGTTCTTTTGTCTTGTAAAACATAATTTTTTATTTTTTTAAGATATAAACCATCAAAAACATTTATTTCATTGTCTATAGTAAAGATAAAGATTTTATTTTATTTTCTAGACATCTTTATCCAAGTGTTTGTGCTAAATTGTTGATTTTTAACCCTAGAAGGAAAATCAACCCTATTGGATTGTGTTTCATTGTCTTATTTAACATTCTTGTGGCTCATTTAATGTGTTTATCAATTCTACAAATTAACTACAACAATAAAAATCAGAATTGGTGAAACCCTAGAACTAGGGTTTAACCTAAAAAGGTGAAATCTAACCCTACCCTAGTTCATATTTTACTTTGTAATTGTTTATTAAGTTTATATATCACATTATAATGGTGAAATTCATCTCCTAAATGTTTCATTGTTGTTATATTTCATTTTGGATATTTTTGGTGAAACCCTAGGGGGATTCACCACCATTTTTTGCAAGTTTGAAATAATTGTTTGGATATTTTCATTTGCACTTTCAATTTATCATTTATGGATCCTTTTTGCAAGGTTTATTCATTTTCCTAACTGAAGTACCCAATATTCATCATTCTAAGTGCTTTTAGACACTCTTGGGGCACTTTTCCGCACCCAAAATATGCAATTTCTACATTTTGTTTTATCGCAAATTAGATTCTGAAATATTTTGATAGCAACAATATAGTCCATTTTACAACATACAATCAATATATAACTCATTTATATCATTGGTTCTTAGTTTATGCAACAATATCTCACTCTCGTGCGATAACATATATTTGTTTCTTCATTTAAAGGGTGAAATCATAATGTTGTTTTGCATTTTCTGTTGTAGAATATTTATTTAAGATCTAAACAATCTTATAATTAACTCCTAACCCCATTTATATTGTATCTTTATTTCCCTAACCCTTGGTTGGATACTCTTAAGGCATTTGGTTACTAAGACATTGGTTTATATAACACATATTGAGGTGTGTAGTTGGAAGGATTGGAATACCCCCCTTGATCTCTAGGAGATGGCCTAAAGTGAAGGGGGGATCATGCTAAGGTGACAATGGTGCATTTACTGTATTGTTCTATCCCCATAACACCCCCCCAAGGATTGCTAGTTTGAGCGATAACATGCTCAAAATGGTTTTAGACCATGGTATTGAGAGTGCCTCTTGTTTTAACTCATGGTTTTGCTTGAGCACATTGTATTGGAACATGGTATTGTACTAACACATGGTTTTCTACTCATGACTTTGTGAGGTGCCTAATCTATATAAAGAGGGCTCCTCTCTCCTTTGCAATGGTTGGAAATCAATTGGAAGACCTATTTTCTCATTTTTGATGTGAGATCTTTTCTATTTTTTTGAGTAAGTGTTTTAAAGGGATTATCGGAGGGTTTGATACTACAAGTATTCATTAAGGAAGGAGCTATTGCAAAGAAAACAATGCAAGTGAGGTATAATTCATTGTCTATTTCATTTCTTTGTAAATTTCTAAGCTACTTCTATTGTATTGGAGGTGAACATCATAGGGTTTTACCTCCTTACCCTAGGTTTAGTTTAAAAGTTAAAGATTATAATACTTAGGATTAGTTCTTTAGGATTAACCTCGATATGATTCTTGCATAGTTCAAATTGCTTAGTTTAATGCTCACCAAACAATCTTCCAAGATGTTTGGGGACTTAAAACACCAAAGGTAAAAGGGAAACTACTTAAGTAGTTTAGACTCTATAGCCCAAGGGTAAGCACTAGGTCTTACTTGGATTTTCTAGCCATCTCCTTCATTTTTTCCATTTTAATTTTGTTTACAAAGAAATCTAAGGTTTTATTGTATAGATTTAGATCTAGATTGCAATTTTATTTTCAAGTCTTAGTCTATTAGGGTTTTCAAATCTAATGGTAGACTTGATCTTTATCAGCAAATTTTTTCTACTTCATGATTCATCTTGCATTGATTTGCCATTTTTTCTCTAGTTCTCTTTTAAAATTATCATCCAAGAGGAACTTGCTTAGATCTAAAAGTTCTTTGTCTTTTTACAAAGTTTAAATAGATCTAGCACATAACTCTCACTTTGAATAAAATCGACACCTTAGCAAGTTGTACGATTGGGGGTTTCATATTTTATGTATTGACTTTGCTAAAGTTGTAAGGGCTGATTTGGTTTGAGGAATGTTTCAGATTACTACAGATCTATTGAAATAGAGGATGGATCTTAACAAACATAATGAACGATCTATTATGCTTTGAAATGTTAACAGATCCCTTGGTTTAATTATTTTCTTCCTTCAAATAACTACTAGTGATCATCAAAGGGTTTAACAATAAACTTGATACACAAGAGCCTCATTTTCTTGAAGCATCTTGCAAATTTTATCATCTAAACTACCTTATGTATTGAATCGTTGCGTTAAAACCTTGAATGATCTACTTTAAATTAACTCAAAATTTGTTTATTGGTTGAGGGATTTGAAAGGACTATCTTTGGCACATATTTCGTGAGTTTTCATTTGATTGCTCTCACTCAAACGATGCTAAAGTTTACTAAATAACCACTATAATATGCCAACAATTCAAGGTTTATTTGAGGGTTTAAGACTAATAAAAGGTTTGAGTTTGATCTATTTCTCTCTCTGGATATCTACGATAATTACATGACAAAGATTGAAATTTGATTTGAGCACACCTTGGCACGCTCCACATTGCAATGTCACACTATTTATAATCTAAATGCTATTAAATGATGGATTGAAGCATCTAACCCTTGAATGACTTGCAAAAAATTTATAAACAAATCTATGTTACAATGTTGTTATTCACTATTTGATGGCTGAAAAGTATCATTATTTGATGATTGATTCAAGAAGTGTTTGCATGGAACCATTAAGATTAATTTGACATAATAATTCTTGGCATCAAAGGCTGAGGTACTTGATGAGGTGTACATATGTCTTCCAATTGTTGGTTCCACAATACACTTATCATTTAAATTGTGAACCCCGGGTTCAGTTTAGTCTTACGAGGCTCTCGGTGCAATATACACAGAAGTACGACTTTTACCATTATTATGAAATCTAATATACTACAATCATAAGCATGAAAAATGGAATTGCCAAGGTTTATGATTGTAGTAGAATAGATTGCATAATAATGGTAAAAGTCCTACCTCTGTGTATATTGCACCGAGAGCCTCATAAGACTATGTTGAACCCCAGGTTGACAATTTAAATGATAAGTGTATTGTGGAACCAACAATTGGAAGACATATTTACACGTCATTTTGACGTCATTGCTAGGGAGGCACTCGAGGAATTAAGATTTTTTCTATAGGATCATTATAGGAACAATACCAAGTTGAATGAAACTCTAGGGAAACATCGACTACTCCTTTGATATCCCTTGCTCAGGATATTGTGCATTAAACTCATCATAGAATGCATGAGTTAAGTTAATAATGTTTTCTTTTGTGGCATTGTAAGAGCCTCATAAGACTAAATTGAACCCTAGGTTGACAATTTAAATGATAAGTGTATTGTGGAACCAACAATTGGAAGACATATTTACATGTCATAATTTCTTGCTTAATACTACAATCACATTTACAAATTGGATGATCATGCTTTTCTAGAACATTAACACAATAGTGACATAAGTTATCTCCCATGAGACTCTGTGGAACATGACGAGTGTTTGTTATACTAACTATCATGCTTAGATCTGGGTTAAATGATTTTGGGTTAAAGGAAAATCTCTTTTTGAACTACACAAATAGTGGGATCATTGGAATGAATTTGGACATCATTTTGAAATAAATGGTTCATAAATAAGTTGATTTATAAATGCTCCAACGCTGGTTGCAGATTGCTTTCATTGCTACTTCAAGGTGTGTTAATCTTTGAACATCATGGACTAGCAATCAAAAGCATTTTTTTGAAGCATTTCATGGTCTCATGTGGATAAACTTCATAGTCTAAAGTTCATAACTTGCTCCTGGTTGATTCATCACTTATTTGTTATAGATAAAAGCTGATAAACCACATATTTTATGTTGTATAAGCTTTGGATCAATCAAGCAAACCCTTTCAACACCCTTTGAAACACATCTTCCAAGATCGAGACAACAATAACATGAGCACATCTCATAATCTATACATCATTAGAAGCTTGTTTATTCTAGTTGATTTAATAAACCACTTGCATGTTGTTCTTATCTTCAAGCCTTGAGAGTTTGGTATAAATTGTTAGGTTTTCTTTGTAAGTCCAAGTTAGGAAATCTCTCTTCCCATGCAACAATCTAGCTTGGTTGACTTAAAGGGGTTCCCCCTAAGCTAGGATAGTTTATTTCCTTAGTCTGAAGTGTGAGGCAAGGCCACAATGGTGATAATGGGTGGCTTGCCTGATGATGCCTCTAGACTCTCTCATCGACGTTAGGAATTTTCCTCCTAGGTGAGAGTTTGAGCGATAACATACACCACTTCATGAATAAATAGGGTCCACATAGAACCTCCTAGGATGTTCTAGACCCTACAGATTTGGCCAGAAACCAAACTTCTTGAAATGGGATGAAATTTGGTTGAGATGTTACATGCCATACTAGGTCTCCAAAAACGTCAAATCCTAAAAAAACACGCTGCTAAAAATAGAACTTTGGATGTCTAAACAAAAAACCTACTAAAATAACATCAGTTGTGCTATCCCCTTGGAATATTTATCTCTTAACACTCCCCAAAACTCATACATCACAACTTTGGAATAAGGAAGGGCTAGAACAAAGCTATGCAACAAGGTATCCATATGACTAAGGTACTCACGAACAATCGATGTTAAATGACAAGCTTTATAAGATTGAACCCACCCCATATAGTATTCATGAACCATCGATGCCAAATATTCAACTATGTAATGTTGAGTTCACCTCGAGTAATATCCACAAACTTATGTTGGCAAATAAGACTCATTTATATAACAGATCCAGTGTTAACAAGCATTGTGGATGGTTTAATAAAATGCCTATTTATTTATCTAACTATATTATTTGCTTAAAAAAAAATATTAATCTTAAAATTTTTGAATATTATAAAAAGAATGAACTTCCTTTATCTTTAGAAAGTTGTGTTTGCACATTCAACCACTAAAACAATTGCAATGTGCATCATAACATAATATTGTAAGGCATGTTCACAGTAACAACTGAAATAAAGGATCGATCGTACTACCAAATATAAGTCATCTATAATGTCATTAATGACTTTATATAGGCGCTAATGCCCAAGGCACAAGGCAGTACACAAGTAGTAACTATGACCATGACAAGTTCATCAAATAATAACTGAGTTTAATTAAGCTGATAAATAATGATAAGGAGTGGTCTTCAAAGCAAATAAATGAATGGCACAAAATATATGCTAATCATGCCAATAAGTGTCAATACAGTTCTTTTGTTTTTAACAAAATATTTATGAGCCAATAAGTGTCAATACAAAATATTTAGGAGCCAATGCTTTTAGAGTGAACCAATCACTCATCATCAATGCAGAAATGAAAATAGAATGAGAAGAGTTGCAGAAATAGAATGAGGACAGATATATATCAAGAGAGACATGCATTGGAAACTTCGAAAAACCAAAAAGAAAATCGAAAGAAAAAGCTAAAATCGTAAAATTTATAAAAATGCTAAATCAATAGACAATACTCGAAAATATGAAGCTAAAGTACAAATGATTCAACGAATTTTAATAAAATAATATTTTTTTTATAAATCAGATAAACTATGATGATGAACAGTGAAAGACTCCATACCAAGAGATAAACTATTCTTTATTTGATTTCTTGGTGTGTAATGAGCTATCTTGGCACCCAATTCAAAGCTTTCCAAATTACCAAGTTCAACAGCGAATTTGTGATGCAGATGGATATATTTTTGAAATAATGTGCATTCAGCTTATCTTAGATTTTTATGTCCAATTTTGTGCACAGACATCGGTGTGTAAGTACATGGAACTGAATTGATAGAAATTTTACGTTTTCTGATTTGCAAATCTTTTGTAAATTGAACATTATAAAGTCATTGCTATTTCTCTATCTGATGTGTTCTGAAGTATCCTCAAGGCCAGGACATCTTGAATGCATATGTGATTATGTATTATTTTCTATTTTAAGTTTATGGATTCTTCTGCTTACCAAAAGAAAATGTGCGCATTATAGCTTCCAATTACCTGTATGTACTTTTACAAAACCATGAAAAAAAAGCTTCTACCCAAGACAGCCTTTCTACACATGGCTTATAAGCACTGCCTCTAGATTATTTGCATTGTGAAGTATCTTGATCTTGATTTTGATTAACATAATAAAAAATGAAACCATCCACATAAATTGACCATGCATATATCAAATTCTTCCAGTCCTGTTCCTGACGCTCCTTGGGACATTTTTTATACCTGACTTTGTAACAGAAGGATGGGCTTGATCAACATATCATAGTCATTAGTTGGCAATTGTAGATCACCAAAAGCTAATGAGCACGCTCTTTGTAGAACACCAACATTGTCTCCAGTTATATCAGTCTTATTGGAATCTTCTTCTGAAGTGTTAAGACTGATGAACTCAGCACTTTCATCTTCCCTTGAGATTACTTCCATACCATGTTTCACTGTACCATTCAAATCCACAGCTGTAGACGGAGATTGGAAATGACCTAAATCCCCTAAAGACGTAAAATAGTGCTTTTGGCATTTACCACCCTTCCTATGTGCATTTGATGGAAGTTTAGACTTTATTTTCTTCTTTGGATGCTGAAGCTTGCAAGTTGATCTTTCTGAGCAATACCCAATTGATGCATACTGTGAACAAACATAAGTATGCTTTTTATTACACTGCATGGAAACAGAGTACAGGTAAACATCAGATGCCTAGAGGTATTTGCAATGGAAAAACATCAAAATTAGGAATACAACAGAAACTTTGCCAATTACAAGAATAGTAGAGAAATCAAACCGGTTAAATAAGCTACAAAAAGGCATTGAAACAAAAGCTACAACAATATCTTGGTCAACCAAAGGACACGAAGAAAGAGAGGGGGGAAGCTAAATATGCCAGCAACGACCTTTAAATAGCACATTTAATCTTGTGCCTATAAAATTTCCAGCATCAGAACTGAAGTGTCAAAATAGGTATTTTTCTAAACTTGTCCGTTATTCCAAAGAGAACAATGAAGTAGACAAGTGCTGAATGAAGAAGTTCATGAAAGATACAAGTTAAGTTATGCAGTTTTC
>ML798819.1:272741-292417 GCA_009831015.1 Picea engelmannii
ATTCAGCATCATATTACTCAGATGAAGTATGGTTACGAAAGATGATGCAGCTGATAGTAATGGTGATGCTCATGATCTAGTCATGAAATAGTCTAGATGACTATATTGATGCTACCGGGTAAATGGTATGTTTTGTGCTCAAGGCCATTACCTGTAAATACCTCTCTAGCTAGGAGGGAGTGTTAATATTATGGTAGCTGCGGGAGGTATTTACCTCTACATGTGAACCTGACAAGAATAGAAGACTCCGGGAAGCAAGAGAAACCCTAATGAATTGGCTAATAACCCTAGAAGCCTTGTCGGCTCAAGAATATAATTTATATTAGGCTATTAGCCTCCAAGAGAAGAAGTCGGCCAGAATTAATAATAATATACTGGACAGACACCTACCCAGAAGGAGAAGTCGGCCCCAGTAAACTGGCAGGATTACTATAAATACAGGGCGCTAGTTTCTCATTTGACACATCTCAGGACTGCAGTTTTCCTAGTTGGTGCGCACTGTAGGTGTAGCTGGTGCGCAGGTTTGGAGGAGGGTTGCAGGTGTAGCTGCAACAGCAGCAAGTTTCAGTATTTGGCTTGGATATCTCTTAGTTAGGGTTTGGACTATCTGATCGGCTTTTTGTGATGCGCTATCCTTGGGGAGAGATGCGCTGCTCTTTGTTTGGCTATCTAGCCTAGGGTTTGCTTCCGGAGGAATTCTTAGGTCAAGGTTAAGGTGCTCGGAGGGAGGGCTTCGGCCTGTGGTTGGGAGACGAGGATATCGTCGTGGTAAAACAAGCACACAATCCTTTATATTCTAACACACCTCTCTTAATTTTTAACTTTCTAATGTTTTCTCAAGGAGGGGGCGCAACTTCCCTAGGGGATGTGGTGTGTTAAAGTGGTGGCTAAGTGAAAGGACGTTGTGAGGGTTAGGAAAAGGTTAGGATAGTTTAGTCTAAGGTTTAGGCATCATATCCCACCTTTCTCTAACCATTTTGCTCAAAATTACAAAAATTGACATTTTGGCAATGTCAAGACTAGTAATTAAATTGTTGTTTTGGATTGACTAAGACTCCTCATGGACAAACACCTAGAAAAAATTGTCCAATTGAACTGAAACTTGATCCAAGAGTTTAGGGGGTCTCATTCCATTTCGTTTGAGCACAAATACCCCTATCAAAATCCCAAGGACCTAGTTTTTACATTTTTTAATTAAAAATTATTTAAAATTACCATTAACTAGGTAATTTTAAAAAATTAAAAAAAACTATCTAGACTCGACGGAATTTCCCAAAACTTTAGGAGATGTCTAACATGGTCATTACAATATTCCTAGACACTAGCTACCAAAGGGCTAGACCATTAGAACGTCTTTCACCACTTTGGAGGAATTATTTGTGGGAGTGAAAAACTCAAGGGAAATTAATAAGGTTGGTTAAGCTAAATTAATAACCTGAGGAAAAAAAACACTCAGTGAAAGGGACTCCTCTAATGATTAAGTCCTAAGGCAACTGACTTAACTATGATCCTTTCAGACCCATTACATTATAATCCCACGCAGGGGAGCAGAAATTCCATTACAAAAAGAAGTGTTGAAGGCCAAAAATGCCTTGTAGAACCAGTAAGTCTCTGTCTTGGTAGCACCTGATGGTGCATATCTTCATGGTACATGGAGTAGATCCCCTAGTTGAAATAGGTGGTCAACAACACCCACAGAGAAAGCCTAATTTTGTGGAGGGGCTTCTATGATGACCTTTGTTAATCTTGGTGTTACCTACATAGAAACTCAATGGCACATTAGCTAAACAAAACATAAAATGCACATTTAGATCTCTAAGATAGATAATCAATAGGAAAAAGAAATTAAACCAGATTTACAATCCTATCCTTTATGAGTAATAGTACTCCTTACAAAAGCCAAATTCAACAAATTGCATAAACAAATGAAATGAAATAATATCACTTCATAAAAATGCACTTGACAATGAGCAACCACACATAGATCCACACCAAATTAGCCTCCAAAGCCTTTTATTACAAGTATGAAAGATAGATCACTGTTACAATGGCACAAATCCCAAGCTCCAACTAGCTTTAGCAATGGGATAGTGCTTCTTTATATAAGAGAGAAGGAAGAGTTTATCAAGGAGGAGGGCGCAACACTTGGTGAAGAGGGGCACACCACTTGGAGGAGAAACCCATGCCAAGTTTTGAGAGTGTGGCTGCCACCTCTCCTACAGTTCTCCCAACTCGCCACTTGTGAACCATAGGATGTATGGGAGGTGCCACCTCTCAAGAGGTTGGTTGCCCCCATTCGGAATGCGCCACCTCTCAAGAGGTGTGCACCTCCTTATGGAGCACATGCCAAAACCAAATCACACTTGTCCCACTTTGTCCCTTTGACCAATAGGGATCAACCTTTTGCCGCCACCTAGCCTTTTGAGGCTTTATTTTGTCTCCAACATGTCCCCACATGTTTCCTTAATTTTAGTTTTTGCTGATTTTCTTTGATTTATTTTGACTTTTTTGGGTTTTTTGAGCAAAATTGATTTTTAAGTGATTAAAATCACTAATTTTGCTCAACCAAGTGAGTACTTAGTTAATATGGGTGCTCTAGGTCCAAAAATGAGCACCTCCAAGGCATATGAAGTCCCCTAGTACCACTTTTTTAATACATCTTTATTTTTTAATTAAAAATTCCCGTTTTGCAGAAAAAATTTAATTAACTGAAAAAATAAAAATAAAAATTCTAAGGGGGACTTAGCATATTTCCATAAGACTCTAGGAGTATTATTAGCATGGTAATATACCTTAGAAACTAGGTTTAGATCCATGCTAAGGCCTAACCATGGGTATATACTCCATCTTTGAAGGGATTGACTGAAAAAACTCATAAATTATAAATTGCTTGAACGACAAAATATAATAAATAGGTAAAAAAAACACTATAGAGCATAACTCATGCTTAGAACTAAAGTGGCTAAGACCTTTTACAAGTTCATTACGCAACATCTCTTATTAGAATTTTTTATGGAAATGTGAAAAAGTTGGTCTTTATTGACCGGGGGAACTTCTAAACTCTGAAATTTGAACAACAATGTTCAATCTTTGGTAGCTCGTTGGAAGTCCATCCTAGTGCAACTTTGATGGATAACATTGGCTCCATATGGGGATGTGTGCTTGATCTTTTATTCTTTGAAGGAAAGTATATGATAATCCAGAATCACATGACCTGCATCACCGACACTTTGTCAATAACATGTCCATATATAAAATCCAATACTAAACATAAGCTGCAGAAATAATATACATGTATATATACAATTTTGAAAAATAAACTATGTACAAAATTTACAAAATAAACTATATACAAAAAATAAACTATGTACAGAAAATGAAAAATAAACTATATAAAATAATATACATGTATATATACAATTTTGAAAAATAAACTATGTACAAAATTTACAAAATAAACTATATACAAAAAATAAACTATGTACAGAAAATGCAAATTTTAAAGTACAGAGGATAGGGTTTAAGGAATATGATACAAAGATGCCCCATGGACATCAGGTGACTTCGTTGAAGAAGAGCTTGAGAAGTTGACCATTTACTGGTAGTGGCAACCTCTCACCGTCCAATCTGCTTAGGATAAAGGAGTTCTTTCCAACTACATCCTGGATAATATATGGCCTTGCCCATAGACTGTCAAACTTGCCATGACCTCCTGGTTTCTCTTTCCATTTGTCCCATAGAAGGACCGTATCACTTGCCTGGAAATCCCTTTGTCTTGAGAACTTATCAAAAATTGTCTTTATCTTTTCTTGATTTCTTATACTTTGATCTAAGGCTTTCCTTCTGTTTTCATCCAGTTCAATTATTTGATCAATCCTGTTTTGATGAAAGTCCTCATCCAAACCATTTTTCTGGACAAACTGATACACTGGAAGCTTTAGATGAACTAGAAAAGTGACATCAAGATCGTAAACCAACTCAAAATGACTCTTCCCTGTTGAAATTTTCTTTGTGATCTTGTTAGCCCAAAGTGCAAACTTGATCTTATTATCCCATGACCTCTTGTTATCCCCAACAGTTTTCTTAAGAATTGTCATTAAGTTTTTGTTGCTAGACTCAGCAAGACCATTGCCTTGGGGATAATAATTCGAAGAGTGGGATAATATAATGCCATATTTAAAACAAAATGAGGATAATTCTATTGAACGAAAGGCCTTGGCATTATCAATAGTTATCTTTGTTGTCACACCAAATCTAGTGATAATTCTGTTTTCAAGAAAATCCATGACCACTTTATCGGTTGCTGACTTGGTGGGTATAGCCTCTACCCACTTTGTAAAATAATTAGTTGTTGTGATTATCCAAGTATAGCCATTACTTGAATTATCCTTGAACTGACCAATGAAATCAAGCCCCCACCGCTGAAAAGGGACTTCCACCACTACTGGCTGTAATGGTAAGGCTGCTAGCTTCTGCTTCTCAGTAAACAACTGACACTGCTGACAACCCCTAACCATTTTGTGCACATCTAAAAATATAGTAGGCTAGTAGTAACCTGCTTTGAAGATTTTGTGGGCAGTAGTTTTGGTTGCAAAATGCCCACCACAAAATCATGAATGAAAATCAACCAAGATTCTTTTGGACTCCAACTCATCAACACATCTAAGTATTACCCCATCGGGGTTCCTCCACCCCAATCCATCCTGAATAATACAATACTTAGCTGCCTTTAATCTCAATGCTCTTCTTTTGTGACCAATTAAGTGACTAGGGCATGTGAGATTAGAAAGAAAGAAAATGATATCAACATACCATTCGTGTTGTTCTAACTTTAGAAGTTCTGGAGATAAAGCTGGCCTAGATTGGTTGTTTTGACAGACTAGGTCCAAAGCTCGTTCATTTCCTTCAGTTAGCATTTGAGCTAATCCTTGACCTTTGATTAATTTGGTAGGTTTTATTTCCAGATCATACTCTTGTATTTTCGAAACCCACTTTCCCCTGACACCCAAGCAATCTTGTTGTCCAAGGATATCTTTTACTGTTGGGTGAGGTACATACCCCACAACTCTTGAATATCCTATGTAAACTCGAAAATGCTTAAGGGACTTGACCAAAGAATATGCTTGCTTTTCCATGGTTGTATAATTAAGATCTGAATTCTACAATGCCTTGCTCATGAAAGCAATGGGTTGCTCCTGACCCTCGTCATTCTTTTGGAGCAACACCCTTACTATAGTATCCTCAGAAGCAAAGGAGAAGATTTGAAATTATTTAGCATAGTTTGGACTAATTAGCACAGGAGATTTACCAATTGCGTCCTTAATATTTTTGAAATCTCTTCTTCCGTCTTCTATCCACTCAAATCTTTCTTTAAGAGTATGAGGATAGGTTTCATAGTTTCGGCCAAGTTTGGGATGAACCTTCTTACAAAGTTGATTTGACCAAGGAAATATTGTAGGGCTTTCTTGGTTGGGGGCAAAGAGACTCCTTGTATGGCTTGCACCCTTTCTGGGTCCATTTTCACCCCATCTTTTGCTATGATATGGCCCAACAACTTACCTTCATCAACTCCCAAGATTGACTTGGCCGAATTCAAGGAGATGCCATACTTTCGGCATCTTTCAAACACCTGTCTGAGATGACTTATATGATCAGATCTTTCTTTTGAAAACACAGTCAAATCATGCTGGTAGATCTCGATGATTTTGTCCATCAATTCATGGAAAGCAAAATCCATGGCTCTCTGAAACGTGGCACTTGCGTTTAATAATCCAAAAAGCATTCTAAGGTACTCAAAGGTGCCCCATGGTGTGGTGAAGGTTGTCTTATTCTGATCCTCTTTCCTCACCAACACTTGATTGCATCCAGAGAAACCATCTAACATAGACATTATTTTTGACCCAGTAACTCTTTACAACAAAGTTTCCATGTTGGGCAAGGGGTAATTATCCTTAATGCATGCAAGATTCAAATTTCTAAAATTGATGCATAGCCTTGTTCCCCCATTTTTCTTTCTAACTACTACCAAGTTAGAACACCATGAAGAATGCCTTGTTGGGGCAATGATGCTAGCATCCAACATCTTTTTAAGTTCTGCTTGAACCAAAGGTGCCAACTTAGGATTTATTCGCCTAAATTTTTGCCGGAAAGGTTTTGTGTCTTCTTTGAGTGGGATAGTATGTTGAAACTTGAAATACATCATCTTTATAAGCTTTGAGTTCATCATATGTAAAAGCAAATACATCCCTATAGTCACTGACAAGACTTATTAATTCTTTTCTTTCTTTTTTTCTGAAGTACCCTTTCCGATTTTTATGAGCCTTGGGACTTCCTCTGTCCCAATGTTCACTTCTATGTAGCTGCCAAGTTTTACTACCTCTTTTCTCTTTTTGTACATGTCATGCCTATCAAAGATCTTTTCTAAGGCAGTTATTCCTCTAGGGACTGGATTCTTTATTGGGTTATCCTCCTCAACATAATCTTTGTCTTCTTCTTTATAACTGACATTGAAATCTGAGAATTCCTAAACA
Organism: Picea engelmannii; assembly: GCA_009831015.1. NCBI lineage: Eukaryota > Viridiplantae > Streptophyta > Pinopsida > Pinales > Pinaceae > Picea > Picea engelmannii. The sequence goes on from ML798819.1 coordinate 279,272, forward strand.
TTATGAATGAATCTTAGGATTTTCTTATCATCTCTGAAGACTTGCCAATGATCAACATTGTCTGGAACTGAAGGTCTAAAGATTATTTCTAATTTTCCTTCTCCCTTTATTAGATCTTCTGAAGGTTGGAGGGTGAAGCTTTAACTGCCAAACTTTCAGCTAGATTGTTCTGATCCCTAGGAACTAAAATGAGATCCATAACATCAAACATTTCTATGGTATCTCAAATTGCATTTCTCTATCTTCTTAATATTTCACTTTTGCATGCAAATTTATTTTTTACCTAGAGAATGACTAAGTCTGAATCACCCTTGACACTTAATATTTTGATTCCCATGTCTTTTGCAATTTCTAGGCCAAGTAATAGTGCTTCATACTCAACCACATTATTTGTTGCATCAAACTCTAATCTAAATGAAAAATTGTAAGATTTTCCTGTTGGTGAAACTAGAACAATTCCAACCCCTTTTCCTGATCTAGAGTGTGCACCATCAAAGTTCATCTTCCAAGCCTTATTGCTTTCTTTTTCATCCTTAAATTTTTCTTCAACTGATGCTAGGAAGTTTGAACAAATTGAGAAATTACCCATGTCAGATGTTTGGCATAAGAACTCATTGAATTGCTCTTTAGGATCTTCCATGTGGTATTTTCTTTCTACTTTTCGAAAGAGTCTGAAATTTTCTGTTGATGGAGGAGGGTATGGAATAGTTTCAAAAGTCAAATCCATGTTTAGGAAACCACCCATGGATTCAAACAACTTGGTGCAGAGCCTCCAATGCACAATAGAAGTGTGGTGAAAACTTTCTATAACAAAGATATTGTATCAGAATGGTTACTCAGAAGTCTAGGATGATGGATTGTTAATCCATGACAAACTCTCATGATGACAAAAGAAGTGCCACTAGGATATGTTACAGTTTGAGCCTTGCCACAATGTCATGAGCTAGCAGGAAACAAAAGAGATGAATCCAACCATGATATACTGTAATGATCAAGAGCTATATGAAGCCTTCAGAGAAAACCAGTGTTCCAGAAAGACCGAAGTACATTGAGAACAAGCATTACATTCTCCGTGATGAGATCCAGAAAAGAGAAGTGGTTCTCCAATATATCTCCACAGATGAGCAGATAGCAGATATTTTGGTAAAGCCTCTGTCCAAGATGGAAAAAGTTTGTGTACTCAAGAAATAAGCTGGAGCTCGTGAAGATGACTTTCTTATTGAAAAGGTAAGATATGACTTTCAGGTTGGGAGGGAGCACTGATGTGTTATTGATTTATGGACAGTCATTTTTCAGTTCGAAAAATGGTCTAGGATGAGCAGTTCGGAAAGTGGTTTGAGATTTCTGACGGATAGGCATTTTCCAGTTCGGAAAATGGTCCAGATTGGACGGTCATTTTTGTAATGAAAATGGTTCGATAGATTGCTAATGTACCATAGACAACGATTCCCCTTGTGGCCAGTGTGGGGGAATGGTTTAGGACAGTCTTTCTTCTTGACAATTACTCTGAGTAGTGGTCAAGTGGAATGGTTTACCTCATCAGGCAATCATTCTTTCGAAGTTCACAGTTGTGAGCAGTTTCGAAGAATGGTTCGTTTTGGAGGTTGGTGCGGGATAGTCATTTCCTTAGGAAATGGTCCGAACAGTCATTCCCTAAGGCAGACTCATTATCTCCAGGTTGCACTTTGTTTAGTGCCGGAGGAATGGTCCAGTTAGGTGAATGGTCCAGGTTCAGCAATCAGGGACATGCATTCCCTAGGGCAGACTCATTCTCTCCAGGTTGCACTTTGTTAGTGCCGGAGGAATGGCCAAGTTAGGTGAATGGTCCGGGCTCAGAAATCAAGATAGTTTTTCTTCTATGCTTGAGAAGAATAGTCCAGATAGCTCATGGTTGATGTTTTACCTTCTGAGCACAGATGCTCTTCCAGATCTCACAGATGTGAGTGGAAGAATGGCCCAGATTACTCAATTTATATCATGATATTGTTTTTCTGTGCAGGTTGATATCAGATGATATGATTGCTATGGAGACTGTATGTCTCTGGACAGTAGATGTATGCTATTGTGGTGGATGTGTTCCATTGGTTGTGACTATGTGTCACTGATTAAGTAGTTGTGTGCCACTTGGTGTGGTAGTGTACCACTGGATTGTAGGTGTGTACTACTATGGATAGACAGTTGTGTTCTATTGAATGACATTGTTCTGATTACCATGTAGACTATCAGTTGTGTTGATATTTTCTAAGGCATATAGGTTGAGACGGATCTCTATGACCTAATTAGAAAATAATCCTAGATTGACATTCCTATAAGAATGGTCTCTGTAGTCCATGACATATTTATTTTTTTTGGCTCTGTTGGGATAGTCATTCTTCTAGAATGTATGTCTAGATTAGAAGAATGGTCCTTGTATCACTCTGTGGAGTGAGTGATCTATTCAACATCATGCTTGATTACTCAGATGGAGTATGGCTTCTAGAGATGATGCAGTTGATGCTATCAAATGATAGTGGTGCTCATGATCTAATCATGAGATAGTCTGTACGACTATAATGATGTTATCGGTCAAATGGTATGTTTGTGCTCAAGACCATTTCCTTCAATACCTCCCTAGCTAGGAGGGAGTGTTGATATTATGGTAACTGCGGGAGGTATTTACCTCCATGTGTGACCCTGATGAGAACAGAATATTCCAGGAAGCAAGAAGAAACCCTAAAGCATTAAACTTAACCCTAGAAGACAAGTCAACTCAAGGAAATATTTAATATTAAGTATTTAGCCTCCAAAATGAGAAGTCGGCCCAGAAAGCTCAGGAAAACAATATAAATACAAGTAGCCAGACCTCATTTTGAATAGACAGCTCGAAATTTCAGTAGTGAAGAAGTGCGCATTGCAGAAATTGGGCAAGTGCGCAAGTTTGGGGAGTAGCTGCAGCCGGCAGTTGCTGCAATCTGTATTCCTAGTTTAGGCTCAGAGTTTCTATTGGTTATGGTTGGACTTTCTGATCAGTCTTGGTTATCTTTGCTTGGTGCATTAGCCTTGGTTGGCTATTGGTTTGCTTCCGGAATCATTCTCTTTCAAGGTTAAGGTGCTCGGGGGTGGCTTCGGCCTATGGTTGGGTGACAATATTGTTATATTGTCTATGGTTAAATGAGCACATCTATTAATTTTTGACAGTACTCACTCTGCATACTTTCTTGTTTTTTCATGTATCTCTAGTTTATTTCTGGTTGATAGACCCATAGTGAGATGAACTAGAAATACATGAAAAAACAAGAAAGCATGCAGAGTGGGTACTCGTTGGATGCAGAGTTTAATTCTGCATCCACCAAGTGCCTACACTTGAAATTTGAGTAAACATATAAGGAGATAAGTCAAAAATATGATTAAAAAAATAATTTTTTTCTTTCCCTTTGAAAATTCCTAACTCTTATTTTACTATTTTAACTATTATTTTATTATTTTCCCCTAATGTCGCTTTTGGAAAACTGCATAACTTAACTTGTATCTTTCATGAACTTCTTCATTCAGCACTTGTCTACTTCATTGTTCTCTTTGGAATAACGGACAAGTTTAGAAAAATACCTATTTTGACACTTCAGTTCTGATGCTGGAAATTTTATAGGCACAAGATTAAATGTGCTATTTAAAGGTCGTTGCTGGCATATTTAGCTTCCCCCCTCTCTTTCTTCGTGTCCTTTGGTTGACCAAGATATTGTTGTAGCTTTTGTTTCAATGCCTTTTTGTAGCTTATTTAACCGGTTTGATTTCTCTACTATTCTTGTAATTGGCAAAGTTTCTGTTGTATTCCTAATTTTGATGTTTTTCCATTGCAAATACCTCTAGGCATCTGATGTTTACCTGTACTCTGTTTCCATGCAGTGTAATAAAAAGCATACTTATGTTTGTTCACAGTATGCATCAATTGGGTATTGCTCAGAAAGATCAACTTGCAAGCTTCAGCATCCAAAGAAGAAAATAAAGTCTAAACTTCCATCAAATGCACATAGGAAGGGTGGTAAATGCCAAAAGCACTATTTTACGTCTTTAGGGGATTTAGGTCATTTCCAATCTCCGTCTACAGCTGTGGATTTGAATGGTACAGTGAAACATGGTATGGAAGTAATCTCAAGGGAAGATGAAAGTGCTGAGTTCATCAGTCTTAACACTTCAGAAGAAGATTCCAATAAGACTGATATAACTGGAGACAATGTTGGTGTTCTACAAAGAGCGTGCTCATTAGCTTTTGGTGATCTACAATTGCCAACTAATGACTATGATATGTTGATCAAGCCCATCCTTCTGTTACAAAGTCAGGTATAAAAAATGTCCCAAGGAGCGTCAGGAACAGGACTGGAAGAATTTGATATATGCATGGTCAATTTATGTGGATGGTTTCATTTTTTATTATGTTAATCAAAATCAAGATCAAGATACTTCACAATGCAAATAATCTAGAGGCAGTGCTTATAAGCCATGTGTAGAAAGGCTGTCTTGGGTAGAAGCTTTTTTTTCATGGTTTTGTAAAAGTACATACAGGTAATTGGAAGCTATAATGCGCACATTTTCTTTTGGTAAGCAGAAGAATCCATAAACTTAAAATAGAAAATAATACATAATCACATATGCATTCAAGATGTCCTGGCCTTGAGGATACTTCAGAACACATCAGATAGAGAAATAGCAATGACTTTATAATGTTCAATTTACAAAAGATTTGCAAATCAGAAAACGTAAAATTTCTATCAATTCAGTTCCATGTACTTACACACCGATGTCTGTGCACAAAATTGGACATAAAAATCTAAGATAAGCTGAATGCACATTATTTCAAAAATATATCCATCTGCATCACAAATTCGCTGTTGAACTTGGTAATTTGGAAAGCTTTGAATTGGGTGCCAAGATAGCTCATTACACACCAAGAAATCAAATAAAGAATAGTTTATCTCTTGGTATGGAGTCTTTCACTGTTCATCATCATAGTTTATCTGATTTATAAAAAAAATATTATTTTATTAAAATTCGTTGAATCATTTGTACTTTAGCTTCATATTTTCGAGTATTGTCTATTGATTTAGCATTTTTATAAATTTTACGATTTTAGCTTTTTCTTTCGATTTTCTTTTTGGTTTTTCGAAGTTTCCAATGCATGTCTCTCTTGATATATATCTGTCCTCATTCTATTTCTGCAACTCTTCTCATTCTATTTTCATTTCTGCATTGATGATGAGTGATTGGTTCACTCTAAAAGCATTGGCTCCTAAATATTTTGTATTGACACTTATTGGCTCATAAATATTTTGTTAAAAACAAAAGAACTGTATTGACACTTATTGGCATGATTAGCATATATTTTGTGCCATTCATTTATTTGCTTTGAAGACCACTCCTTATCATTATTTATCAGCTTAATTAAACTCAGTTATTATTTGATGAACTTGTCATGGTCATAGTTACTACTTGTGTACTGCCTTGTGCCTTGGGCATTAGCGCCTATATAAAGTCATTAATGACATTATAGATGACTTATATTTGGTAGTACGATCGATCCTTTATTTCAGTTGTTACTGTGAACATGCCTTACAATATTATGTTATGATGCACATTGCAATTGTTTTAGTGGTTGAATGTGCAAACACAACTTTCTAAAGATAAAGGAAGTTCATTCTTTTTATAATATTCAAAAATTTTAAGATTAATATTTTTTTTTAAGCAAATAATATAGTTAGATAAATAAATAGGCATTTTATTAAACCATCCACAATGCTTGTTAACACTGGATCTGTTATATAAATGAGTCTTATTTGCCAACATAAGTTTGTGGATATTACTCGAGGTGAACTCAACATTACATAGTTGAATATTTGGCATCGATGGTTCATGAATACTATATGGGGTGGGTTCAATCTTATAAAGCTTGTCATTTAACATCGATTGTTCGTGAGTACCTTAGTCATATGGATACCTTGTTGCATAGCTTTGTTCTAGCCCTTCCTTATTCCAAAGTTGTGATGTATGAGTTTTGGGGAGTGTTAAGAGATAAATATTCCAAGGGGATAGCACAACTGATGTTATTTTAGTAGGTTTTTTGTTTAGACATCCAAAGTTCTATTTTTAGCAGCGTGTTTTTTTAGGATTTGACGTTTTTGGAGACCTAGTATGGCATGTAACATCTCAACCAAATTTCATCCCATTTCAAGAAGTTTGGTTTCTGGCCAAATCTGTAGGGTCTAGAACATCCTAGGAGGTTCTATGTGGACCCTATTTATTCATGAAGTGGTGTATGTTATCGCTCAAACTCTCACCTAGGAGGAAAATTCCTAACGTCGATGAGAGAGTCTAGAGGCATCATCAGGCAAGCCACCCATTATCACCATTGTGGCCTTGCCTCACACTTCAGACTAAGGAAATAAACTATCCTAGCTTAGGGGGAACCCCTTTAAGTCAACCAAGCTAGATTGTTGCATGGGAAGAGAGATTTCCTAACTTGGACTTACAAAGAAAACCTAACAATTTATACCAAACTCTCAAGGCTTGAAGATAAGAACAACATGCAAGTGGTTTATTAAATCAACTAGAATAAACAAGCTTCTAATGATGTATAGATTATGAGATGTGCTCATGTTATTGTTGTCTCGATCTTGGAAGATGTGTTTCAAAGGGTGTTGAAAGGGTTTGCTTGATTGATCCAAAGCTTATACAACATAAAATATGTGGTTTATCAGCTTTTATCTATAACAAATAAGTGATGAATCAACCAGGAGCAAGTTATGAACTTTAGACTATGAAGTTTATCCACATGAGACCATGAAATGCTTCAAAAAAATGCTTTTGATTGCTAGTCCATGATGTTCAAAGATTAACACACCTTGAAGTAGCAATGAAAGCAATCTGCAACCAGCGTTGGAGCATTTATAAATCAACTTATTTATGAACCATTTATTTCAAAATGATGTCCAAATTCATTCCAATGATCCCACTATTTGTGTAGTTCAAAAAGAGATTTTCCTTTAACCCAAAATCATTTAACCCAGATCTAAGCATGATAGTTAGTATAACAAACACTCGTCATGTTCCACAGAGTCTCATGGGAGATAACTTATGTCACTATTGTGTTAATGTTCTAGAAAAGCATGATCATCCAATTTGTAAATGTGATTGTAGTATTAAGCAAGAAATTATGACATGTAAATATGTCTTCCAATTGTTGGTTCCACAATACACTTATCATTTAAATTGTCAACCTAGGGTTCAATTTAGTCTTATGAGGCTCTTACAATGCCACAAAAGAAAACATTATTAACTTAACTCATGCATTCTATGATGAGTTTAATGCACAATATCCTGAGCAAGGGATATCAAAGGAGTAGTCGATGTTTCCCTAGAGTTTCATTCAACTTGGTATTGTTCCTATAATGATCCTATAGAAAAAATCTTAATTCCTCGAGTGCCTCCCTAGCAATGACGTCAAAATGACGTGTAAATATGTCTTCCAATTGTTGGTTCCACAATACACTTATCATTTAAATTGTCAACCTGGGGTTCAACATAGTCTTATGAGGCTCTCGGTGCAATATACACAGAGGTAGGACTTTTACCATTATTATGCAATCTATTCTACTACAATCATAAACCTTGGCAATTCCATTTTTCATGCTTATGATTGTAGTATATTAGATTTCATAATAATGGTAAAAGTCGTACTTCTGTGTATATTGCACCGAGAGCCTCGTAAGACTAAACTGAACCCGGGGTTCACAATTTAAATGATAAGTGTATTGTGGAACCAACAATTGGAAGACATATGTACACCTCATCAAGTACCTCAGCCTTTGATGCCAAGAATTATTATGTCAAATTAATCTTAATGGTTCCATGCAAACACTTCTTGAATCAATCATCAAATAATGATACTTTTCAGCCATCAAATAGTGAATAACAACATTGTAACATAGATTTGTTTATAAATTTTTTGCAAGTCATTCAAGGGTTAGATGCTTCAATCCATCATTTAATAGCATTTAGATTATAAATAGTGTGACATTGCAATGTGGAGCGTGCCAAGGTGTGCTCAAATCAAATTTCAATCTTTGTCATGTAATTATCGTAGATATCCAGAGAGAGAAATAGATCAAACTCAAACCTTTTATTAGTCTTAAACCCTCAAATAAACCTTGAATTGTTGGCATATTATAGTGGTTATTTAGTAAACTTTAGCATCGTTTGAGTGAGAGCAATCAAATGAAAACTCACGAAATATGTGCCAAAGATAGTCCTTTCAAATCCCTCAACCAATAAACAAATTTTGAGTTAATTTAAAGTAGATCATTCAAGGTTTTAACGCAACGATTCAATACATAAGGTAGTTTAGATGATAAAATTTGCAAGATGCTTCAAGAAAATGAGGCTCTTGTGTATCAAGTTTATTGTTAAACCCTTTGATGATCACTAGTAGTTATTTGAAGGAAGAAAATAATTAAACCAAGGGATCTGTTAACATTTCAAAGCATAATAGATCGTTCATTATGTTTGTTAAGATCCATCCTCTATTTCAATAGATCTGTAGTAATCTGAAACATTCCTCAAACCAAATCAGCCCTTACAACTTTAGCAAAGTCAATACATAAAATATGAAACCCCCAATCGTACAACTTGCTAAGGTGTCGATTTTATTCAAAGTGAGAGTTATGTGCTAGATCTATTTAAACTTTGTAAAAAGACAAAGAACTTTTAGATCTAAGCAAGTTCCTCTTGGATGATAATTTTAAAAGAGAACTAGAGAAAAAATGGCAAATCAATGCAAGATGAATCATGAAGTAGAAAAAATTTGCTGATAAAGATCAAGTCTACCATTAGATTTGAAAACCCTAATAGACTAAGACTTGAAAATAAAATTGCAATCTAGATCTAAATCTATACAATAAAACCTTAGATTTCTTTGTAAACAAAATTAAAATGGAAAAAATGAAGGAGATGGCTAGAAAATCCAAGTAAGACCTAGTGCTTACCCTTGGGCTATAGAGTCTAAACTACTTAAGTAGTTTCCCTTTTACCTTTGGTGTTTTAAGTCCCCAAACATCTTGGAAGATTGTTTGGTGAGCATTAAACTAAGCAATTTGAACTATGCAAGAATCATATCGAGGTTAATCCTAAAGAACTAATCCTAAGTATTATAATCTTTAACTTTTAAACTAAACCTAGGGTAAGGAGGTAAAACCCTATGATGTTCACCTCCAATACAATAGAAGTAGCTTAGAAATTTACAAAGAAATGAAATAGACAATGAATTATACCTCACTTGCATTGTTTTCTTTGCAATAGCTCCTTCCTTAATGAATACTTGTAGTATCAAACCCTCCGATAATCCCTTTAAAACACTTACTCAAAAAAATAGAAAAGATCTCACATCAAAAATGAGAAAATAGGTCTTCCAATTGATTTCCAACCATTGCAAAGGAGAGAGGAGCCCTCTTTATATAGATTAGGCACCTCACAAAGTCATGAGTAGAAAACCATGTGTTAGTACAATACCATGTTCCAATACAATGTGCTCAAGCAAAACCATGAGTTAAAACAAGAGGCACTCTCAATACCATGGTCTAAAACCATTTTGAGCATGTTATCGCTCAAACTAGCAATCCTTGGGGGGGTGTTATGGGGATAGAACAATACAGTAAATGCACCATTGTCACCTTAGCATGATCCCCCCTTCACTTTAGGCCATCTCCTAGAGATCAAGGGGGGTATTCCAATCCTTCCAACTACACACCTCAATATGTGTTATATAAACCAATGTCTTAGTAACCAAATGCCTTAAGAGTATCCAACCAAGGGTTAGGGAAATAAAGATACAATATAAATGGGGTTAGGAGTTAATTATAAGATTGTTTAGATCTTAAATAAATATTCTACAACAGAAAATGCAAAACAACATTATGATTTCACCCTTTAAATGAAGAAACAAATATATGTTATCGCACGAGAGTGAGATATTGTTGCATAAACTAAGAACCAATGATATAAATGAGTTATATATTGATTGTATGTTGTAAAATGGACTATATTGTTGCTATCAAAATATTTCAGAATCTAATTTGCGATAAAACAAAATGTAGAAATTGCATATTTTGGGTGCGGAAAAGTGCCCCAAGAGTGTCTAAAAGCACTTAGAATGATGAATATTGGGTACTTCAGTTAGGAAAATGAATAAACCTTGCAAAAAGGATCCATAAATGATAAATTGAAAGTGCAAATGAAAATATCCAAACAATTATTTCAAACTTGCAAAAAATGGTGGTGAATCCCCCTAGGGTTTCACCAAAAATATCCAAAATGAAATATAACAACAATGAAACATTTAGGAGATGAATTTCACCATTATAATGTGATATATAAACTTAATAAACAATTACAAAGTAAAATATGAACTAGGGTAGGGTTAGATTTCACCTTTTTAGGTTAAACCCTAGTTCTAGGGTTTCACCAATTCTGATTTTTATTGTTGTAGTTAATTTGTAGAATTGATAAACACATTAAATGAGCCACAAGAATGTTAAATAAGACAATGAAACACAATCCAATAGGGTTGATTTTCCTTCTAGGGTTAAAAATCAACAATTTAGCACAAACACTTGGATAAAGATGTCTAGAAAATAAAATAAAATCTTTATCTTTACTATAGACAATGAAATAAATGTTTTTGATGGTTTATATCTTAAAAAAATAAAAAATTATGTTTTACAAGACAAAAGAACATACTTGAAATTTTAGGGTTTTGTTGGTGAATGTTGGGAGTTACGACTTGGCCTTATCTCCATCAGGGCTTATGGGGTCAAGAAGTATGCCTCTCTAAAAATCGGTTATCCACGTTTATAGATTAGAACTATAGACTAGGGGAAAAAATCTAGTAGTCTCTTTGATAATCAAGACAAACCATGAAAACCAAGGCCCTACAAGAAGGGTTTTCCCAAGGGAATAACCTTCACCAACAAGATCAACAAAAGACTTGAAAATAATACTTAAAACCATTTCCAACGAGTATAGAACTAATCAATACAAGATATAAGCACTTACCAAATCATTTTAGGGAAGAAGGAAGAGATACAAACTCTAGACGTCCTCCCTCCAAGTAGTTGATAACTCCTCAATGGATCAATCATGCTAGTTTGTGTAGGGTCTTTAGAATTCACAATAGTCTTTGAGAAAAATATGCCAAGAAAAATAACCGAGAAAGATAGAACTCCAAGAATTGACACCAAGTAAAGATTTTCTATTAAATGGCTCCAATAACGATCTCCAACAATTCACAAACAAAATGAGTGAGAGGAGTGCCTATATTTATAGATGAGGCTCTCAACTTCTCTCCACACTGTATTCCCTAAAATCAATCTAAGGAATAAAATAAAATGACTTTTTATCCACACAAATCAGAGACTAAGTCAAAAAGTACAATTAAATGATGCTTTACATGTTTAAAACCCTCATAAAGGGCACAGCTTCAACAAAAAAAATTCCAAAAATAATTAAATAATGTCTATAAATCCTTGAAATATGTCTCCAAAGCTTGATCATGTCCACACCTAATCCCAAGGCACCTCCATGTTGCATGGGAGTGACCCTCCAAGTCAAAAAATGGGTCATAAGACCCCAACAACAAGAATAATGTCAAACTTCTAAGAGGGCCAGTTTGGCCTTTTAGGTACAATTTTCCACTTGAAGAGACTTGATGAGGGATTAAAATATGGCAAGGAACACTCAAACTCCAATGCCCACTCAAATAAGAGGGGACAACCTCACTCCAAGCCAAAATAAAACCCCAAAAGTGGATGACTTATCCAATTTGTTCAACAAGCCATCAAAAGATAATCATAAAGTGCATCCACATCAAAAGGGAAAGTGCCAAGTGATGTCCATCAAATGCCAAGTCACATAAGTGACCTCCACATCATCAAATTAGGCTCCAAAAAGCCCCAATGTCCTCATGAAGTGCCCCCAAATGAATTTGGCCCTCCTTTATAGAGTAAATTGTATTAAAAAGGTGCCAAAGGAGGGAAATGTCCTGGATTTTAACACACAACGAGTGTAGAGGATGTATATGTGGATGAAAGTATCTCATCTGTGCTTCAGAGAGGGTGACCAATGCCTCAAAATATGTGCAATTGAATAATCATGTGCATAAATTTTTTCGATACATATCAAAGAGAGCATTCATGTGGGTAAGGTGTGCTAAACCATGGATGTGGAAACCCTTACAAAGCACAATCACCTTTTTCATAGCAAGAAAAATAAGTGAATAGTTAAGGGCCCATGACATAAATGTCTGACATCATAGGGAGTTACCACCTCCAAAGGGGTAGTCATTCAGAGAAATAAAACCAAGCACCTTGACAATGGGGACTAAAAGGACATGCCATGACCGTCCACTTGAGGGGATCTGGGTAACCTCTAACCAACACTTGTACATCAAAAGCATCCCATCATGGCGACATATAAAGAATTCATCGCACTTTGGGCACATCGGAGTGGTCACATCTTGTGAAAAAATATAGGATACACTATAGAGAATCTGGGGTGTAACAGATGGCTCCAACTTGGGGACATGTGCTCATATCGAGAATGCATGAGAACTCCGGAATCTTCAAAAAACCTGTAGACTTGAAACTTTCTCACAAAATGGATATTAAATGCAAGGGAGGGGAAGACACAGGTGCCTTATCCTTCCTTGAGATAAAAATAAAACCAAGCATGAAATGAAATGAATGAAGTACCTAATGCCAACCTTTAGAGAATTTCATACAATGCAAACATCATTTCCTTCATTTAAAAATGAACAAAATGAAACACTCAATAAAATTGAAACACACAAGTTTATACAATGCTCAAGATAAAGAACTTATTCATCTTAATCTACTCTAACATAATAACAAAACATACCAAGTAAAATCATAAATCTAATGCAACAATTTAATGAGTTTATCAATACCTTGAAATTTATCTTTGTGCTTGGTGACAAACCAAAATAATGAAACGTCAAGGATCAAGTAAGAATATGATGACATCTCTTTTACCTTTCCTTGGTCACAATCTAAAGTACGACCATGATCATGTGCAGGATGAATGAAGGCATGCCAAGGTTTACATGTA
>ML798820.1:6639-22380 GCA_009831015.1 Picea engelmannii
CAAGTTGCACATGTTAATTCCCTTTTTATTTTATTTATTTAGGCATTTTCCCCCACATTCCCCAATGTGTTCCTATTTTTGCTCTTATTTTCCCCTTAGTTCCCCAATTTCTCATTTGTTGAGTGTCCCCTAACTAGATCTTAGTTTTAGTTGGATTAGGAGTCTTCTTTTAGTTAGGATTAGTAGGAGATTGACTCAAGATGCTACTCTATGAGGACACCCTTTTCTCTCATGTTTTCATTTCCTTTTATTTATAAATCCCTTTTATTATTTCCATGTACACATGTGCACTTTCTCAACCTTTAATTCTCGTTTCTTCTTTTTCCTAGGGTTTGACTATATCTCAATTCCTTTAACGTATTTAATAATTTATTTAATTATGTATTTAGGTTTAGACTTAGACTTAGACTTAGACTCTTGTTAATTTCTTAGCTTATAATTTAATGATTAATTAACCATTAAGTTCTAAGAAGGTCTCAACATTTTAATATGTTTTCTAGGCCACCTAGATTTTTATTGACTCACAATTTAAATTATGTGGCATGCCCTTCAAGACGCATCTCCATTCTCCAAGGGTGTCACTCACCTTTGACTAGTTTTGGAAGTTTGTCTGACACTTGGAGTCAACACTCCACTCGGTCGAACTTGTGAGAGACTAAGGGCTTCTAAGGAATAAAGATTCCATCTTATTGTGTTCCCCTTAGATTTCTTCATGAGCGATTGTCTTAGTCTGCCCTCACGGCATCGTGGGCCTCTCAAACTAGGTAATCGTTAACCTACCATTCAGGTCACAGCGGGAGTGCTAGTAGGTTGTGACAAGGATGTTGCCACACCTCTCCCTCAATTGTCTGGTTTTTGTGCATGACCCCTTTACTCCTTATGTGAGTCGGATTAGAAAGTGTCGCCAAGCCTGCATCCATTGACAAGAACACTTTCAATATCCATATACATAGAATCCATATTGAATCATCATATAAATCACATCCGTGTAAATCAAATACTCAAACCAATACAAGTCCACTCTCTGACTCGATCTGAAGTCCAAGGAAGTTTGTGGATGCCATCAACATCATCAACCTGTAATGTATCCTGCACACTCAAGGGAAACTCATCAATAATACATGTCAATATATATACATCTAGAAATCAACATTTAATCACAATGACATCATAACATAACCCATAAACAAAGCATAATCATAATGTATCATAACCAGATCACTTGCCCGCAAGTGTCCTCAAAGAATAAGTCAGTATAAAATGTGCTTAGTAGGATTGGATGTTACAAACATATTCATCTCTTGTATCTTTTTTTTTGCATTTATAATCTTTATATACATAGTTTGTGATTCAAGTCTAAGGGTTAAGTAACACTACAAGGTTAACCAACATCTTCTACAAAAAAATTCTATTATAAACATTTTTTATGATTTTGTTGTGATTAGAAGGAAAATGTTGTTTATTTCTTGTTTCAAATCCATGTGAACATCAGGAATAGATGTAATCGGTCAAGAAAGTATTCAACGAAAGTGCACCCTAGTGAAAAGGTCTATAAAGGAAGAAAAAATGCAAGGTTGGTTATGGAAAAATATAGGCTTTTAGCATAGGCCAATCCAAATTCTAGCACAATAGATGCCATTGTTGTTTCTCCTTTATCACCATAAGAAAAGTGTAATATTTTAGTAGAGGCCAATCCAATTCTGGTATCTAGTGAACCTCTAATGGCTATTTCAACAACACAATATGTTGTGTATGAATATATGATGAGGAATTTACTTGGATCTAATTATACTATGGATGAAATTAGAGAGAAAATTGGTGCACAACCTTCTAGTGAAGAATTTCCCATGGTGCAACATCTTCTTGAATAGTTAGACATTCTTGAAGCTAGTTGTGAACATGTCCACTCTCCTCCCACATTTTTGACCTGGAAGTTATTGGAAGGGTAAGAACTCCTACATTTATGCCACAACAAAGATATTAAGAGGGCCATAATATAGGTCCATCATCCTTATCTAGATTGAGCATCATGCACCAAATAAGTTCTAAATGCATTCAGATGGGTGAAAGTCATATAATGTCCCTTGAGGGTAAGTTATCTAACCAAACTATTTGTTATCAATCATACAGAAATATTAAATAATATTTTGAATAAAAAAGTGATGCAACTAAATGTCAGTTTTTTCTCTCTTTGTTAAAATGTAGACGTTTTGATAGTTGTTAGGAAAATTTTAGGCATTAAAATAATTAAAAGTTTAGAAACAAGTAATCTTATTATTAGAATACTTGTGGATTGTTTTCATACAATTGGTAACAAAACCCATTTAAAATACCATAATGTAGCCAAACATGTATTGTCACAATCAATTGTTAGTAAGATTACAAGAGAAGATCATTTCTCAAACAAAGATCTCATCTCATTAAATGTAAATTCAAAACCCTTCGAAAGTATTATATTAGATGAGATTTCTTTGAATAAAAATACCAAATATATTTTTGGGCCTTCACTTGTAGGTTTCCACATTTGAGCATGAAGTTAATTGGAGTAGTTAAGGGACTAGTGCAGAAATTTTGGCATGAGAATACTAGGCCTTCTTTTAACTAAAAGGATGTACTAAAATTAAGAAGGGGTTCTAAGGACCATGAACCCCATATTAAACACTTTCTCGACATGACATGGATAGAAGTGTATGAGATATTCAATAATGAGCATAATGAACTTAACTTGGGCCAAAGGTATTTCAAGAAATGAAAAACGTGGTATTTTAGACTAAAGACAATACCTGACACATGTTGTACCACATTGAATACCATTATTATTATGGGACATATGTATACATTTGTCATTTTTTTCATAACACCCTTGTGCAGGAATGCTCAACAATATTATCGTTGATATCATCTAGATACTTTATTATTAGCATCTTATGTACAAGGATAGAGGGACAAAGATTTTATTAGAAATGTTGCTTAAATGGGACATGCCCCATGTGTGGTGGAATGGCATTACTGAGTAAGTGTGTGCATTTGAGTAATGTGTATGAATTGGGGAGGAAGGATGTTGACATGAAAAGCTTTAAATATGTCACATATAATATAGGGGGGTGACACAAAATAAAAAAGATACAACTAGTGATGTCTTAGGTTAGTAATGTGTATTTAAATGGTATCTTTTCTTTCGAATTGCACTTTGAAATGTCATGGGGAAATTATTGTAAAAATGAAATTATATTTGTCTTTATTGTTGTGCTACCAAGTATGAGTTTGTGACTTCATAAAGGATTTATTTGGAAAGAGCCAACAATATGTTCAAGATATCCATGTGGCTCAATGGCATGACAAGCATTTTAGAATATGTAAATACCTTTCCTGTTGGAACTATATTATCAATGGTTGATTTTTCTAAGAGCTACACCCTTCAAAAAAAAAATTATATTTAAAGCTAATATTGTCACTCAAATTGAGCCATGATAATGGTCCATTTCACATACAATCATTGGCCAAGTAGTAGTGAATACAAAAGGGTTATATTGAAGGAGTATCAATCCTACATAAATGGCGATATGTAATGTTACTTAGCTTATGTACAACATTGGTTGTAGTTGTTCTACAATCACTTGAAAAGGGAATAATATATATATGGGTTGATGTAGTATTATGTTAGATGGTTACATGGGCCAGTTCAAAAATGCCCACATATTTCAATGGTTGTGCGTGTTATACAAAAAATAGAAGGTGCCACATATTTGGAACTATTTTGTGATGGGGAAAGGAAAAGGGGAGCATGATGGATATATCACATGCATTAAAATTACATTACATAAAGAATAATTTATGTTTATGACAAATTTCCTTATTCAAGATGAAAAATCTATAATTGAATGGTGTTCTTGAGTAAGGGTAGAGGGAACAAGAAGGCGAGAAGAATTGATAAGGAAAGGACATGTGTAGAGATATTTTTGAGAGGTGGCAAATGTAGGTCTATCACATACATATCACTGCAAAATAATACATGGAACTTGTGGATTTTATTCAATTTGAACTTCAAACAACACTATAGTCAAAATATGGACAATAAAACTTGCTTGCTTATGTGGTCCATGTAGTAGTGGTGAATGTGACAAATGTACATCCATGGACTAGGTTGATATATGGGATTGTGTATCTCTACCCATTAGCAAAAGTATAGCTACCTAATTATCCCAATTGGAGGAGGACCAATCAACTATTTTAGCCCATTATGATGATGTCTAAGATATTGTACAACTAGGTTCAGTGAAAATGGATAATATTAGATTAATTTTGATTGTGTCAAGAGGCGCATTTCTACAGCTCGGGTGGGAGGGATGTGTTTGTCTGTCCCAAACAATATTAAATAAATGAACTAAATTTATTATGTCGGTTTTAAATTAAATGAGAAACGAAAGGAAACGTAAACCAGTCTAGACCCATCTAACTATGGTTCTACAAAGCATCAAGAGGGATAAAATCCCAAGGGTTGTTTCAAGTTGTTTTCACTCAAAAAAGAGGTTTGCACCTCAAGGGATTTGATCCTTCTTGGCGCTTTGTAGAACCATAGTTAGATGGGTCTAGACTGGTTAACGAATGTAGTATCCTTTGTCAATTAAGTGGAGTCGCATGTTGGTACTTCATTTTTTGTAGGGAACATATATGCAATGGTTTCCTTAAAATATAATTATTGGGGCACTGACAATTGATTGGCATGTTACATAGAGGGAAAGTAGAACCTCAATGCCTCGCTAACAGATGATGAAGACAATCAATTTTTGGTTGGGTTAATGGTCATTAAAGGAGAATCAATGACATAGGAAAATAGAACATCAAAGAATGGTGGTTATGTATTTCAAGATTACATACCAAGTGCATATTTATACTACTTTACAAACTTAGTCATATGAACAAACCTCCAACTAAAAACAATGACAAGGAAGCATCATCAAAGGTACAATACTTGCTACCCCATTTTGAATATGAGAAGTTAATGGGGACCATTAGTACTAGAGATGATATGGATGGTATATTTGTGTAACATCTAGTTCCACCGAGCACATTTTATACTGACTTATTCTTTGAGGACACTTGCGAGCAAGTGATCTAGTTATGATACGTTATGATTATGCTTTGATTATGAGTTATATTGTGATGTCATTATGATTATATGTTAATTTCTAGATGTATATATATTGACAGGTATTATTGATGAGTTATCCTGAGTGTGCATGATACATGACAGGTTGAGGATGTCGATGTCATCAACAGACTTCCTTGGACTCTGGATTGAGTCATGGAGTGGACTTGTACTTGGTTTGAGTATTGAGTATTGATTTACATGTATGAGTTATATGATGATTTCAGTATGGGTGTTATGTATGTGGATTATTGACATTGTTCTTATCAGTGGATGTAGGCTTGGTGGCGCTTGTTAATCTGACTCACATATGGAGTAAAGGGGTCACACATAGAAACCAGACATGTGGGGGAGAGGTGTGGAAGCATCCCTATCACAACCTACTAGCACTCTCGTTGTGACCTGAACGTATGGTTAATGATTACCTCATTCCGAGAGGTCCACGATGTCGTGAGGGAAGACTAAGATAGACGCTCACGAGGAATTCTAAGGGGCGTGCAATAAGGAGGAATCATTATTCCTTAGACAACCCTTAGTCTCTCACAAGGTCAACCAAGTGGAGTGTTGACTACAAGTGTCGAACAAACTTCCAAACTAGTCAAAGGCAAGTGGCACCCTTGGAGCACGGAAGTGCATCTTGAAGGGCACGTCACGCAAACAAAATGTGAGTCAATAAAAATATAGAAGGTCTAGAAAGAAAATAAAGTTCTTAGACTTGTTAGAAACGAACATGCAAATGATTATTAAATTATAAACAAGAAAATAACAGAGACTCTAAATCTAAATAAGTGACAAAATAAAATATTAAATAAGGTAAGGGAATGGATATATAATAAACTCTCTGAAAAGAGGGAATCAAAATTAAAGTTTGGGTAGATGCACATGTGTGCATGAAAAAAACTAAAAGGGATTTAAAAAAAATAAAAAATAAAAAACATGAGAGAATAGGTGGTCCACATAGTGTAGCATATTGAGTCAATATACCACTAATCATAACTAAAATAACACTCCTAATCCAACTCAAACTAAAATCTAGTTAGAGGACACAAAATAAATGAGGGATTGGAGAACTAAGGGACAACTAAGAGGAAAAATAGGAACACATTGGGGAATGTGAGAGAAAATGTCTTTTTAAATAAAATAAAAAGAGAATTTACTTGTGCAACTTTTGGAGAGTGTGACAAGCGGTATGGGTGAATAATCATTAATTAAATTATTAAAAAATGTTTATTGTGCATGAGAGGACATGTGTCATTGAGAATTTTTCTATAAAAGAATTGGAGAGGAAGGGAGAGGGGCCTCACTTTTGGGAAGTATTGTTATGCTGCCAAAAAAATTCTTGATTAGTTTACTTGTAGAAAGTTGGGTTGGCAAACTTCTGTAAAGAGTGGAAGCTCTTCCTTGTGAGGGAAAGTTTGTGCTATTGTTTTCTGGTTTACTGTGTGTGGCATCTTTGTGGCTCGAGGAGCTAAGGGGGAAGAAGAGTACCCCTAGCGTTGGTTGGGAGGTACCGGTGAAGTTCTTGGATTAGAGGGCAAAGGAGCGAACACTGCAAGGACTTCGGATTGAAGATCAACCTCACCACTCCTTTCCTTTTGGTTACAGTATTTATTATTGTTCTAGTTATCTTATTGTTGGATAAAACAAAAATTGATTGTATATTGCAAATAATTGAAGGAAAGGGATTGTGATGAAATGTCCAAATATTGAATGTATAATTTTTATTTATTGATGAGAAATAAAAATCCTATCGGTATGATCGCAAATACTAGCTAATTGATGATGAATTGTACATAATTTATCTTGTAGATTTTTGTGGGTGCAATTCGTTGGAAGGGATTTCGAATATAATTAAACATATAAATAACTCTCTGCTTCATTAAATGGAAATTTAACCAAATTGTGAAGAAAGTTCACCACTGTTTAAGATTAAAACTCATCATGTTCATCGTATTCGATTAGAGATTGTTTCACAACGAATATAAAACTCTCTCCCCAGGCTTATATTTCTTTCATTCTCACTGTATGTATGTTTCAATTTCCAGAGAATATAAATCGTTATTTATTCTGTGTTAGATGTTTGAAACTAAGAATCTCAAATTATAGAATGCAACAAGAAGGGTTAATTATTTTGGATGACACAACTTCAATACTTGTGAATTAATTTAATTTTTGTTCAAGCGTTGTACCTACCCACACAACATTCGAAACATTTGATCAACATTCTGGATTGTAAACCTAGTGTCTGAGAGAGCGATTCAACTCTAATGGCCGACAGATGGGGTTTCATGTTGACCTTTGTAAAACTTGTAGGTCCACTTAGCACACTTCTCGGAAATTTAATTTATTCAACTTCAATGCACCTTTGATAAGTCCTTGTGTTAGTAAGGCTGGAATCCTGAAGAGATTTATGTTAAGACAATTTTGACGTTTACACTAGAATATTTTAAGATCATCTTGATTCTCTAGTAAACTGAGAAGCGACATTTTTTTTTTTTAGAAAAATAGCTCAAATTATATTTTAGTAAATATTTTTTTTACATCGACATATCATGGATCAATGACACTAGAACTATGGGTCTAGAGACCAATCAGCACTCTCCAAATGTCCTATCTCAAATTTCTAATACATGAATAAAAAATAATCCTCATATTGATGTGCCATCCAAGATATAATAAAGAGGAAAGAGTATCGATGTACGCTAAAAACAAGAGAGATAATCTCTCATTCCATCTCAAAAACAAAACAGTCATTCCAGCAAAAATGGATTAAGACTTATTAGAAAAATTTTAAAAATTGAGAAGGACCTTCAATTTCCCCATCCCAGTTGAAATATATCAATCTTCCTTTCAGCGCCAAGAGTGCTTGTTTTGATAATTTATCAGCCTCCTCATTTGACTCCCTGAAAATGTGTTGAAAGTAGATACCTTGGAACGATGTAGCCAGTTCCCGAATTCTGCGCTTCCAGCCTTGAATTTTGGTAGCATGTAGTTTTCCTTTTCGATCCAGCCAATCAATGACCACCTTGGAGTCCCCCAACATATGAATATGGTGAATATCCATGAATTTTTCCATGACAAGGGTTGCCCACGCTCCAACTAATTCAGCCTTTGTATCGGATCTGTCTCTGCAATTGAATATCCATCTAACATCTGGAGCATTCACTCTTTTCATAGATCCCCCTGCCCCACAGTTTGCTCCCCCGTCTATGGATTCCCCATCGGAAAAAGTCAATGTGAATCCATTTAATCAGTTAATCGGACTCAGTCTTAATGTTTTCGGTTTAAACTCTATTGGATTGTAAGTGAGCAAATTTAACTGAGAAGGGACTTCAACTCTCCTTTAATAAAATAAATCTTATGGTGGGGTAGTTTATAAAAAAGAAAAACTTTCGCAAGGCTTTTTCTATGATTTTGTCATTTAAGATGCCTTTGGTTTCTTCTTAGATTATTGGTTACTCCCTTATGTTATTTAATATCTAGTTATAGTAAATTAATATAGAATAAAAAGTATTTAGAATGATTTTTATAAGTTCTCAGAATATTATCTGATGAGATTGAAGTTTTAAATTAAATATATGAACGAGTAATATATCCCAATCCATTAAGGATTGGTCAAGACCTCTTCTTAGTTAGATAAAAGAAAATCTTATAATGAAGGAGAGAATTCAAAATTTCTACCATTGGTATAACTTAGGCAATTTAGACATAAGCCTACACTTTTATAGAATTTTACTTTTGCATTTCACATTTTGTTCTTTTTCTTATGTTAATGGAATGCGCTTAAGGAGTCAAGATGATTAATTTGTAACTTGTGGATATATTCACGAATTTATTCAATTATCATGATGTTACAAATTGTAGCTAAGATTGACAACTTGTAAGTGATTATCTTTAAAATTATATAAGCTATCTTGGATAAAACATAAACCTTAGTTGCAGGATTTTACGAGTTAACCACAATGACAACATAATGATACTTAAGTTATATTTTATTTTCTCAAACATAATCGTTGAATTTTATTATTGTCCATCTTGGGGTTAGACTTAGAGGAATGTTACATTCTTCTCATAGGCGTAGTTACTAATATTTTGCAATGGAATTTAGTTTATAATTTGTATTAGTGTTGGTTGAGGAAGAGTAGCTACCTATTGTTGTCATTGTATAATAAATGCATTGCTTATGTCATTTTCGTAATGAGTTTGTCCTATTTTGCAAAAATAAAATAAAAAATTGCTACTTCAATATATTGCTTACTTTGTGTTGTGTACAGAGGGGTTGTTACATATGGTATCAGAGCGGGTTAAACTCTACGACAATGTACCCATTATGTCTTCCATTGTTTTGTTTTATAGTTAAAGATGTATCACTAATACAAATTTGGATTTTCTCATGATATGTATCATGGTCAGAAGACGCAGGATGAGTAGATGAAGTGGTGCGGAAGGAAGCGGTACACTTCTTTCGAGAGCATCCACGCATGAGGGATCGGCTCCACTTGGAGAGGAGCAGACAACTGAGCAGGAGCAGGTTGTTGTGGGAGATGTGGTAGGTATGATGAGATCCTTATAGAGGATGTCAAAGGTATTGATCAACTACCTGGATTGAGATGAGGGTAGAGAGTATGTGCCCAATGAGGGTTCACAATGCACTCCAGCAAGTACTATTAGTATACACGGAGAACTCGAGAAAGTGAAATTTCTTGAGTTCTAGGGTGCCACAAATGGCTTAGCCGCCGAGGCATGGTTGGAGAACATGGTGATGTGCTTTGCACTATGTAATTACACCAAAGCACTATGTAATTACACCTCCAACATGAAAGTATGCATGGTGGTATTTCAACTGAAAGGAAGTGATCTTCTTTGGTGAAAGACACGCTTACCTCAACTAAACATGGTTGTTGAAGACGTGTCATGGGAATTGTTCGAGGAATGATTCCAGGAGAGGTACTTGTACGGTGAACTCATTGAACGCTAGCTTAATGAGTTCAACGCCTTATGACAAGGTAGTCGTACGGTACCGGAGTATGCGGCCAGGTTCATGGAGCTACTTAGATATGCTTCACATATTAACACTGAGAAATTAAAAGTTAACAAGTTTGTGTTCGACATCAACTTCAACATTTGTATGAAAGTGAGGATCTTGATGCCTCAGATGTTGCATGATGCAGTTCAGAAGGCCCTCATTGTTGAGGAAGAGATGAACAGTGTGGGTCAGAGCAGGACTCCATTCAAACAGACAGGACATGCACCACCTAGAGTATCGCAGCATCAGACACTGGACAGACAGACTTCTGGGCACCGTGATACATCCATAGGACCTGTATTCTCAACACCTCACTGACATACTCCTCATCAGAGGACTCCTTACATAGCACCACAGTAGCAACAGCAATAGCAACGTCGTCTGCAACAACAAGAAACAAATTAGATCTTGTCCACAGAATAGATCGGTATAGCAAACGCCTAGGCCAACAACCACTACTTTGGGACTAGGAGCACCAGACCAAAGAATGGATGTTGGACATGTGGAGAGCCAAATTACCAGAGAGACTATCCTATCGAGAAGGAAAGAATTGTCGGATCATCAAGACCTATTACAGTTGTAGATTTTGGCAAGGCTCACATGATACATGCAGCGATGAATAACCACCAGGCTGAGCATCAGTCCATCGTGCTCAAGACGTCAGGTATGATCTGTTAGAATCATTATTTTTAGGGTAGAGTTAGAGGTTTTTCCAGAGTTTTCAGAGTCATGCCTTGGTCTTGGGAAGACCAAGGCATTCCTAAATGAGTCATAGTGAGTGTGTTTTGTTCATAAAATCATTGATCAAATAAAAGGTAATATGCATGTCAATAGAGAGTTAAGTCATAGGTTGAGTCAAAGAGTGTTGTGTCTATCTCATAATACACCATCAAGGGGTATAAGAGTCGATCATGCTGAAATATTTGTAAACGTCCTTGTGTCCCTAGTTTAAAATCATGTCACGAAATGGGAAATTATGTGTCAAAGTCGATTCATAGGTTAGGGATGTAAGTCATGTCAAAGGGTATCATAGTTCATCATCACATTTGATGAGGTCAAAAAAGGGACAATGATCACGTCTCATGTCATTTGTACCGTTGGTTAACTCAAAACATGTGCACGCTCCTCAAATTTTTTGTGCAAGTTACTTGAAATTGGCTTGAGAGCTCTTGTCATCTTTGGACAAGTACTTTACTTTTCAAATCCACTCCTTATACATCCATGCATGCATATTTTTCACCTCTTGTTTATTTGCATTGCATTCACGACATGTGCATAAGCCATAGTCTCCCAAGCAAGCTTCAAATCCCTCTGCTATGCAAACGATCCCCCTCGCTACGCAAACACTGTGCAAATTTCCCTCGCTACGCAAACCCTGTGTGGTATCATTCACTACGCAAAGCATGTTGCTCTATTTTTGCTGTGCATCCCTTGTTCGCTTTAATCACTGTGTAAAACCCTTTCTGAGCCTGTTGTTTATGTAAGATTATCTCTTGAATAAGTTCGCCTCTCATGTAACAAAGGTATGTTTCACCTATTCAATCCAAACCCTAGCCCTACTAGTTTGTTGCGCAAGCTTGCCTGCTAAATTTTGAAGACATATCTGCTTTGAACAGTTTGAAATTTACTTTGCAAAGAAGACATCACAGAACCATGACATCATAGGAAAAGAAGAAATACAAGGGAGGAAATGTGTTGAGGTATGAACCCGAAGAGTTGACTCTGGTAAACTCATACCCTGCATATAGGGTGTCTTTTGAGCAGGCTGGGTGCATAAGGTTTTGTGAGAAGATTCAAAGGTATAACATACAGTTGACAAAGGAGTTCGCCATGAACTTTAATGGTGTCTAGAAAACCATTGTTGAGGTCTTTTTTCTAGTATCATAGGAGACCATAGTAGCTGCAATAGAGATTCCAATGCAGGGAGAGAAATGGTTTAAAGGTATGCCTCTAGAGATTATGTTTTATATTGATTTCCTCAAACCTTAGCATAGAAAGTAGAAGATTGGTGCAACTATTCCCAGGGAGTATGTTTTGGAACCCTATGAGAAGTTGTTGAGAGTAATCCAAAGGTATTTTACTTGTGAGGGTAGGTTTGACAGGGCGTACCAGTACCATATAAGACTCCTCATGGATTTCATAGGAAAAACCCCTCTTAACTTACCGTTTTACCTGTATAGAAGCTTAGGAAAAATGGCAGATAAAGTCCAAGCCAGGGCTGACCAACTTAAGAGTAGCATGTTCCACTTCTCCTTGGTAAAGTTGTTAGTGGTTGAGGAGATTAGAAAAATGAACAGGGATTGGGACTCTTTCTTAGCCTTAGAAAATATCCCCCTAGACCCCAAAGGAGATACCCCCCTATCTGCTAAGAGAATGGACTCTAATAGATCAAGTCGTGAAAGAAGAGATGTTGCAAAATAGGGAAAATGAAAAGGAAAAGAGATTGAGGGATCTTCAACAAGCCAGTCAGTTCTAAAGAGGGGTAGGAGGCTATAGTTCATTAATGAGCCAAAGGAGACACAAACACCCAACAGACCAATCACCAGGGAAACTGCTAGAAGGCTTCCCACACCCATAGTGTAAACAGATTTTGTTGAACCTATAGCTCAGGAGATGGATGAAGACCAGGTGAAATCAAGGGAGAAAGATTCAGAGGTCAGGGAGATGCAACAACTCAGAGAAGCTCAACATGTCATAGCTCAGTTCTACCAAGAGAGTAGAGAATTGAAGAGGAAGCTAGCAGAGAAGGCTCCCTGAGGCACATACACCACAAACCAAGGAAGATCCTAAAAGTGAAATATCCAAGGGAAAGGGATTTTTACAAAGTCCTGATATTGCAGTTACAGTCAAGACTTGAGCTCCTGTAACAAGGTTTTCAGCCAGAAAAAAGGGTGCAGATGTGCAGGGTCAGCATGTAGCAATGGAAAGACCCCATACATCACTTGGAGAGGGTGAGAAAACTGTGAAATGGTTAAACAAACAATTAAGGGAAGCCCAAGACCAAATTATCCAGCTCAAGGAAGAAAAAAGGTTATCAGATGACAGTATAATGAAACACTTTCAAGAATCAAAACTAGCTATAGATAATGCATGTGCATCCCTTTCCAATGCCCAATCAAAACTAAAAAGAAATGTAGCACTACTCAGGAAGGTAAGAAACTTGAAAGTGAAAAATTTGATATTAAGAAAGCAGAACAGGTATCTCAAACAAAAAATGCAGTTAAATGATGAAGCCGAAAGGAGGCTAGAACTACTTGCAGAAGTAGCAGAGATATAAATGAAGGTGCCCCACAATTTTGTCTTTTTGAGGAAAAGGATCATCTCAGGTTTTGAGTTTGTTCTAGAATTTGTATTCACTGTGATAAAGTGCAAAATCTATGATGATGGAGAAGGTAAGGATAGACTGAACCTCCTTACTGAAATTGAAGAGATATGAGTGAGGAAGCCTTATTGTTTTGTCTTTTTGGGTATGAGTTCATCTCAAAAAAAAAATTATATCATAGAAGTTGTGGGAAGCATGCATTTGATGTTGGAGAAAGGTTTTCACAAAGGTGACAGCATAAAACATTTTATGGGCACAGTTTGTTGTTTTGATTGGTAAACAGTCGTACACAACACTTGCGTAGCGAGCCTTCGCTACGCAAGTGTTGTAGACTCATATGATTAAAAAATATGGAATGAAGTGAAAGATATATGAGTTTTGAGGTAAATACAAGTTCCCAATCATTTGTTGCCACCTGGATCTGCATGAGTTACAACAAAAAGGAGTTTTCTACGCAAATGTTGTAGGTGGCCCTTGCACAATAGTAGCCCAAATTTGCTACGCAAAGGTGGCAGAGTTGTCCAGCAATGCATAGGATGACTCGATATGATTTCCATATGTACTTGGTGACTCATCACAACAACATGGTTCAATTTTTCTCAGGATATATGATTGTAAAAGATACTTTATGTTAAATTAAGATGGTCAAAATCAAATCTTCTATTTTTATTAAATCATGTAGGAGTTGTTCTCCTTGAAAGTAACCAGATCCATAATTCTAGGAAATAGTAGTTCAACTCCTAGCAGCCTAGTGTGGCAATAGGCTCTTATATATTTTGATCATTTTCATGTAAATAAGGGCGAGTTGGCAAAAGTATAGTCATTTTTCTTGATATTGTAAAAACTTCTCTAAATCAGAATGAAATACAAATGCAGAAGTCCAGAACTTTTTCAAGAAAGAGATTCTAATGGTGGTGTCTTGAAGCTTGTGCTCTAGTCTTTGTATGTACTTCTTGTGTTCTTTTTATTCATCTTCTTTTCACCTCTTTAAATATGATATTAAAGGGTCTAAAATTCATCTGAATCGTGCTTTCGATTTAAGTGATTTAAACTTTGTCTTTTCTCTCTTAACTAGTGAAAATTCATCTTTCATGGTGCTATGATTTTGTTACATGTTTCCTTCTTCTTTCACCCTACACAACAAACTAAAAAGTTGAAATTTCATCACCTAATTTAGCCTTTGTTCCTCTCGAAAGTTCAACATACTAGTCATTGTGTTCAATCATTTTTAGGGGTTGACTCCATTGCCCAAGAGATATCATACATCCTTGCCAGCAAACCTTGAAAAAACTACCTCAATCATCTAAACCTAGCCATCAGTTTAAAGAAAATCTATCTATCAGAGATCAAGTCTTGGAGAGAGCCCTCTCTAGATTGGAAGGGCTAGCTTCTAGTTTTAAATTTGGTTTGTAGGTTACCTTTGTGATTTGCCTCCTCGGCCTAGGCAAATTACAGAGTGCTAACATGATCGTCGATCAACATTTTATTATTTTAATAGATCTAGGAGCTACTGAAAGTTTTGTATCTAGTGCTACGCTTAAAATAATTAAGGTGAAGGCAGTCGAACAAGATGAGTTTAGACATGTGGAAATGGCATCTAGTTCCAAGCAAAAGGTTGGAAGAAAAGTTAAAGATTGTAACATTAACCTATGTGACTTCGTGACAAGTGTAAACCTGTATGTTTCAATCTTGGGATATTACGATAGAGTGATCAAAATGGATTGGTTAGAATCGCACGTTGTGATACTTAATTGCACGACGAATGGTTAAGTTTAATGGATGATTTGGGACAGAGTAGAGCAATTGTAGGAAGAAACCAGGGAGTCTCGTTGAGGTGTGTTTCTTCCTTACAATTACAGAAAATTATGCGCAAGGGGTGTAAGTTATACGCCATCTTAGTGCTTAACGAAAAGGGGGACACGGAAGGATTAGAAAACCTTCATATAGTTTCATAGTTTGTTGATGTATTTCTGGAGGAACTACCAGGTTTATCGCTCTAAATAGAATTAGAGTTTACCATAGACCTAAAAACTAGAACATAACCAATTGCAAGAATGCCATATCGGATGTCCACACCGGAATTGAAAGAGTTGAAAATGAAATTGAAGGAGTTGTTGGATTTGGGACTTATACATCCAAGCGTATCACCGTGGGGTGTGCCAGTTATTTTTGTAAGAAAGAAGGACAAATCGTGGAGGCTTTGCATTGACTATATATATATATATATATATATATATATATATA
>ML798820.1:51162-66763 GCA_009831015.1 Picea engelmannii
AATAACCCCCCTCAAAATAATCCAACAGAATCCCTTGAAAGGGAAAGGGGAGGGGGGGATGAATGATGAGGGCTATATGTTTCTTTAAAGTCACCCAAGACCTTTACCTGACCTCATCCAACAAGATTGCATTAGCATGAGGAAAACCATTAACAACACCACTCCATTAGCATGGAACTGATGTTTATTGTAATTAATTGAACCTCATGCCTCCAGAAGAATTATAATATATAATTTATTTATTATATATATATATATAGATAGATAGATAGATAGATAGATAGATAGATAGATAAGGGCTATATGTTTCTTTAAAGTCACCCAAGACCTTTACCTGACCTCATCCAACAAGATTGCATTAGCATGAGGACCATCATTAACAACACCACTCCATTAGCATGGAACTGATGTTTATTGTAATTAATTGAACCTCATGCCTCAAGAAGAATTTTAATATATAATTTATTTTTTTGAAAGATATATATATATATATATATATATGTGTGTGTGTGTGTGTGTGTGTGTGTGTGTGTGTGTGTGTGTGTATTACTTGTTTAACATATTTGTTTGAAAGACATATTTTTATTTTTATTTTTTTGAAAGATATGTTTATATTTTTAATTGAAATAGGAAAGCAAAGTAATCGAGGATGAGGATTTTTAGTTAATAGCTAAATATAGCCACAACCCTGCATGGGAAAACCTACTCATAAAGCTTTCCAAAAGTTATCTATTGACATAATTAAATTGTAAAGGTTTTTATTTCTCGGTGCCAATGTGGGAATAAAAACAACCCTAAGTCTATGCTTCTATTCCACGAAGGAATCTACACATAAATTCGAGGAAGACCTTGAGCGATTAACTTATGCCCCTTAAAATAACTCTTTACCCTCTCAAGTCCTCTGCGCAATCTTGTTTTGTTACAAGATGGAAGAGTCATAGTACTGTGACAAATGTCGAGAGTACAGAGTTATAATGGATGGCATAACAACGATGATGGTATGTGATTCCTTCGGTTATGTGCAAGAATATTGATCCAGATGGATGTCGGTGGCCTCCCACCTATTCCAACTAGTTCATTTTGGTAGTTTTCTAGTTCTCCAGTTTTCCAGTTTTTTCCTAGTTTTCGGGTCCCTGACTTCCGGGGCCGTTTTAAGGCCCTAAAAAATGTTTTTAGAGCTTGCCACAGTCAGCCTATTTAGGGACTTAGACTTTGACAACAACATGTGTAGTCCTCGAATATACCTTTCCAACGGGTTATCGTGCGCCTAAAAGAGAGATTGTATGCAAAAGTTACGACCCTAGGAAGTTGATGTACTAACTTACCCCAACGGGGCCCACATGACTTTTGGTGCTTCATCTCCTAGGGTTAGGTTTTTTGATGTCCAAGATTTTGGCATTCATGTTTAATGTAAAAAGGGCTTTGGAGCCTCATTGTAATGATATTCTTGCGAATGAGCGCAACCATCATATCTCTTCTCAGAGATAAGCTGCCACCATTCCAGCTAGCTTGTTTTCTGCTGCATTTTACAGTCTCAGCTTATTTCCTTATTGAATAGAAACCAGTTTTATTGTATCTTTGTTATTCAGTGTTAAACATCTTTTAATAATCTGTATTCATTTCGTTCTACTCGTAAAATCCGAGTCAGTGGTATCAGAGCGGTCTTCTCGTGTCCATTCTTAATGCATGTCCCCAACAAGGTCAGGCTACAAAGAATTGGGTCTCGAGCTTGTTTCTCTTGAGGACAAAAGCTCTTGCATGCCCAAGTGACCTCTCATGGCGGAAGAAAAGAAAGACGATGGGACAGGAGATGCTTTCAAAATGTTGCTTGAGGAATCCCTCACACAACAGAGGAACGAGATGATGGATAGTTTTGCGCAAATCCTTCGGGGACTACCGACAGGTGACGCATCTTCCTCGAGCGGAGGCGTCACCCCCTTCAAGGTACAAATCAACTTTGATATTCCTATATTTGAAGGTCAAATAGACACAAAATATGTAGACAAATCATTGAAACTATTAGAAGGGTATTTTTTTGTCCATAACTTTTCAAATAAAGGAAATATTACTTTTGCGCTCCTCAAAGCAGTTCCCCATGTCAAAGATTGGTGGGAAACTTTCTGTGAGAAAAAGGAAACAGAGGAATCCTCATTATTTACAGTCGTGACCGCTTGGGAATCCTTCAGGGATGCTATTATGGAACAATACTACCCTATCGGAAGTTATGACGACTTGTATACAAAATGGACCACACTTCAGCAAAAAAGAGACCAAGCAATGCCAGAGTTCACAAATATCTTCCATATCTTGCGCAACAAGCTGGGTATCAAAGATTCAGAGCAACATCCGGTGCTCTACATAGATACATCCAAACTGAAATGGAATTTCTTGACATCTCGTCTGATCCGGACTTTATGAGCAGAACGAAATGACTACAGATTATTACCAGATGCTTAACACAGAATAATAGAGATACAGTAAAACTGGTTTTCTATTCAATAAGGAAATAAGTTGAAACTGTAAAATGCAGTGGAAAACAAGCTTTCTCGAATGGTGGCGGCTTATCTCTGAGAAGAGATGTGATGAATGTGCTCATTCGCAAGAAAATGATTATAATGAGGATCTCAAGGCCTTTTTACAATAAAAAAAAGTTTCAAAAACCCTAAACATCCAAAAACCTAACCCTAGGAGATGAAGCGCCAAAAGTCATGTGGGCCCCATTTGTGTAAGTCAGTACATCAACTTCCCGGGGTCTTAACTTTTGCATACGATCTTCATTTTAAGCGAATGATAACCCATTGGAAAGATCTATCTGAGGACTACAATAGACGCAACATACCCCAAAAAACGTCGTTTAGGCCTCAAAACGACTCCAGAAGTTCAAGATCCGAAAACAAGCTAAAAATAGTAAATTATCAAAATTGCTAGAAAGTTGTTTTGAGCCAACTGGAAAAGGTGGGTGGCCACCGATATCCACCTGGATCAATCCTCCATCCTTACGAAGCAATGGTCTCCATTGCGTTGAGTTCCCCCATCAGATGAGGAAATTTCTGTTGAATTTGGCCCCGGGTGAGCCATTTGCCTTGGTGCAGGAGATGCCCTGCTTTGACGACTCGATAAAGATGGATCCTTCAGTGTCGAGTGCCCTTGATCTGTGTGGCCACAATCTGATCACTAGATGCCTGTTGTATGCAGTCAGGGTTGAGCTATGTTGGTGTCGATTGTTTAGCTACAACAGAGGTGTCCAATAATGGTGGGAAATAAGGCCGAAGGAGGTCCACGTTGAACACTGAATGCAGACCAAGGAAAGGAAGAATGTTGAGCGCAAAAGCATTATCCCCCATAGCCTTGGTGATGGCGTATGGCCCATAACGGAGTGGGAGAAGCTTCTGATGGGGTCATGTAAGGCATTCTTTCTGCAAGTGCAACCAAACTTTGTCGCCCACCTGAAAGTTATGTGGAACCCGATGTTGATCATGGCACTGTTTGTACTTGTCATTGGACTTCTGTAGGATATCCTAAACTTATTGGCGGATGTGTTGGATCCTCTTAATGAACCGGGTGGCTTTGTCAGCCTCAGTTGGAGCAGGACAGGAGTCGGGCGAGGTGACCGCAAGGGGAAGTGCAACGTCTATGGGACCCAATGGTTGGAATCCCAACCCCACCTGAAAGGGGCTGTGGCCGGTTGAGCTATGTAGGGCTCAGTTGTAGTTATGTTGGACATAGGGAACACTCTCATCCCATGTGCGAGGGTGCTTGGAATTATACATGCGCAGGATATGCACGATCATTTGATTTACGACCTCGGTTTGGCCATCTATCTAGGGGTGGAAGGCCGTGGATTTGTTGAGCTTGGTGTCCAGCAGTGACCAGAGGCTCGACCAGAATGTGTTGAGAAATCGACTGTCCCGATCTGAGACAATGGTTTGTGGGATTCCAAAATGTACCAGACTCGTTCAAAGAAGAGCTTAGCGGCGGCTTCTGCTGTGATGTTCTTCTTGCAAGCAACCAGAATCACCATCTTAGAAAAGCGATCGACAACCACAAAAGCACAGTCATTTCCCTGCTTGGTGGATGGGAGGCCCGACATTTAGTCCATTGAGATGGATTCCCATGGTCCGTTAGGAGTAGGAAGAGGGGTGTACAAGCCCTGTTTCTTAGTGGTTGGTTTGGCAATAACGTAGGCAGTGCAAGACCTAATATACTTGCTGACCTCCTGTCGAAGTTTCAGCCAGTAGAAATGTTTTTGAAGCATCGCCACTGTCTTTTTGACGCCGAAGTGTCCAGCCAGCCGACTGTATTGGGCTTCCCAGATCAACTTCGCTCGCTCACTTGAGGGAACACATATATGGCCCAGACGACACAACAACCCATCATGAAGATGGAAATTATTGACAACTGCGTTTGCACCCAACATTTGGTAGGTGGTGGCGAAGTCGAAGTCTGTCTCATAGAATTGGGGCCATCCAGAGGTCTCATGGCCACAGGAGTCTAGCACTGTGGTGAGTGCCGCAACTGGTGGTCTGCTGAGGCAATCAGCGACACGGTTGGTGCTTCATGTTTTATACTTGATGTTGAGGTGGAATTGTTGCAAGTATGTGGACCACTTTTGATGGCAGTCACTCTGCAATTTTCCTTGTGTCTGCATGAACTGTAGTGGCTTATGATCAGTGTGGATGATTATCTCCCTCCCAAGACTGTAATGTCTCCACTGGCGGTAGGCTTCCATAATGGAGTACATTTCTTTGTCGTAAGTAGGGTACTTACAGACAACATCTGATAATGTCACACTATGATAGGCCATGGGGTGGCCGTGCTGCATGAGAACGACACCCACGACATAATCTGAAGCATCAGTCTCAATCTCAAAGGGTTGTTGCAGGTATGGTAGTGAAAGTATTGGGGCTAAGCACAAGAGCTGCTTCAAATCATCGAACACTTATTGTTGGGCCATGCAAATTTTGCCTTACCGCCACCCTTAGTTATTTGGCTGAGAGCCCATGCAATATGGGAGAATCCCAACACAAACTTGCGATAGAAATTGGCAAGGTCCAAGAAGCTCCGAATCTCAGTGAGTGTGGTTGGGGCTGGCTAGTCACGGATGACTTGGATCTTGGCTGGATCCACATGTGTGCCATGTTGATCAATGATGTAGCCTAGGTAATGGACATTGTCCATGCTGAAGGAGAATTTTTCCAAGTTGGCGTATAGCTTGTGCTGCCGCAGGGTGTGCAGAACTTGTTGAATATGCTGCAAGTGTTCGACCCAAGTCTTGTTGTGAATGAGAATGTCATCAAGATACACCACTACAAAAGTATTGGTGAAAGGTCGCAGGATATCGTCCATCATCCTCATGAAAGTGGTTGGAGCGTTTGTCAGACCAAAGGGCATGACCAACCATTCAAAAAGGCCTTCCTTTGACTTGAAGGCGGTCTTCCATACATCTGTCTGTAATATCGGGACCTGGTGGTAGCCAGACTTCAGATCAATCTTATTGAAGTGTTTGGCCCCCATGAGTTGATCAAGGAGGTCATCGATTCGGGGAATCAGGTACCGATTTCTAACTGTGATTTTATTTAGAGCCCGATAATCAATGCAAAGTCGTCAGGTTCCATCTTTCTTTTGTACTAGCACGATTGGGCTCTCGCAAGGTGATGAGCTAGGATGGATGTGCCCCTTGTGGATAAATTCTTGGATCTGTCACTTGATCTCCTCATTCTCTAACAAAGAGCGGCGATAAACTGGCCCATTGGGTAGTGGTGAGTTGGGGATCAGATCGATGGGGTGCTTGACCTGGCAATGCAAAGGTACCCTGGTAGGTGAGGAGAAGATATCCAAGTATTCTTCCATGACCTTATCTACTTGCTTTTGCTATGTGGAGAGGTCGGTCGCAAAGACCCTGGATGCGGTTGTCATTTTGCTCTCATTCTGAGAGCGAATCACGAAGAAGACAAACTTCCTCGTCTGAGAGATGACCTTCCTGCATTGCTTAGCAGAGATCAAGGAAATAGCACTAGGTGGGACAGCCTCGGGTATCCTGTACAATTTCCTGTTTAAAGTAATAATAACACTACGAGGCCTAGACTCATATACAAAATGACATTTCCATAAATAAGGTTGGCCCAAAAGAACATCATAGACTTCAAGAGGAGCAACATCACACAATACCTCATCTTTGAAGGGCTTGATGTCGTACGACAGTCGACACTATTGGCTGACACGGAGATCGCTTCCTTGGCGGAGCCATCCAATGGTGTGGGGTTTTGGGTGCGACATTGTTGACAGAGCCAGCCGCTTGACGACCTCTGTTGAGATGAGGTTCTTCTGGCTACCACTATCAACGATGAAGTGCATTGGGGTGCCTTTCACCCACATCTGTGAATGGAAGAGGCACTCTCCTTCTTCTGGCTTGTCTGGTTTACCATGCTGGAGCTTGGTGGTAGCAACGGTGCCATTGGGTTCTGCGTCAATGATCCATCTTCCCCTTTCTAGTTCTGACTCATAGTCAGAACACGCATCTGATTTAGAGGCTTTCACTTCGGCCACCAGCATCTACTTTGAGCAGCAGTCAACAATGTTATGCCAAGGGCTCTTATGGAAGTCGCACCACTTCCCGGTATCTTTCTTTGTCTTTTCGGTGTCCTTCTTTGCTTGCGGCTTGGACTGGTTGTCCTGATACTGTCCATCTTTTCTCTGTCCTTTGTTTTGTGGGTTGGGGCTGCCCTTTCCTGGCTTTTGTTGTGAGGCGTTCCCCGGCCCAAATTGTCGCGTCTTTTGTTTGAGCTTTTGCTCGATTTTGATGACATATCGGTAGGCCGCGCCCAAGGATGAGATGTCCAGAAATTTCATTTCGGTCTAGATGTATCTATGCAGAGCACCACGATACTTGAGCACTAGATGTCTCTCTGAATCTTTGATACCCAGCTTGGTGCGCAAGGTATGGAAGATATTTGTGAAATCTGGCACTACTTGGTCTCTTTCTTGTCGCAGTGTGGTCCATTTGGTATACAAGTTATCATAACTTTTGACAGGGTAGTATTGTTCCTTAATAACATCCCTAAAGGATTCCCAGGTGGTCGTGACTGTAAATAATGAGGGTTCCTCTGTTTCCTTTTGCTCACAGAAAGTTTCCCACCGATCTTTGACATGGGGAACGACTTTGAGGAGCGCAAAAGTAATCTTTTCTCTATTAGAAAAGTTATGGACAGAGAAATACCCTTCTAGTAGATTCAACCACTTGTCTAAAACATCTGCATCTATCTGACCTTCAAATATAGGAATATCAAAGTTTATTTGTACCTTGAAGGGGGCGGTGCCTCCGCTCAAAGAAGATGTGTCGCCTGTTGGTAGTCGTCGAAGGATTTGCGCGAAATTATCCATCATCTCGTTCCTCTGTTGCGTGAGGTCTTCCTCAATCAACAGTTCGAAAGGATCTCCTATCCCATCATCTTTCATTTCTCCTTCCATGAGAGGTCGCTTGGGTGTGCGAGAGCTTTTGTCGTCAAGAGAAACAAGCTCGAGACCCAAATCTTTGTACTCTGACCTTGTTGGGGACATGCATTAAGATGACAAGGAGCAGACCGCTTTGATACCACTGATCTAGATTTTATGAGCAGAACAAAATGACTACAGATTATTACCAGATGCTTAACATAGAATAACAGAGATACAGTAAAACTGGTTTTCTATTCAATAAGGAAATAAGCTGAAACTGTAAAATGCAGCGGAAAACAAGCTTGTTGGAATGGTGGCGGCTTATCTCTGAGAAGAGATGTGACGACTATGCTCATTCGCAAGAAGATGATTACAATGAGGCTCTCAAGGCCTTTTTACAATAAACAAGAGTTTCAAAAACCCTAAACATCCAAAAACCTAACCCTGGGAGATGAAGCACCAAAAGTCATGTGGGCCCCGTTAGGGTAAGTCAGTACATCAACTTCCCGGGGTCGTAACTTTTGCATACGATCTTCATTTTAGGCATATGATAGCCCATTGGAAATATCTATCTGAGGACTACAACAGTTGCACAAAATTTTATGATGATATTTTACAATCACAACATACCCCAAAAAACGTCGTTTAGGGCCTCAAAACGGCTCCGGAAGTTCAAGACCCGAAAAACTGCTAAAAATAGTAAATTATCAAAATTGCTAGAAAGTTGTTTTGAGCCAGCTGGAAAAGGTGGGTGGCCACCGATATCCACCGGGATCATCATCCTTGGGTGCGGCCTATCGATATGTTATCAAAATCAAGTAGAAGCTCAAACAAAAGACGTTACAATTTGGGCTTGGGAACACCTCACAACAAAAGCCAAGAAAGGGCAGCCCCAACCCACAAAACAAAGGATAGAGAAAAGATAGACAGTATCGGGACAACTAGTCCAAGCCGCAAAAAAAGGACATCGAAAAAATAAAGAAAGATACCAGGAAGTGGTGTGACTTCCATAAGAGCCCTTGGCATAACACTGTTGATTGTCGCTCAAAGCAGTCGCTGGTGGCCGAAGTGAAAGCCTCTGAATCAGATGTGGGTTC
This sequence comes from Picea engelmannii, assembly GCA_009831015.1. Classification (NCBI taxonomy): domain Eukaryota; kingdom Viridiplantae; phylum Streptophyta; class Pinopsida; order Pinales; family Pinaceae; genus Picea; species Picea engelmannii. The sequence goes on from ML798820.1 coordinate 59,694, forward strand.
CGACTCTTAGTCAAAACCATAAAGGGGAAGACGAATCATTGACATGGAACCCAATGCCACCGTTGCTACCACCAAGCTCTATCCTGATGAACCAGATGAGCCAGAAGAAGGTGAGTGCCTTTTCCATTCATAGATGTGGGTAAAAGGCACCCCGCTGCACTTCATCGTTGATACGGTAGCTAGAAGAACCTCATCTCAATAGAGATAGTCAAGAGGTTGGCCCTACCGACAACGTCGTACCTGCAACCCTAAACCATTGGATGGCTCCGCTAAGGAAGCGATCTTCATGTCAGCCAACAATGTCGAATCTCGTATGACATCATTCCCTTTAAAGACGAGGTATGGTGTGATGTTGCTCCTCTGGAAGTGTGTAATGTTCTTTTAGGCCAACCTTATTTATAGAAACGTCAGGTTGTATATGAGACTAGGCCTCACAGTGTTATTATTACTTTGAAAAGGAAATTGTACATGATACCCGAAGTAGTCCCACCTAGTGTTATTTCCTTGATCTCTGCCAAGTAATGAAGGAAGATCATCTCTCAAATTGGGAAATTTATCTTCTTTCTGATTCTCTCTCAGAGTGAGCGAGAGATTGCAACCACATCCAGAGCCTCCACGGTCGATCTCTCCACACAACAAAAGCCAGTGGATAAGATCATGGAAGACTACTCAGATATTTTTTCCTCGCCTACCGGGGTACCTTTGCACTACCAAGTCAAGCATCTCATCAATCTGACCCCCGACGCACCACTACCCAATGGGCCAGTCTAGCGCTGCTCTCTATTAGAAAATGAGGAGATCAAGAGGTAGATCCAAGAACTACTCCCCAAGGGGCACATCCATCCCAGCTCATTGCCTTGTGGGAGCCCAATCGTGTTGGTGTAGAAAAAAGACGGGACCTGGCGACTCTGCATTGATTACAAGGCCCTGAATAAAATCACAGTGCGGAACTGGTACCAAATTCCCTGAATCAACGACCTCCTTGATCAGCTTACAGGGGCCAAATACTTCAGTTATATTGATCTGAAGTCTGGCTACTACCAGGTCCCAATAGAACAGACAGATGTATGGAAGACTGCCTTCAAGTCAAAAGAAGGTCTTTTTCAATGGTTGGTCATGCCCTTTGGTTGAAAAATGCTCCAACAACTTTTATGAGGATGATGGATGATATCCTGCAACCTTTCACCAATACTTTTGTAATGGTGTATCTGGATGACATCGTCATCTAAAATAAGACTTGCGAGGAACACTTGCAGCATATTCAACAGGTTTTGCACACCCTACCGCAACACAAGCTATATGAAAACTTGGAAAAATTATCCTTCGGCATGGACATCGTCCATTACTTAGGCTACATCGTTGATCAACATGGTGTGCATGTGGATCTAGCCAAGATCCAGGTCATCTGTGATTGGCCATCCACAACCACACTCATTGAGCTTCAGAGCTTCTTGGGTCTCGCCAATTTCTATCGCAGGTTCGTGTTGGGATTCTCATATCGCATGGGCCCTCGGCCAAGTAACGAGGGGTGGTGGTAAGGCAAAATTTGTGTGGGGCATGTCCAAACAACAAGCCTTCGATGATTTGAAGCAGTGCTTGTGATCATCCCTAGTACTTTCATTATCGGACCTGCAACATTCCTTTGAGATTGAGACAGATGCTTCAGACTACGTTGTGGGAGTCGTTCTCACTCAACACGGCCACCCCATGGCATATCATAGTGAGACACTATCAAATGTTGTTCGTAAGTACCCTACCTACGACAAAGAAATGTACTCCGTTGTGCAAGCCTGCCGCCAGTGGAGACATTACCTTCTTGGGAAGGAGACAATCATCCACATTGATCATAAGCTACTACAGTTCATGCAAACCCAGAGCAAATTGCAGAATGACCGCCATCAGAAGTGGTCCACATACTTACAACAATTCCACCTCAACATCAAGTATAAAACATGAAGTACCAACCGAGTTGTTGATTGCCTCAACCAACCTCCGATCGTGGCACTCACCACGCTGCTAGACTCTTGCATCCACAAGACCTCTGGTTGGCCCCACCTCTATGAGACAGACCCTGACTTCTCCACCACCTACAAAATGTTGGGCGCAAACTCAGTGGTCGCTAATTTCCATATTTAGGATGGGTTGTTGTGCCGTCTGGGCCATCTCTGTGTTCCATCAAGCGAGCACGCGAAGCTGATTTGGGAAGCTCACTATAGTCGGGCGGTAGGACACTTTGGCGTCGAAAAGACAGTGGCAGTGTTGCAAAAAACATTTCTACTGGCTGAAACTTCGACACGATGTCGGCTACTATATCAGGTTCTGCACCGCCTACGCTATTGCCAAACCGACCACTAAGAAACAGGGCATGTACACCCCTCAGCCTACTCTTGACAGGCCGTGAGAATCCATCTCAATGGACTACATGTCGAGCGTTTTGTCCACCAAGAGGGGAAATGACTGTGTTTTTGTGGTTATTGATCTCTTTTCCAAGATGGCGATTATGGTCGCCTGCAAGAAGAGCATCACAGCAGAGGCCACTGCCAAGCTCTTCTTTGAACGAGTATGGGTACATTTTGGGATCCCACAAACCATTATCTCGGATTGGGACAGTCAATTCCTCAACACATTCTAGTCGAGCCTCTGGTCACTGCTAGATACCAAGCTCACCAAATCCACTGCCTTCCACCCCCAAACAGATGGCCAAACTGAGGTCGTCAATCGGATGATCGTGCATATCATGCGCATGTACAATTCCAAGCACCCTCGCACAAGGGAAGAGAGTCTTCCCTATGTCCATCATAATTACAACCGAGCCCTACATAACTCAACTAGCCATAACCCCTTTCAGGTGTTGTTGGGATTCCAACCATTGGGCCCCATGGGTGTTGCACTACCCCTAGCAACCACCTCGGTCGACTCGTCCGCTGCTCCACCTGAAGCTGACAAAGCCACCTAGTTCATTGAGTGGATCTAACACATCCGCCAACAGGTTCATGATATTTTCCATAAATTTAATGCCAAGTACAAGCAGCTGCATGACCAACATCGGGTGCCACATAAGTTTCATGTGGGCGACAAAGTTTGGTTGCACTTGCAGAAATAATGCATTACAGGGCCCCATCAGAAGCTTCACCCACTCCATTATGGGTCGTACACCATCACCAAGGTTGTGGGTGACAATGATTTTGAGCTCAACATTCCCCCTTTCCTTGGCCTGCACCCAATATTTAACATGGCTCTCCTTCGGCCATTTTTCCCACCGTTATTGGACACCTCGGAGATAGCAGAGCGGTTCATACCAACAAAGCTCAACCCTGACTGCATGCAACATGAATCCAGTGATCAGATTTTGAACACACAGGTCAAGGGCACTAGACAACAAAGGATCCAGCTTTATCGAGTTCTCAAAGCATGGAAGCTGCTGCACCAAGGAAAGTGGATCACCTGGGGCCAAATTTAGCAGAAATTTACTCATCTGATGAGGGAACTCAATGCAATGGAGTCCATTGCTTCCTAAGGGGGGAGGATTGATTCAGATGGATGTTGGTGGCCTCCCACCTATTCCATATGGTTCATTTTGGTAGTTTTCTAGTTTGGCAATTTTTTCCTAGTTTTCGGGTCCCTGACTTCCAGGGTCGTTTTGAGGCCATAAACAACGTTTTTAGAGCTCACCACAGTAAAAAAAATTATATAAATCAAATTCTGATAGCAACACGTGTAGTCCGCAGATAAATCTTTCCAACAGGCTATCATGCGCCTAAAATGGAGATCGTATACAAAAGTTACGACCCCGAGAAGTTGATGTACTAGCTTACCCCAACAGGACCCACATGACTTTTGGCGCTTCATCTCCTAGGGTTAGGTTTTTGGATGTACAAGGTTTTGGCATTCATATTTATTGTAAAAATGCATTCAGAGCCTCATTGTAATGATCTTCTTATGAATGAGCGCAGTCGTCACATCTCTTCTCAGAGATAAGCCGCCAACATTCCAACAAGCTTGTTTTCCGCTGCATTTTACAGTTTCAGCTTATTTCCTTATTGAATAGAAACCAGTTTTCCTGTATCTCTGTTATTCTGTGTTAAACATCTTTTAATAATATGTATCCATTTCATTTTACTTATAAAATCCAAATCAAATACTCGGATTTCAGGTCCCCCTGGGATTTAACAACAGGTGAAGGCAGATAGAATTTTGTGTCGGCCAATGACATCGATTCTCTTGTTGGTATCCGTTTTTCAACTTTGGTTAATGGTCGTTGGACTCACGTCATGGGAGTCTACACTTATCATGAAAGGAATAAGGTATGTTTTCTTTCTTCCCTTATGGGTGGTAAATAGTTCGATTCATAAGGACAGACTTAACACATAATTGATGGATGCCTTCTTTTAACATATGCATTGCATTTTAAATTTCTATAAAGGAGGGGGGAAGGGGAATGTGTTTTCCAGTTATATCTCTATAAAATTATAGTTAAAATCCCTGTGACTATATTTGAAATATATGGTGAGTTCCGCGCATAAGTATAATCGTTTTGTCAAGTTCTTTTACAATGCAGCTTTTGGTTGTAACAACTTATACCTGGTTTCATGTCAGAACATATAACATATCATTATATAGAGCATTTAGAGAGTTCAAGATACATGCTAAAATGAGTCTATTGTTTAACTCGTTTATGCAAAAATATTAATTAAATATTTTTTGGATTTTGAGATTGTGAAGCTCATGGCTCCAAATGTAACTCATGCTTATTATGTTGTCTACTAAATTTCAATCTTTTTTGTTTAACAAGTTAATGCAAAAGTGTTTATTAAACATTGTTTTGATGTTGAACCATTCAATCTCATGGCTCCAAATCAACTCATGATTATTATTATGCTTACTAATTTTCAATCATCATGGTCTATATATCTATCTTTTCCCATAGTAGGTCGGGTTGTCCAAGGCACTCTTTAAATAACCCTCCTCAAAAGGATCCAACATAACCCCTTTAAAGGGAAAGGGGAGGGGGGGATGAATGATAAGGGATATATGTTTCTTTAAAGTCACCCAAGACCTTTACCTGGCCTCATCCTCCAAGACCGCATTAGCATGAGGACCACCATTAACAACACCACTCCATTGGCATGGAATTGATATTTATTGTAATTAATTGAACCTCATGTGTTTTCTGCATATATCTCTAGAAAATTATAGTTAACACCCCTGTGACTATATTTGAAATATATGGTGAGTTCCCTGCATAAGTATAACCATTTTGTCAAGCTATTTTACAATGCAACTATTTGTTGTAACACCATATACCTACCTGGTTTCGTGTCAGAACATATAACATATCATTATATAGAGCATTAAAAGAGTTCAAGATACAGGCTAAAATGAGTCTATTGTTTAACTCGCTTATGCAAAAATATTAATTAAATATTTTTTGGATTTTGCACTAGCGAAGCTCAGGGATCCAAACATAACTCATGCTTATTATGTTGTCTACTAAATTTCAATATTTTTTTAACAAGTTAATACAAAAGTGTTTATTAAATATTGTTTTGATGTTGAACCATTGAAGCTCATGGCTCCAACTTAACTCACCCTTATTATTCTGCTTACTAATTTTCAATCATCGTGGTCTATTTATCTATCTTTTCCCATAGCAAGTCGGGTTGTCTAAGGCACTTTTTAAATAACTCTCCTCAAAAGGATCCAATAGAATGCCTTGAAAGGGAAAGGGGATGAGGGGTTGAATGATGAGGGCTATCTGTTTCTTTAAAGTCACCCAAGACATTTACTTGACCTCATCCTCCAAGACTGCATTAGCATGAGGACCACCATTAACAACACCACTCCATTAGCATGGAACTGATGTTTATTGTAATTAATTGAAACTTATACTTGGTTTCATGTCATAACATATCACATACCATTATATAGAGCATTCAWAGAGTTCAAGATAYAGGCTAAAATGAGTCTATTGTTTAAATCGTTTATGCAAAAATATTAATTAAGTATTTTTTGGATTTTGAGMTGGCGAAGCTCAGGGYTCCAAACTTAACTCATGCTTATTATGTTTTCTACTAAATTTCAWTATTTTTTGTTTAACAAGTTAATGCAAAAGTGTTTATTAAATATTGTTTTGATGTTGAACCATTGAAGCTCATGGCTCCAACTTAACTCACGCTTATTATTCTGCTTACTAWTTTTCAATCATCATGGTCTATTTATCTGTCTTTTCCCATARCARKTCGGGTTGTCYAAGGCACTCTTTAAATAAYCCTCSTCAAAAGGATCCAAYAGAATCCCTTGARAGGGAAAGGGGAGGGGGGGCTGAATGATGASGGCTATCTGTTTCTTTAAAGTCACCCAAGACCTTTACCTGACCTCGTCCTCCAAGACTGCATTAGAATGAGGACCACCATTAACAACACCACTCCATTAGCATGGAATTGATGTTTATTGTAATTAATTGAAACTTATACATGGTTTCATGTCGGAACATATCACATACCATTATATAGAGCATTCAGAGAGTTCAAGATACAGGCTAAAATCAGTCTATTGTTTAAATCGTTTATGCAAAAATATTAATTAAGTATTTTTTGGATTTTTAGCTCGCAAAGCTCAGGGCTCCAAACTTAACTCATGCTTATTATGTTTTCTACTAAATTTCAATATTTTTTGTTTAATGCAAAAGTGTTTATTAAATATTGTTTTGATGTTGAACCATTGAAGCTCATGGCTCCAACTTAACTCACGCTTACTATTCTACTTACTAATTTTCAATCATCATGGTCTACTTATCTGTCTTTTCCCATACTAGGATAAGATATCCAGGGAACTCTTTAAATAACCCTCCTCAAAAGGATCCAACAGAATCCCTTGAAAGGGAAAGGGGAGGGGGGGTTGAATGATGAGGGCTATATGTTTCTTTAAAGTCACCCAAGACCTTTACCTGACCTCATCCTCCAAGACTGCATTAGCATGAGGATCACCATTAACAACACCACTCCATTAGCATGGAACTGATGTTTATTGTAATTAATTGAATCTCATGCCTCGAGAAGAATTTTAATATA
>ML798820.1:66846-79785 GCA_009831015.1 Picea engelmannii
TATTATTTTGAAAGACATGTTTACATTTTTAATTGAAATAGTAAAGCAAAGTAATCGAGGATGAGTATTTTTAGTTAATAGTTAAATATAGCCACAACCCTGCATGGGGAAACCTACTCATGAAGCTTTCCAGAAGTCATCTATTTACATAATTAAATTGTAAAGGTTTTTATTTCCCGACGTCAATGTGGGAATAAAAACAACTCTATTTATGTGCTTCTAGTCCACGAAGGAAGACGTCGGGTCTTTCGCACATAAATTTGCGGAAGACCCCGAGTGATTAACTTATGTCCCTTAAAATAACTTTTTAGACTCTTAAGTCGTCTGCGCAATCCTATTTTGTTACAAGATGGAAGAGTCACAATACTGTGACAAATGCAGAGAGTACAGAGTTACAATGGATGGCATAACAACGATGATGGTATGTGATTCCTGTGGTTATGTGTAGGATTACTCGATTTCAGGTCCCCTTGGGATTTCACAACGGGCGAAGGTGGAGGGAATTTTGTGTCGGCCAATGACATCGGTGTTCTTGTCGGTAGTCGTTTTTCAACTTTGGTTAATGGTCGTTGGGCTCACGTCAGGGGAGTCTACACTTATCATGAATGAAAGAAGTTATGTTTGCTTTCTTACCTTATGGATGGTAACTGGTTCGATTCACAAGGATTGACTTAGCACGGAATGGATGGATGCCTTCTTTTAACATATGTATTGGATTTTAAATTTCTATAAAGGAGGAGGGAAGGGAGGTGTGTTTTCCATTTATATCTCTGGAAAACTATAGTTAACAACCCTGTGACTATATTTGAAATATATGGTGAGTTCCCCGCATAAGTATAACCATTTTGTCAAGTTCTTTTACAATGCAACTTCTAGTTGTAACAAATTATACCTGGTTTCATGCCATAACATATAACATATCATTATATCGAGCATTCAGTGAGTTCAAGATACAGGCTAAAATGAGTCTATTGTTTAACTCGTTTATGCAAAAATATTAATTAAATATTTTTGGGATTTTGAGCTGGCGAAGCTTAGGTCTCCAAACGTAACTCATGCTTATTATGGTGTCTACTAAATTTCAATCTTTTTTGTTTAACAAGTTGATGCAAAAGTGTTTATTAAATATTATTTTGATGTTGAACCATTGAATCTCATGGCTCCAACTGAACTCATGCTTATTATTTTGCTTACTAATTTTGAATCATCATGGTCTATTTATTTGTCTTTTACCATAGCAGATCGAGTTGACTAGAGCACTCTTTAAATAACCCTCCTCAAAAGGGTCCAACAGAATCCCTTGGAAGGGAAAGGGGAGGGGGGGCTGAATGATGAGGGCTATATGTTTCTTTAAACTCACCCAAGACCTTTACCTGACCTCATCCTCCAAGACTGCATTAGCATGAGGACCACCATTAACAACACCACTCCATTAGCATGGAACTGATGTTTATTGTAATTAATTGATCCTCATGCCTTGAGAAGAATTTTAATATATAATTTATTTATTTGAAAGATATATATATATATATATATATATATATAATTTTTTTAATGTATTTATTTGAAAGTCATATTTTTATTTTTATTTTTTTGAAAGACATGTTTATATATTTAATTGAAATAGTAAAGCAAAGTAATCGAGGATGAGGATTTTTAGTTAATAGTTAAATATAACCACAACCTTGCATGGGAAAACCTACTCATGAAGCTTTCCAAAAGTCATCTCTTGACATAATTAAATTGTAAAGGTTTTTATTTCTCAGCATCAATGTGGGAATAAACACAACCCTGATTATGTGCTTCTAGTCCACGAAGGAAGACATCGATTCTTCGACACAGAAATTTGAGGAAGACCTTGAGTGATTAAATTATGCCCCTTAAAATAACTCTTTAGCCTCTCAAGTTCTCTGCACAATCTTGTTTTGTTACAAGATGGAAGAGTCACAGTATTGTGACAAATGCAGAGAGTACAAAGTTACAATGGATGGCATAACAACAATGTTGTTATGTGATTTATGCGGTTATGTGTAGGAATACTCAGATTTTAGGTTCCCCTGGGATTTGACAACGGACGAAGGCAGAGGGAATTTTGTGTCGGACAATGACATCGGTGCTCTTTCCGATAGCCATTTTTCAACTCTTGTTAATGACCGTTGGGCTCACGTCAGCGGAGTCTACACTTATCATGAACGAAATAAGGTATGTTTGCTTTCTTCCCTTGTGGGTGGTAACTTGTTTGATTCACAAGGATGGACTTGGCACAGAATGGATGGATGCCTTCTTTTAACATATGTATTGGTTTTTAAATTTCTATAAAGGATGGGGGAAGGGGGATGTGTTTTCCGGTTATATCTCTGGAAAAATATAGTTAACAACCATGTGACTATATTTGAAATATATGGTGACTTCCACGCATAAGTATAACCACTTTGTCAAGTTCTTTTACAATGCAGCTTCTGGCTGTAACAACTTATACCTGGTTTCATGTCAAACATATAACATATCATTATATAGAGCATTCAGATAGTTCAAGATATAGGCAAAAATGAGTCTATTGTTTAACTCGTTTATGCAAAAATATTAATTAAATATTTTTTGGATTTTGAGTTGGCGAAGCTCAGGGCTCCAAATGTAACTCATGTTTATTATGTTATCTATTAAATTTCAATCGTTTTGGTTTAACAAGTTAATGTAAAAGTGTTTATTAAATATTGTTTTGATGTTTCACCATTGAAGCTCATGGCTCCAACTTAACTCACGATTATTATTTTGCTTACTAATTTTCAATCATCATGGTCTATTTATCTGTGTTTGCCCATAGCAGGTCGGGTTGTCGAGGGCACTCTTTAAATAACCCTCCTCAAAAGGATCCAACATAATCCCTTGAAAGGGAAAGGGGAGGGGGGGCTGAATTATGAAGGTTGTTTGTTTCTTTAAAGTCACACAAGACCTTTACCCAACCTCATCCTCCAAGACTGCATTAGCATGAGGACTACCATTAACAACACCACTCCATTAGCATGGAAATGATGTTTATTCTAATTAATTGAACCTCATGCCTCGATAAGACTATAGTTAACAACCATGTGACTATATTTGAAATATATATATAATTTATTTCAAATTATAGATATATATAATTTGAAATAAATTTTTTATATATTTCAAATATAGTCACATGGTTGTTAACTATATATAAAATTTATTTCAAATTATATATATATATAATTCTTTTAATATATTTATTTGAAAGACATGTTTATATTTTTAATTGAAATAGTAAAGCAAAGTAATCGAGGATGAGGATTTTTAGTTAATAGTTAAATATAGCCACAACCCTGCATGGGAAAACCTACTCATGAAGCTTTCCATAAGTCATCTATTGACATAATTAAATTGTAAAGGTTTTTATTCCACGACGTCGATGTGGGAATAAAAATAACCCTAATTTTATGCTTCTAGTCCACAAAGGAAGACGTCGGGTCTTCCACATAAAAATTTGAGGAAGACCTCGAGTGATTAACTTCTGCCCCTTAAAATAAATCGTTAGCCTCTCAACTCCTCTATGCAATCTTGTTTTGTTACAAGATGGAAGAGTCACAATACCGTGACAAATTCGGAGAGTATAGAGTTATAATGGATGGCATAACAACGGTGATGGTATGTGATTCCTTTGGTTATGTGCAAGAATACTCGGATTTCAGGTCCCCCCTAGGATTTCACAACGAGCGAAGGCGGAGGGAATTTTGCGTCAACCAATGAAACTGGTGCTCTTGTGGTAGCCGATTTTCAACTCTGGTTAATGGTCGTTGGGCTCACATCAGGGGAGTCTACACTTATCATGAATGGAAGAAGGTATGTTTGCTTTCTTCCCTTATGGGTGGTAACTGGTTCAATTCACAAGGACAAACTTAACATCGAATGTATGGATGCCTTCTTTTAACATATGTATCGGATTTTAAATTTCTATAAAGGAGGGGGGAAGGGGGATGCATTTTCTAGTTATATCTTTGGAAAACTATAGTTAACAACCCTGTGACTATATTTGAAATATATGGTGAGTTTGAGTCATAAGTATAATCGTTTTGTCAAGTTCTTTTACAATGCAACTTCTCGTTGTAAAAACTTATACCTGGTTTCATGTTAGAACATATAACATATCATTATATAGAGCATTCAGAGAGTTCAAGATACAGACTAAAACGAGTCTATTGTTTAACTCGTTTATTCAAAAATATGAATTAAATATTTTTTGGATTTTGAGTTGGTGAAGCCCAGGGCTCCAAACATAAGTCATGCTTATTATGTTGTCTACTAGATTTCAATATTTTTTTTAACAAGTTAATGCAAAATTGTTTATTAAATATTGTTTTGATGCTCAACTGTTGAAGCTCATGGCTCCAACTTAACTCACGCTTATATTCTACTTACTAATTTTCAATCATCATGGTCTATTTATGTGTCTTTCCCCATAGCAGGTCGGGTTGTCCAGGACACTCTTTAAATAACCCTCCTCAAAAGGATCCAACACAATCCTTTGAAAGGGAAAGGGGAGGGGGGGCTGAATGATGAGGGCTATCTATTTCTTTAAAGTCACCCAAGACCTTTACCTAACCTCATCCTCCAAGACTACATTAACATGAGGACCACCATTAACAACTCCACTCCATTAGCATGGAACTGATGTTTATTGTAATTAATTGAACCTCATGCATAGAGAAGACTATAGTTAACAACCCTGTGAATATATATATATATATATATAATTTTTTTAATATGTTTATTTGAAAGACATATTTATATTTATATTTTTTTGAAAGACATGTTTATATGAAATAGTAAAGCAAAGTAATCGAGGATGAGGATTTTTAGTTAATAGTTAAATATAGCCACAACCCTGCATGGGAAAACCTACTCATGAAGCTTTCCAGTCATCTATTGACATAATTAAATTGTAAAGGTTTTTATTTCACAATGTCAATGTGGGAATAAAAACAACCCTAATTATGTGCTTCCAGTCCACGAAGGAAGACGTCGAGTCTTCTGCACAGAAATTTGAGGAAGACCTTGAACGATTAACTTTTGCCCCTTAAAATAACTCTTTAGCCTCTCAAGTCCTCTACGCAATCCAATTTTGTTACAAGATGGAAGAGTCACAATACTGTGACAAATGTGGTGAGTACATAGTTACAATGGATGGCATAACAACAATGATGGTATGTGATTCCTGCAGTTATGTGCAGGAAAACTCAGATTTCATGTCCCCCTGGGATTTCACAATGGGCGAAGGCGGAGGAAATTTTGTGTTGGCCAATGACACCGGTGCTCTTGTCGGGAGCCATTTTTCAACTCTGGTTAATGGTCGGTGGGCTCACGTCAGGGGAGTCTACACTTATCATGAACAAAAGAAGGTATGTTTGCTTTCTTCCCTTATGGGTGGTAACTGGTTCGATTCACAAGGACAGACTTGGCACAGAACGGATGGATGCCTTCTTTTAACATATGTACTAGATTTTAAATTTCTATAAAGGAGGGGGGAAGGGGGATGTGTTTTTCGGTTATATCTTTGAAAAAATATAGTTAACAACCCTGTGACTATATTTGAAATATTTGGTGAGTTCCCCGCATAAGTATAGCCGTTTTGTCAAGTTATTTTAGAATGCAACTTTTAGCTCTAACAACTTATACATAATTAAATTGTAAAGGTTTTTATTTCACAACGTCAATGTGGGAATAAAAACAACCCTAATTATGTGCTTCTAGTCCACGAAGGAAGATGTCGGGTCTTTCGCACAGAAATTTGAGGATGACCCCAAGCGATTAACTTCTACCCCTTAAAATAACTCTTTAGCCTCTCAAGTCCTCTGCACAATCCTGTTTTGTTACAAGATGGAAGAGTCACAGTACTGTGACAAATGCAGAGAGTACAAAGTTACAATGGATGGCATAACAAAGATGATGGTATGTGATTCCTATAGTTATGTCCAGGAATAATCAGATTTCACGTCCCCCTGGGATTTCACAATGGGTAAAGGCAGAGGGAATTTTGTGTCGACCAATGACACCGGTGCTCTTGCCGGTAGTCGTTTTTCAACTATGGTTAATGGTTCTTGGGCTCATGTCAGGGGAGTCTACACTTATCATGAACGAAAGAAGGTATGTTTGCTTTCTTCCTTTATGGGTGGTAACTGGTTCGATTCACAAGGACAGACTTAGCATAGAATGGATGGATGCTTTCTTTTAACATATATATTGGATTTTAAATTTCTATAACGGAGGGGAGAAAGGGGATGTGTTTTCCGGTTATATCTATGGAAAACTATAGTTAACAACCCTGTGACTATATTTGAAATATATGGTGAGTTCCCCGCATAAGTATAACCGTTTTGTCAAGTTATTTTACAATACAACTTTTGGCTCTAACAACTTATACCTGGTTTCGTGTCAGAACATATAACATATCATTATATAGAGAATTCAAAGAGTTCAAGTTACAGGCTAAAATGAATCTATTGTTTAACTCGTTTATTCAAAAATATTAATTAAATATTTTTTGGATTTTGAGCTAGTGAAGCTCGTGGCTCCAAATGTAACTCATGCGTATTATGTTGTCTACTAAATTTCAATCTTTTTTGTTTAACAAGTTCATGCAAGTGTTTATTAAATATTGTTTTGATGTTGAGCCATTGAATCTCATGGCTCCAACTTAACTCATGCTTATTATTCTGCTTACTAATTTTCAATCATCATGGTCTATTTATCTATCTTTGCCCATATTAGGCTGGGTTGTCTAGGGCACTCTTTAAATAACCATCCTCAAAAGGATCCGACATAATCCCTTGAAAGGGAAAGGGGAGTGGGGGTTGAATGATGAGGGCTATCTGTTTCTTTAAAGTCACCCAAGACCTTTACCTCACCTCATCCTCCAAGACTACATTAGCACGAGGACCACCATTAACAACACCACTCCATTAACATGGAACTGATGTTTATTCTAATTAATTGAACCTCGTGTGCTTTCCGATTATATCTCTGGAAAAATATAGTTAACATCCATGTGACTATATTTGAAATATATGGTGAGTTCCCCGCATAAGTATAACCGTTTTTTCAATTTCTTTTACAATGCAACTTCTAGCTATAACAACTTATACCTGGTTTAATTTCAGAACATATAGCATATCATTAGATAGAGCATTCAGAGAGTTCAAGATACAGGCTAAAATGAGTCTATTGTTTAACTCATTTATGCAAAGATATTAATTAAATATTTTTTGGATTTTGAGTTGGCGAAGCTTAGGGCTCCAAACGTAACTCGTGCTTATTATGTTGTCTACTAATTTCAATATTTTTTGTTTACCGAGTTAATGCAAAAGCGTTTATTAAATATTGTTTTGATGTTGAAACATTGAAGCTCATGGCCCCAACTTAACTCACGCTTATTATTTTGCTTACTAATTTTCAATCATCATGGTATATTTAACTGTCTTTTCCCATAGTAGGTCGGGTTGTCCAGGGCACTCTTTAAATAACCCTCCTCAAAAGGATCCAACAGGATCCCTTGAAAGGGAAAGGGGAGGGGGGGCTGAATGATGAGGGTTATCCATTTCTTTAAAGTCAACCAAGACCTTTACCTGACCTCATCCTCCAAGACTGCTTTAGCATGAGGACCACCATTAACAACACCACTCCATTAGCATGGAACTTATGTTTATTGTAATTAATTGAACCTCATGTGTTTTCCAGTTATATCTCTCAAAAACTACAATTAACAACCCTATGACTATATTTGAAATATATGGTGAGTTCCCCCCATAAGTATAACCGTTTTGTCAAGTTCTTTTACAATGCAACTTCTGGCTGTAACAACTTATCCCTGGTTTCATGTCAGAACATATCACATATCATTATATAGAGCATTCAAAGAGTTCAAGATACAAGCTAAAACGAGTCTATTGTTTAACTCATTTATGCAAAAATATTACTTAAATAGTTTTTGGATTTTGAGCCGGCAAAGCTCATGCTCCAAACGTAACTCATGCTTATTATGTTGTCTACTAAATTTCAATCTTTTTTTGTTTAACAAGTTAATGCAAAAGTGTTTATTAAATATTGTTTTGATGTTGAACCATTGAAGCTCATGGCTCCAACTTAAATCAAGCTTATTATTCTGCGTACTGATTTTCAATCAACATGGTCTATTTATCTGTCTTTGCCCATAACAGGCCGGGCTGTCCAGGGCACCCTTTAAATAACCCTCCTCAAAAGGATCCAACAAAATCACTTGAGAGGGAAAGAGGAGGGGGGGTTGAATGATGAGGGCTATCTGTTTCTTTAAAGTCACCCAAGACCTTTACTTGACCTCATCCTCCAAGACATCATTAGCATGAGGACCACCATTAACAACACCACTACATTAGCATGGAGGTGATGGTTATTGTAATTAATTGAACCTTATACCTGGTTTCATGTCAGAACATATAACATATCATTATATAGAGCATTCAAAGAGTTCAAGATACTGGCTAAAATGAGTCTATTGTTTCACTCGTTTATGCAAAAATATTAATTAAATATTTTTTGGATTTTGAGCAGGCGAAGCTCAAGGCTCCAAACGTAACTCATGCTTATTATGTTGTCTACTAAATTTCAAAATTTTTTGTTTAACAAGTTAATGAAAAAGTGTTTATTAAATATTGTTTTGATGTTGAACCATTGAAGCTCATGGCTCCAACTTAACTCACTCTTATTATTCTGCTTACTAATTTTCAATCATCATGGTCTATTTACTTGTCTTTGCGCATAGTTGGTTGGGTTGTCCGGGGCACTCTTTAAATAACCCTCCTCAGAAGGATCCAAAAGAATCCCTTTAAAGGGAAAGGGGGGGGGGGTTGAATAATGAGGGCTATATGTTTCTTTAAAGTCACCCAAGACCTTTTCCTGACCTCATCCTCCAAGACTGCATTAGCACGAGGATCGTCGTTAACAACACCACTCCATTAGCACATAACCAATGTTTATTGTAATTAATTGAACCTCATGCCTCGAGGATTAGGATTTTTAGTTAATAGTTAAATATAGCCACAACCCTGCATGGGAAAACCTACTCGTGAAGCTTTCTAGAAGTCATCTTTCGACATAACTAAATTGTAAGGGTTTTTATTCCCCGACGTCAATGTGGGAATAAAAACAACCCTAATTCTGTGCTTCTAGTCCACAAAGGAACACGTCGAGTCTTTCGCACATAAATTTGAGGAAGACCCCGAGTGATTAACTTCTGCCCCTTAAAATAACTATTTAACCTCTCAAGTCATCTGCGCAATCCTATTTTGTTACAAGATGGAAGAGTTGCAATACTGTGACAAATGGAGAGTACAGAGTTACAATGGATGGCATAACAACGATGATGGTGTGTGATTGTTTTGGTTATGTTCAGGAATACTCGGATTTCAGGTCCCCCTGGGATTTCACAATGGGTGAAGGCGGAGGGAATTTTGTGTCGGCCAATGACATTGGTGCTCTTACTGGTAGCCCTTTTTCAACTCTGGTTAATGGTCGTTGGGCTCACGTGAGGGGAGTCTACACTTATCATGAATGAAAGAAGGTATGTTTGCTTTCTTCCCTTATGGGTGGTAACTGGTTCTATTCACAAGGACAGACTTAGCACAAAATGTATGGATGCCTTATTTTAACATATGTATTGGATTTTAAATTTCTATAAAGGAGGGGGGAAGGGGGATGTGTTTTCCTGTTATATCTTTGGAAAACTATATTTAACAACCGTGTGACTATATTTGAAATATATGGTGAGTTCCCCACATAAGTATAACCGTTTTGTCAAGTTCTTTTACAATGCATTTTCTGTCTGTAACAACTTATACCTAGTTTCATGTAAAAACATATAACATATCATTATATAGAGCATTCAAAGAGTTCAATATACAGGCTAAAATGAGTTTATTGTTTAACTCGTTTATTCAAAAATATTAATTAAATATTTTTTGGATTTTGAGTTGGCGAAGCTCAGGACTCCAAATATAACTCATGCTTATTATGTTGTCTACTAAATTTTAATCTTTTTTATTTAACAAGTTAATGCAAAAGTGTTTCTTAAATATTGTTTTGATGTTGAGCCATTGAAGCTCATGGCTCCAACTAAACTTGCGCTTATTATTCTGCTTACTAATTTTCAATCATCATGGTCTATTTATCTTTCTTTTCCCATAACAGGTTGGGTTGTCAAGGGAACTCTTTAAATAACCCTCCTCAAAAGGATCCAACATAATCACTTGAAAGGTAGAGGGGAAAGGGGGATGAATGATGAGGGCTATTTGTTTCTTTAACAACACCCAAGACCTTTACCTGACCTCATCCTCCAAGACTGCATTAGCATGAGGACCACCATTAACAACACCACTCCATTAGCATGGAACTGATGTTTATTGTAATTAATTGAACCTTGCGTGTTTTCTAGTTATATCACTGGAAAACTATAGTTAATAACCCTGTGACTATATTTGAAATATATGGCGAGTTCCCTGCATAAGTATAACCGTTTTGTCAAATTCTTTTACAATGCAGATTCTGGCTATAACAACTTATGCCTGGTTTCATGTCAGAACACATAACATATCATTATATAGAGCATTCAGAGAGTTCAAGATACATGCTAAAATGAGTCTATTTTTTAACTTGTTTATGCAAAAATATTAATTAAATCTTTTTGGGATTTTGAGCTGGAGAAGCTCAAGTCTCCAAACATAACTCATGCTTATTATGTTGTCTACTAAATTTCAATCTTTTTTGTTTAACAAGTTAATGCAAAAGTGTTTATTAAATATTGTTTTGATGTTGAACCATTTAAGCTCATGGCTCCAACTTAATTCACGTTTATTGTTTTGCTTACTAATTTTCAATCATCATGGTCTATTTATCTGTCTTTGCCCATAGTAGGTCGGGTTCTCGAGGGCACTCTTTAAATAACCCTCCTTAAAAGGATCAACCATAATCCCTTGAACCATAAGGGGAGGGGGGGGGTGAATGTTGACGACTATCTGTTTCTTTAAAGTCACCCAAGACCTTTACCTAACCTCATCCTCCAAGACCGCATTATCACGAGGACCACCATTAACAACACCACTCAATTAGCATGGAACTAATGTTTATTGTAATTAATTGAACCTTATACCTGGTTTCATGTCAGAACATATAACATATCATTATATAGAGCATTCAGAGAGTTCAAGATATAGGCTAAAATGAGTATATTATTTAACTCATTTATGCAAAAATATTAATTAAATATTTTTTGGATTTTGAGCTGGCGAAGCTCATGGTTCCAAACGTAACTCATGCTTATTATGTTGCCTACTAAATTTCAATCTTTTCGTTTTAACAAGTTAATGCAAAAGTGTTTATTAAATACTATTTTGATGTTGAACCATTGAAGCTCATGGCTCCAACTTAACTCACGCTTATTATTCTGCTTACTAATTGTCAATCATCATGGTCTATTTATCTATCTTTTCCCATAACAGTTCGGGTTGTCCAAGGCACTCTTTAAATAACCCTCCTCAAAAGGATCCAACAGAATCCCTTGAAAGGGAAAGGGGAGGGGGGGCTGAATGATGAGGGCTATCTGTTTCTTTAAAGTCACCCAAGACCTTTGCCTGACCTCATCCTCCAAGACTGCATTAGCATGAGGACCACCATTAACAACACCACTCCATTAGCATGGAACTGATGTTTATTGTAATTAACTGAACCTCACGTGTTTTCCGGTTATATCTTTGGAAAACTATTGTTAACAACCCTGTGACTATATTTGAAATATATGGTGAGTTCCCCACATAAGTATAATTGTTTTGTCATGTTCTTTTATAATGTAGCTTCTAGCTGTAACAACTTATACCTGGTTTCATGTCAGAACATATAACATATCATTATATAGAGCATTCAGAGAGTTCAAGATACAGGGTAAAATGAGTCTATTGTTTAACTCGTTTATGCAAAAATATTAATTAAATATTTTTTGGATTTTGAGCAAGCGAAGCTCAGGGCTCCAAACGTAACTCATGCTTATTATGATGTCTACTAAATTTCAATCTTTTTTGTTTAACAAGTTAATACAAAAGTGTTTATTAAATATTGTTTTGATGTTGAACCATTGAAGCTCATGGCTCCAACTTAACTCACGCTTATTATTCTGCTTACTAATTTTCAATCATCATGGTCTATTTATCTGTCTTTGCCCATATCAGGCCAGGCTGTCCAGGGCACTCTTTAAATAACCCTCCTCAAAAGGATCCAACATAATCCCTTAAAAGGGAAAGGGGAGGGGGGGTTGAATGATGAGGGCTATCTGTTTCTTTAAAGTCACCCAAGACCTTTACATGACCTCATCCTCCACGACTGCATTAACATGAGGACCACCATTAACAATACCACTCCATTAGCATGGAACTACTGTTTTTTGTAATTAATTGAACCGTATACCTGGTTTCATGTGAGAACATATAACATATCATTATATAGAGCATTCAAAGAGTTCAAGATACATGCTAAAATGAGTCTATTGTTTAACTTGTTTATGCAAAAATATTAATTTAATATTTTTTGAATTTTGAGATGGCGAAGCTTAGGGCTCCAAATGTGGCTCCAAACGTAATTCATGCTTATTATGTTGTCTACTTAATTTCAATATTTTTTGTTTAACAAGTTAATGCAAAAGTGTTTATTAAATATTGTTTTGAAGTTGAACCATTGAAGCTCATGGCTCCAACTCAACTCACGCTTATTAGTCTGCTTACTAATTTTCAATCATCATGGTCTATTTATCTGTCTTTGCCCATAGCAGGCCGGGTTGTCGAGGGCACTCTTTAAATAACCCTCCTCAAAAGGATCCAACATAATCCCTTGAAAGGGAAAGGGAGGGGG
>ML798820.1:112112-126481 GCA_009831015.1 Picea engelmannii
CATTAACTCCTATTTTATTCACACTCCTCTCCTATATATTGGATGGTCTTCATTGGTTATTGGTCGGTTCTTGGCAACAACTAGCATAGTGTTCTTTCTCATTCCTCTCTCTTTCTCTCTTAGTCTAGTGACTCTTCTTTGAGTAGAGTGATCATTGTACCGGTTGTGGACTTGCCTATTGTGGTGTAGCCAAACCTCTTGCAAGCCTATCAATAAAGAATTCAAGTGGTTGTGTTCTAACCTTGTTTCTTGTCGGTGTCTTGTGAAATTTGCAATCTGATTTGTCATCCTCTTAACTGTTCATTTTGATTTTACTAATCTTTTGAGTAGTTTTTTGTTCTATTCCTATTCTATATTCATCGAGCTAACCCTACAAGATCCCTCCAAGTGAAGCAATCATATTTTCCTATCGTTTTGGACAGTTTGACATGCTGTCCAAGACGAACAACTTGCTGTTTTTTTAGTTTAAACACAGAAAATCAGTCTAAAAGGACAACAACAAGGTACCTTGGGTGCCTAGGGACTCCCCCCTAAGGCTAGCAAGCACTAGCCCAAACAGAGAGGGGTTTAGCCCGAGACAATTTGGGGCTATGACTCCTTTAATTAACCATTTTTACACTGCTATTATAACAGGTCTATCAACGCAATTTAAAGGGTGGAAATTTGTGCTAATACAACTTAATGGGTTTCTTTGATTTTGCAAACCCATTTGAACTGTCTTTTTTTCCAGAGACAATGGAATCCTCTATCTTCTTTGCTTAGTCTTTGATTAGTCTAGCCTTGAAGATAAATCATAATACCATCATATTGACATGTACATCCTCAAGCTAGAGCTCAATTTCTTCAAGTATTTTCTGGTGATCTTTCTGAATCTTGTCTTCCTTCACTTTTTGAAGTTGTAATTTGATGCCATCCATCAAATTATTACATCCTTCTTCAATTCTAGATTGCATTTCTAATTTTACCTCAATTGTATTTAGGGCATCTTCAACCTTCTTGCAAATTTCCTCTCCAAGCCTTTTGGTAGTATTCTCTTCAATTTTTTGGTTGATATCTTCATCCTTATTCTTTGATTCAGACTCTTGTAAATCCCTTTCACATTCTTAACATCTTTAAGAAGTTATTGATTATGCTTACACGACCTTTTGATTTTTTCATCTTTCTTTTTCAGTTCTTCCCATAACTCATCCTTTTTCCACTTTGCTTTGCTACTCCTTTCTTGTTTTAATTTTTGAACCTCCTTCATCAATGCTTGATTAATGGGTTGCATCTTGGAAAAATCGTCACCTTTGTTTATAAGATCTTCTTCATCTCTTTATTATGCTTTTGCAATTTGGAAAATTATTCTTATTTCATTTAATTCATCTTGAATTTTGTACATCTCCTCCATTTTTGTATCCTTGATCCATTTATTTGAGAAGAGTTTTTCAAATTTTTCCCATGTGGAGTAGAATCTAGTATCTTCATGCTTAAAAGCTTCACCTTGAAAAGAAAAAGCTTTTAAAACCCTAATTTGGAGACTGTCCTACTGGTTGACCTTTTTCTTGATGTATCTTTGAAATTTCGACCCTTCAGAGTCTGAAATTTCGGCCTGTAGTTTTCTGATGTCTTCTATGAAATGTCGTGGGTTTAACCAAATTTTGATGTGCCAAGTGAAAGTTATGTTAGCTTTCCCAAAACTTGCTGATTTTTGGCCCTTTCGAGAGATTGTACAGCATGCCATGTGTCCAATTTTTTGATATGCATTTGGAATTTGGACCTGAAACACTATGGTCTGTCTTCTTTCCAATGAAATTGGTGGCACTCAATTTGGATCTTTCTAGAATTGGATATGACTGTTTTACCCATAACACCTGTTTGAGACTAGTTTAAGGACTAGTCAAAATCCTTAACTTCTACTACTTGTAACTTGAAAAGTATAGTGAATCAGAATCTGAAGTTTTTACCACATGTACTTCGCTATGTTTTTTCAGGCTCCCAAAAATTTTCGTTGTCTGAAACTTCCCAAAAAAAAAGTTGAGTGAAAATGTCAAGATGACTCGTTTGAAGGAGCCAAACCCAAGGATTGTATGCTTTGATACCAAATGTTATGTACCAAAACCTTAAAATATCATAATAAATCAGAGTACACACAATGTACACAATATGTGAGCATCAAGCACAACTCCCAAATAGATAATAGAGATGAGTTACACAACTACTCCTTAAAGAACAGGAGAGCCTTTTCCAAATACCCCAATACATTCATACATCCAAATCACATGTTCCTCAATAATGACTATATGATCTCTATATATACCTATTCACACATTGCACATGTGGCCCCTTTATAGGCCTACCACTATTACACATACATTTACCCCATTACATATACACTTAACTCCATATATGCCCCCCTTGGGATCATAGCATATACATTTAACCCCATCTATACCCCCCTTGGGGTCATATCAAAAGGGAACCTCTTATACAAGTCAAGGGGACATGGACATGCCAACTAGAAAGGCAACCTTTCTCTCCTAACTAATTAGATATTCCTAATGACAACCTCACCTCCTAAATTAACTTTACAACCTCTTTATACAACTCATAAAGTGATTACATCTTTTGACTATATCATAACTTTATCAACTAAATGTGATTTTATTACGATGTCAAAGTTATTGCATGAGAAAATAGACCAAACAACATAATATAACAGTGACAAAACTTAGGCTAATAGCTCGGATGGTGATGGGGGTCTGAACTTTTGTGAGTTTGCCTACTCATTGGAGTGGGGCTTATGAAGTCTTTTATGTGGAAGTGATTTGATTTCATGAAATTGAACTATTGATTACTTGTTCGAAAAAAATTGTGCAAAGATTATTCAACCCTTCTTTGTCATTTCTAAATGGATAAATGATAACTATTTAGATGCATCTTTCCATCTACATAAGATATTGCTGTTTTTGTTTCAAGAGAATGCCTTAAAGATTGCAATATTGACTTTCTATTGCTTTTATGATTCATTTGTGCAGCCGGATGTAGATTTGTTCATTTTCTTGGAGCGAGCAATTTCTTCCTTCCCAACATTTTCTGTGAGAATTTCAGCCTGTTTTAGCTTTATCAAGATTCTTAATTGAGTTTATTTATTCTCATTTATCTTTTGTAGTTGAAGTATACTTTTTGTGGTAAAAGTTCAGTGATATGGGGAACCTACCCATGTTTTTAATCAAATATTACCTTCTCATGTTATGAATACCCTGATTTGATTTTGAACCATGCCTTACTTTCATCCTATTTGAGGATGTTAGATCGTAATCCCTAATTGAGTAGATGAACATGTGGATAACATTGAAGCAATATGGGCTGAATAACTTTTCTAAAAGATCAGCAAACGTAAATCAATGATTGAGGAAACACGTGTCAACATCAATTCCAGAATGGTAGTGTTATCTACGTCCCCTAATATGAAGTGATAACTGTGAAAAAATAACTTCTCTTGATCTCAAACACTAGATTCAAGATGTATCCATGAAAATTTGGTGTTAACAAGACTCAAAGCCATTGCTACAAAACAAGGCATCCCAAGAGAATAAATACCATACAAGTGCACTTCAAAAGTTCAATACCACAATGCTACAACCCTTAGGGCACACTTTTATAGCATATGACAGATCTGAAATGTATTATTACAACAGATTATAACAACAACAAATATGCTATTTAATCTTCAAGATATGTATTAAATCACTTAACCAATTCAGCTATAGGTTATGTCAAATCAGCATGAACAACAAGTGTTGGAATCTACTCAATCACAAAGATAACATAAGATGAAAATCAAATTTGCAAGTACACAATATTTGGATGCCTGGAGATTTCATATATATAAAAGATTTGAAGTACAAGTGCATACCAGTGTTACCAACATCGCATCGGCAAAAATATCGCCGAGGGTCCAAAACCAAAAATATCAGCAACATTCGGGGAAAATATTGGAAAATGTTGTAAGAATGAAAAAAATACAAAAATGTTCATTTTTTTCAAATTTTTAAATATCTAAAGTATCAACAACATCAAATAAATGCATTTCCACATAAATATGAAAAGATAACTGATATATAAGATGTATAAGATGTCTAGTAGACTTGAATACATCACATATCAACACTGAATCATGTCCCGACTCTAAAGCCTCAAAATATCATAAAAAAATATAATAAATGTATCTAATCATCATGAGTCATCTACGAAGGAATCATATAAATAAACTAACGATTCCCTCTACCCCTTTTACGGGCATAGGTGATGGCTCTAGAAATGGATTTTCCTTTAGAGGAAGAAGGCCTTGGGGCTGGCATTGGACTCTGATGTCCTATAGAAGAAGCGGGAGCTAGACTTTGGTGTCCTCTACCGGTGCTACTGCCAAGTACAACTCGCTCTATCGGAGTCCATGAAGATATATTCATGTGCATCCATATGAATCCAAACCATTATACACAAATATGCAAAGTTTCTCATGTAAATGGCAAGTAAGGGTGCATATAACCAAATTAGCACCAAGTACAATCCATCTCTGAACCAAAATACATCAACAAAGATGCTGTAAATGGCCTCTAGAGTCCAAAAAAAAATCATGTTACAACAAATAACTACATATTATCAAAATCATTGCCTATATTAGGATCCTCATTGTCAATGTCACCCTCTAAGCATTATAATAAGATAGAAAAAGCTGAACATGCCTAATAAGAGATTTTACTTGAGTGAAGGGTACATTTTTACAAGGGTCATGACAAAAGAGTTCAACAATCAATGCCACCAACATCGAGATACATAGAGGGCTTGGTGCTCTTGATTAAATGCTAGTTCCATACCCTCATACATGATAGAATCTAGTGGAAATGTTGCAATACTGCCAATCTTGAAATCCTGAAAACCATTAAGTTTGCTGAATTTTGAATGGGACCCAAAATTCTACTTTCTCCATATGAAGTCCAATGAGGTTGGAACCACTCTCAAACATCCTAAAACAATTAATGGTAATGTTAAAAATTTAAGTAAAAGGATGAAAATGAAAGATAAAGGAGAATGCCACTTTTAGTAGATTATTAGCCTCTTTCTGTTTGCAATATGACAAAAAAAGAAAGTTTTCAGCTCTTGCTCCTTTGCTCTCCAAACCCCACAACTCTGTTTGCAAAATGACACTCAAAAACCCAAAAATCGTTTTTAAATCGTGACTGTCTGCGGGCTCTGCAACATTTTCCATCGACTCTCGATATTATTGCGACATTTTCGAAAATATCGCTATATTATCGCCAGAGGAAAATGTCGTGATTTTTTCGGGCAATAATATCGTTGACCCTCAAAACGACGATAATATTGCGATGTCGGTGATATTATCGCGATGTTGGTAACACTGGTACATACCACAACTTTATCAAATAGCTGGTACAAGTCAAGCTCTCCAAACCCTATCTAGGGAAACCATAGAAAACCCTAGCCACCAATTACTTCTAGCTAGGAATCACTCCCAACCAAAGCTGGTCAGTTGGAGTGAACCCAATATAAAAATATATATTTTATTATTTTAATTCATGATATGCTACATTGGTGCACAACCGCATTATATGATAATAGGTTGTTAGAGTCGTACTCTTCCTATGGCCATCATATACATTAGACTATGATAATTATTGATTATTCATCTACAACTAATTCTAGTTTAGGTGTACTACAAGCTATTTCCTCTTGAAATGCTTCGTCCTCAAAGCATGGATAAATTGAGCATTGTGAACTGGATACTTTATTTTCCCAGGTTCATGTTGATAGGTTCCTCTGCTTGTTTCTTCTCCACTTCGTAAGCACTTGTTGTCATCTAAATAATTTGCTACCATCTCTATAGGAGGATCAACATTCCCTATTTTGTGATGAACTTCATTTGCTACAATATCATCATCTTCCAAGAGAATTGCAAGTTGTTTGTCTGCAGATTCCTTTGCCCTTCCAAGAGCCATCTTTTCCTTTTGACAATAGGTCTTTTCAGTTGAAAATTTGCTCCAAAATTTAGTTTCCTTCATTTGGTCAGGGACCTTCATCAAAAGCTCCTGAAACACAATTGATTCTCGGTAAAAGTCTGTGAATGATCTCCGATTTGATTTGTGCATTCTTTGTTCGGTCACTAGAAATTAGTGGGATATATGAACGCATGACACTTTTAATCCAGTCTGTTGGGTTGTAGGTTTGCAAGCAATTATCTAAAGCAATTTCTTCCTTTTGACCCTGTTGCCGCCTTTATACACACCTCGGGTTTAACATGGAAAAACTTTTAATCCACTAGGTGTGTCCTTGGGGGCAAGTCTCGAGTCAAGGTGTTGTCACCTGGTTCTCGACTCCTCCGTCTAGGCCAACTGGTAGCGAAGCCAAGGGGGGTAGTCCCTAAAGAAAATAAAACTAAGGCTTGATCTAAACTAAGAACAAAGAATAATATCTAGGGGTTTTTGTTACAACAACAATAGCAAGATATATAAATGAGATTACATCAACAACATATAATTGAAATTACACTAGTAGCATATATGACATATAAAATATTACTTGCTTATGTTTGAAATTTAAGCATTCAATATATTTGCATAAAAGATACAACTTACATGAAAAAAGGATACAAATACTTGAAGACGAGATGATAAGCAAATAGTGTGGACCAGTGCCAAATGTAACAAAATTGCTGTGAGATGCTGTGTATCACAAGTTGCTATGACATGCTGTGTATCACAAGTTGCTGTTGAAAAATGGAGTCTTGCAAGTGTGTTGGTTGTAAATTTTATAGGTTTCTTGATGTTGAGTGATTATTAAGCGTTGAACAAGATTATTATGAATGTGTTTGTGAAGTGTTGCTTGAAAATAAAATTGCTTCAAATGTGGCCTCTCAAGAGGCTATCTCTCAGCTTGGAATTTGTGGAGAACTTGTCGAAGCCCAATGACTTCACCAAGAAGCTCAATGAAGGTGCCGGAGGTCCAACATGGGGAGAACCTAGATCTCAAAGTTCCCGTCTGACTTCACACACTCCCTTATGCGGTTTCCAAACAAAGCAATAGCAACTTTTTGAGATTGTCCTAATTATGCTAATCTGCATTGACCCACCCCAGTTCTGATGAGTTCCCCAGATCGAGCTAGGTTTGCAAGGGTTCAGAGCACACATCTAGGAGCTGAGGGGAAAGGTTTATTTGCAATAAAATAAAACTGAAAGTAAATTGCAGAAAAATAAAAGATTTCTCTAATTAAACCAAGTCCACAAAAAGTTGCTATTGCTTTGTTTGGAAACCGCATAAAGGAGTGTGTGAAGTCAGACGGGAACTTTGAGATCTAGGTTCTCCCCGTGTTCAGAGCATACATTGGGGAGCTGAG
Source organism: Picea engelmannii (assembly GCA_009831015.1). Classification (NCBI taxonomy): domain Eukaryota; kingdom Viridiplantae; phylum Streptophyta; class Pinopsida; order Pinales; family Pinaceae; genus Picea; species Picea engelmannii. Next base: position 119,506 of record ML798820.1, read on the forward strand.
GGGAAAGGTTTATTTGCAATAAAATAACATTGAAAGTAAATTGCAAAAAAATAAAAGATTTCTCTAATTAAACCAAGTCCACACTGCCCAACCCCTGTTTGGCGTAAGCCTACTTAGGGGAACTGAGGGGATTGGTTTATTTGTAAAAGTAAAATTGAAAGTAAAATGTTGAAAGGTAAATTAATGTAGCAATTAGTGTTCTACTTTGCAAAAATGAAAAGCTAAACTAAGATTGCTTTGTAGTGTTTATGATTGATGTTCCTTTTAGTTTATCCTTAAGATGTGTTAATTATAGAATTTAAGCAAGAAAGGAAACCACACAAGATAATCACACCATAAAACTGGTCACCCCTTGGGGGGAAAAAGAAAAGTGAGGCCTTCTTAGCCCACTTATTTTATTACTTTTATTACAATGCTTTCTCTTTCTTTGGGAGGCTTGTGATCCTTTATTAATGAGGATCTACAAGTTTACAAGGTTTTCCGGAGAGTTTATTGAAGTACAAGGTGCTTTTGGGTGTCGTGGAAACTTCGATTCCGCCAAAATCCGGCAGAGTCTCCCCTTGTTTATTTGTAAACCTGCATAGAACAGCAAGGAAATTTGGGCAAAAGATGACCAAAAAGCAAATAGGAAAGCCTGCAAAACAAGTTAGTTCATATACAAAAGGTGCGAGATAAATGACTAAGTAAATCTACACTAAACTAACCATTAGAGACTATTAATATGAACAAAAAAGAGGCCTTTTCCCAATGATATTACTTGCTGTCCTAAAACACCAAACAATATTAATGGGATGCCCAAATATAACTTTAAACTCTTATAAAACAAAACTACCCTTAGCTTTTAGATTTTTTCAAATAAACTTAGCATAAAGATAGATTTTTTCAAGCTAGTCCTAAACTACTTGCAAGAGAATATGCAAAGCAAAAATTTCCTTAAGATTTATCTTTTAGATTTAGAAATTAAACCTTGCATATAATAGTGTAACCAAATGAAATAATTTGACAAAGTTGAGAAGGAGAGAGAAAGAAAGTTTCCCCAAATCTTGAATCTTTTGGGCTATGGGGTCCTTTAGTGAATAGAGGAGGGAGCTCTTGTTCCTTTGTGCCTTGGAAAAAGTGATGGATGAGATCCAATCAACCACCTCTCCAAACTTGGCAAGTAAAAGGCTTGTCCAACCCTACAAACACTTTGTTAAAGGAAGGTATTCCCTACACAACAAGACTTATTCAAGCACATTAGTTCATGTGAAAAATATGCTAGATCAATATCTTATATTGTATGAAATAGTAGAATCTAAAAGAAAATAAGCTAATTAGATCTTACCCTACAATGTGCCAACACACTTTAAAAGGCCTTCAAAGAATAGACATGCAAAGCTTAAACCAATACAAGTTACCTCAAACACCATTGAGCATCAACGCATCCACACTATGAGAACCAACACTAATTGACCTCCAAAGTCTTTTATTCAATTCTTGAGAAAGAGTAATACAATGATAACTTTTACAATCAACAATTTCTTGCCCAAGCTCCAACTAAACAAATGAGAAGGGGTCGACTTAGTTAAATAGCATTTGGGGTGAGAATTCCAAAGAAGGGCACATTGCCAAGTGGAGAGGGCGCACTTGAGCTTGAGGGTGTGTGGCCAAGAGAGAAGGAGTTTGCTTTGCCACCTCTCCACTTAAGGTAAGACTTAACTCCACTTAATTTGAGCATGTGGGAGAGGAGAACTCGCCACATATGCTTGGTAGGTGGAGAGGGCGAGTCATCCCTCTTGGGATTGACACCCCTCCTCCATAATGCACCACATATGCTTAGAGAGGGCGAGTTCCCATCTTCGGATCTCCACCCTTGTACAACTCATCATATAAATCGCCTTTAACTTGAGAGAGGTCGCCACCTCTTCTTGGAACTCAAGACACAAGAAAATCATGTCCTAGACTTGTTTCCTAAATAATAGGCTTGCTGATTTTATATGATTTTTTGCCTTTTATTTGTCTTTTTTGTGAGAGAAATTGATTTTGAGTGATTAAAATCACTTATTTTCACTCACAAAGTGGATACTTAGGTGAAGTGGGTATTCTTAGTCCAAAAACGAATACCCCAAGGCATATGATGCCTCCTAGTACCACCTTTTTTACTCTTGAACAATTTACAATTAAAAAATCCTGTTTTATGGGAAATTTTTTATTGACTCAAAACATTAAAAAAAACCTAAGGGGGACTTAGCACAATTTCCATATGATTCAAAATGATGACCTAGCATGGTAATATACACATTTTAAACACTAGACTTGGATTACCAAGCTAAGGCCTAACCATCAGTAACATACTCTAGCTTTGGAGGTATTTGAGTGAAAAACTTAGAAATTATAACTCGCCTAAAACGAATTTCAGGCAAGAAATAATTAACAAGTTAAAAAAACACTCTAGAGTATGTACTCATGATCAAGTCTTAGGAGGCCAAGCCTTTTACAAATTCATCATGCTAATCTCATCTTATTACAATGCCCCACAGGGGATGGAAATGCGAAAAAAGGTGGTCAATTTGACTAGCTGGACTTCTGAACTCTGAATTTTGAGCAACTGATTGCTCAATCTTTGGTGGCTCAACTGCAAGTCCATCCTAGTGCAACTTGGTGGATAACAGACCCAAAATTCATTTTCTTTAATTAAATTACCCATGACAAGTTGTTCATGCAAATAAATACCATCCCCCAAACTATTCCCAGTCGACATTAATTTTGTGCTAGTTAAACATTGCAAACCATTTCTCATAATCGAATACTAGTTTTCTTTGTGACTTCCATGAAATCCAAATTTGGAAACTTCGTATTTGTTTCTAGAGGTATACACAACCTCTTTCTCAGGAAAATCTTGCACCGACGTGAATTGATAAAATTGCAAATGCGAATTATCAAGTTTTAGAAGTTTGTCATCATCCTCAGATAGAAATACCAATGACTATCTGTTGGTGCACAGGATAAACCTAAGAATGTTATCAGGAAGTTGCTAGACTTCCTTCCCAATTTCTGCGCCGATTTCCCATAGGTTGTAGACAACCATGATTTCACCTGCCTTGCCTTCAACTCAACTTCATCCTCACATAATCTTATCTACGAAACCGAAGGAAATGATTTTATAATACTCCTCAAGAGAACGATGCTTTTGTTTTTGTTCTGACTATTGCTCATGCTTTTAGGGTGGGCCTTAGGGTTTGTAATGTGGTTATTATTGTAGACAGATCCACCTTCTTCATACTGAGATCTAGATGCATCAGATTCATAATTCCTTTCAACTTTCATGGATTATCTTTTTATCTTCTGTCTCTCCTTTGTCCTCCTCTCACATAATCGTTGTTTCAAAAGAAGTTTATCTTCTTTATCATGCCGCTTCATCTCTTCCCTAAGTCAAATGTATCTTTCTTCAACTATGGTCTTCTCTTTCTTATTATTTGATCTCATCTTCTCATATTCTAGAGATAGAACACTGGAATCCTTATTGTTAAAGTGATTATCTAATTTGGAAAATTGTTTTACTTGTTTTGACTCTCCATTTGCAACATTTTGTATGAAGTCCTTATTTGCACCATCTGCACTGCCATCTTCATTCTCACTTCTTTCGCTGTCTTTAGGCTCATATTCATGCCCAACGCATACATATTCCATATTTTTCAGTTTGCTTCCAGTCTTTTTCAAAAAATGTACCTGGAAAGCTGTAGGGAGACCTAAAGAGACAAAGAAGTCTTCTATTGGTAACTTTGATACATCAAATATTTCCTTATCTAGATGTAAATGTATTAACCTCAAATATGTTACAAACGCCTATTGTGCCATATATTTCACATTTGGATATTGTGACAGAAGAGTTGTTAGTGGAGTTGAGACAGACTAGAGCTTACTTGCATTTGCCTTAATCAATTTAACTAGAAACTTAGCCTCCTTCAATTGCATCATCATTTTCATTTCTGACGACGTGAAAAATGCAATAGAACACCGTCTGGCGTTAAAACGAGTTGTGCGACAAACACGATTAGTGTAAGATGGTACATCTTCTGGGCAATCCACTTGAACCAGCCAATCAATAGACGAACAATCCCAACCCTTTGAAGCTACATCTGTTGCAAAGAGAAGGGAATGCTTTTCCTCTAAATATTTGAAAAGTACCAACGTCCTTTGAGTTTGTTTCATGCGACCATGAAGACATCTCACATGTATACCAGGATGTAACTTCTTAAGTGATTTGTAAACAAACTTGACCTACTTACAACTTGAAAGAAATACAAGTATCTTTGCGTTGAGATGAGTTTTTATAAAACTCTATAACATATCAAGATTTTGTTCAAGAGGGACAAATAAAAGCAATTTGTTGCAATTGTGCTGGAGTAGCTACAACAGACTCAACATGCATAGCTAGATACTCGAGATCTTTTAAACCAAGCCTTGTCAGATCCTGCACCAATCTTGTTTGAGTTGCAGAGAAAAGCAATGCTCGGCGTTTTCTCATAATGTCCCCAATGTTGATTCTGGAGCCATTCAGCAAGCAAGAATGGTTTATAAGAGACATAATCAACCAAATGCCGTAGTAATGCCTCTTTTCAATAGGATTCATCCAATTATTTCTTTTTTTGGAGACATATCATCAAGTGCAATTGTTTTCAAGATACGTAGGATACCTTTGGTGTCACACTTCTCATATTCTCCTCAGATTAACTTATTCCGCAAAGTACTCGGGCTTTTTACATAGTCCATGGAAAAATCATGCAATGTATGTACTATGAATGGATATTTTGAAAAGGCTACTACTAGAAGGGTCAAGCGCAAGGAACAACAGTAGTGCAATATCTCCTTTCTGATTCAGCACATTTACTACATTTCAAACAACGCCGTTAGCCATGGGAGCGTGCATAAATGGATAACTGTGATTTTTACACCTTGCCAAGGCCCTGCAAATAAGCAACACTGTCCTGGCTTCCATAAACTCAGTAGCAAAGATTCCTCTGCTGTGTCCATTGATTGAGATCTTGATCTCTATAGGTCCAATGAAATCACCATTTGGTATGGACTCTTTACTCTCATGATTGACCTTGAATTGTCAATGACAAGCCACTTAAAGCCGTCACGAGCTTTAACCAAGCGAGGCTGCTTGAGCACAATTTTGGTGCCCTTTGGGTAAGAATTTTTTGCGTAAGATTGATAGGTGCACAGAAATTTGGAGCAACGATCAACAGAGCAATGGCATTCTCGATGTTCTCCTTTGTCATGATGGTATAAATTCTCTCGAACTTGAAGGGATCTTAGCTCCCCATACCAAACTCTCAACTCATTCGGCTCCCCAACTTCCAAGTTAGTGAGAGGAACTACAATGAGATCACACCTCCATCCTAAATGCTTATACTGGGTTTGAACACCATGGAATTCATCAGATCTGTTAGACATGCAAAAATATTCTCTAGTCGCATTCTGATAAAAGTCTCTCTGGTGTAGAAGTGGATGGCCAAATTAGCATGAGAGATTTTGCTATGGCAATTGCGGCTGTTGTTGTGTCCTCTACCTTCATCTCATCTTGGGTTATTTCTGGTTGGTTCTTCATGAGGAGGGAGAGACGGATTGGATAGCAGAGGGATAGTTGATCCGAGGACTTCTTCTGACAGTGCATGCTCTTCATCTTTTAAAACAACTCCCGCATTATTGATAAAATCTTGGGATTTTTCATCGTTATGGTATTCTATATCTACCTCTTCATCACAGTCGTGATCAAGATCATCTTCATCTGGATAAGATATATCATCATGATCAATATCATCTCTACATATTCATCGGAAAATTCCCCATGCAAATTTGGTCGGCTTAAAACTTCCAATATTTCTTTAAATATTTCCCCAATCTCCCTAATATTGTGCTCAATTCTTTTGCAGATTAATTCAAAAGACATGTTGTGGCAGCCACAAATGGATTTGATACCAATTGGAGTGAACCCAATATAAAAATATATATTTATTATTTTAATTCATGATATGTTACATTGATACATTGCCACATTATATAATAATAGGGTGTAAGAGTCGTAACTCTTCATATGGCTATCATATACATTAGACTATAAGAATTATTGATCATTCACCTACATCTAATCCTAGTTTAGGTATACTGCATCAGTCCACCAAAGATCCCCAACAAGTTAGCATCAACACTAGCAAATCCTCCTTGTTAAATTATGAGCTTGGTTTTAAATTGCTGATATGTTCTTTAAATTTCTCCAATACTTATAGCTTAATGTAATTCATAAACCAGAACAGCAATAACCATAGATTTACCAGCATGAAAATTCATAACACATGTACCCTGGGGAAGCCCTATACAGGGAGAAAACCCCCAGCAAACAATATCCTTTTATTGCAAAGATAATGTATGATTACTTACAAACATTCCACCATGAAATTCTGCTCTTAAATGAACTTGCCAATATGACTTAGATCTGACTGTATTACCTGTAGGTACAGCGACACCTTGCTGTCCTTTCTCTGCTGAAATGTACCAGCACTGTGGGAGAAGCTATGCGTTGCCTAGGTGCTACTTTGCTGCCTTTTCTGGACTGATACTTTGCTGCCTTCTAAGACCGATATGTGCTGCCTTCTAAGACTAATATGTATTGCCAACACTGTAACAATACTTGCTCCCTTCTTTTAGGTAGATATGCTGCCTTCTAAGACTGATATATCCCAGCTCTGTATACCAGCCCTTACAGCCTTCTACTTCTTCTCCCTCACACTGCATAACCTGTTGTATGGAATGAGGGGAGTGGAGAGGAGGAGGAAGAGGGCTCGAATTAGAAACTTGTTTGCATGCTTTTTCATAACTCGACTTCAGTTTGAAATAGATCTTGGACAAGAGACTTCGAATTTAGAACTTAACTCAACATGCACATGACATGCATGCATGCATGCAACATGCAACTATGCAACTTTATGCAACT
>ML798820.1:132628-143317 GCA_009831015.1 Picea engelmannii
TCTTTAAGGGGGTGAAGTGATTGACAACCACTTTGCTCATGATCCTTTACTTCATCTAAGAAAGAAGTTAGGTTGGGGCTTGTTACGACCTTGTTGCCGCCTTATACACACCTCGGGTAACGTGGAAGAAACATTCAATCCATTGGGTGTGTACTTGGGGGCAAGTTTTGAGTCAAGGTGCTGCCCCCTAATCCTGAACTCCTCCGTCTAGGCCAACTCCTAGCGAAGCCAAGGGGGGTAGTCCCTAATAAAAGAATCTAAGGCTCAAACTAAAGCTAAGCACAATTATTGTTTTAGGAGTTTATTAAAGCAAGGGAAAGATACAAAATAGATCTACACTAACAACATATATGACATATAAATGGAATTGCTTATAATGAAGATATTCAAAGCATGTAAAGTACTTGCATGAAAGATATATAGTAATGAAAGAAGATACAATTGCTTGAAAGATAAAAGATAAGCAAATATGAAGACGAGTGCCAATAATGTAAAGGTTGCAAGATGTATGTAATGCTGCCAAAATGGAGATGTATTGCAAGTGCTCTTGGTGAATTTTATTATTAAGAGTGAGTTCTTAAGTTGTTAGGTTTATTGTGAAGTGGTTTTTGTGAGTGCAAGCCACTTATGAATGTGAAATGTTTGCAAAGTGATGAAAATAAAGCAAATCTAATCTAGATGTGGCCCTCTAAAGGTTATCCTTCGATTGGAAGTAGAGAACAATGTTGGAGGTCCAATAGGGAGAGTATCCCCCTAACTTCACACACAAGTCCAATACAAAATTCCGTACAAGGAGCAATGCTGAAGGTCCAACAAGGAGAGTGTACACTTGTTAATGAGTATCCCCCTAACTTCACACACAAGCTCAATGATGGAATCCCAATTTTACAATAACCGATATTGGATTGCCCTAGTTAAACTAAATCCACATTGACCAACCCTTGTTCTACGTGGAACTTACCTTCAAAGATCAAGCCAAAGCTCACACAAGAGGGGTTAGGAACATACTGAGGAGAGCTGAGGGGATGGTTTATTTCCAGCTTTGAAATACTGAAAGTAAAATTACAGAAATTGAAATCTAAACTAGAAAATGAAATCCAAACTAAACTAATCTAAGAAATGAAATCTAACCATTGTTTGCGGTGCTTATGATTGATTTTATGGTTTATTTTAACTTCTTTAGGTGAAACTTGAAAGCATGAGCAAAAATGCAAAACATGTCAATCACACAAAAGTACACCGATCCCTCAGGGGGGATGAAGATTGGGCACTGTGTAGCCCACTGATTTTATTGATGTTGGTTACAAATTTTTTTTAGGAAGACTTGATCCTTCATTAAGGGAGAGCACAAGCTTTTACAAGTTTTCAAGGAGTTTATTTATGAAAAGGGCGCTCTCGAGGGTCCTGGAAGGTCCAAATCCACTAAAAATGGACAGATTGTCCTCATATTTGTTCACCAACCTGCACAAAACAGAAAGCAAACATTACTAAAAGATGCCCAAAAACACTTTAGAAGTGTCTTTGGACAATATTAGAAAAATCCAAAAATTGCTAAGTTAAAACTATGGAAAACAATGAAAATGAACTAAGGAAAACAATCTAGAAAGCTTGTCTCCTTAGGGTATTTGGTTGCTGTTTTAGAACAGCAAATTAAGAGCACTTCGATTGCCAAATATGAAGCTAAAGCTCTATGATAAAGTCCCTATTACTAACCTGTAAACTATGCTATACAATTGACTTGCAAAAATAAACTTTATGTGCTAGATCTAGCTTTAAAAGATGGAAATTTTCACTTGTCAAAGCAAAGATCTATCATGCATGTGCATACAAATCAAATCTACTTATGTTTTAACTTTGAAAGATAGATCTAAGCTTGCATGCTTCGAAAGTAACCAAGATGAAATTTTAGAACTTTTAGAGAAAGAGAGTAAAGAGTGCCGGATGGAAAGAGATATTCGACTATGGAGCTCTCTTGATGTGTTGTAAAGGGAAATTGTTGTGATAGAATATAGGTTGAAGATGATAGAGAATCAAACTAGAGTCCTCTACTCCTTCAATCTGAAGTTCTTGCAAACTTAGAATGATCCTGCAAAGTACTTTGTCAATGGTGGGTGCACCCACTTCCTACACATGAGATGTAGAAAACATCCCGTCAAACTAGAAGAACATGAATTCTTAAATCACACATGCTAGAAATAATAAGATTTAGAAATGCAAACTAGCTTACTAATATCTTATCATTCAAGGACAAAAAAATAAAATACTTGCAAGATGTTGAGTTTTGTACCTTGGGAGGTGTTCCCCGTGTGCTTATGACCTCCTTAGCACATGAGGGAAGGACATTACACTTTGTACCTTGTACTTTTGTCTAATTTCACTTTGACTTTGTCTAAAGTGGAATTTAGTCATTTTTGGCCTAAAAGTGACTATTAATTCACAAAGTGGTGAATTAGAGACATAAAGTTGACTTAGGAAACTTAACCCAAAGTGGGTTTGTGATTTAGATATTTATGGGGAGATCTCAACCATCGATTAGATGGAAGATGAGATGATCTCCACCATTCATATGTTAGGTTTCCTTTTGGATGTCAAAGAGGGGTGCAAAGGGTGAAGGAGGCCGCATTCTTCATTTGGTCATTTGTTCATTGAGAGAGGAGCTCTTGGAGGATGAGGATGAGGTCAGTTTTGTGAGGATGCTTGAGCTTGGGCGCTAACTTTCGTGGAGGGAGGCTTGCATCATCTACCATAGCTTATTTGCTGGAGAAGTTCGACTTCTGAGGAGGGCGCATTGCCAGATTGGGGCGCATCAGCAGTTGAGAGACTTCTAGCCATCAGATTGCAGTGAGATCAGTTGCAGAGGATAGCCATTCAGCAGAGCTTCATTACTGCGGAGGGGTTTCCAGATCCGAGCTCACAGTTAGCAGTTGGAGCAGATTCAGTGGATTCGACAACTTGCATGTTGGGCGCACCATTCTGGGGCGCTCTTGGAGCTTTTGGACTTGTATATCAACTTAGATTGAGTTGCCATTGTATCAGGTTCTATCATTTATTGTATTAGCTGTAATCCTTCTTTTGCTTTCTTCGTATATACATATACATTCCAAACTGGTTTTCCCCGGGGGGGGGTTTTATCCAGGGTCATGTTGACCAAAAATACCTGTGTACACAAATGCATTGATTAGTCTCTTAGATCTCTTTATTTTCAGTTGTAAAGATCTATAGGTGTGTTGTATTTATTTTGAGATGCATGTGCTAACATCTGGACACTAAAACTACATGCTAGAGCACCCAAAATCGAAAGTTTAACTGTAACAAATCAACAAAGAACACTTGGACTGTTGGCTGTTATAAAACAACAACAAATACTTTACCTGGAAGTTGAAACTTAGAGCCTAATTGTGGTCAAAGACAGACCCAGTAGGCAAGCTGATAGGACCTGTAAGATCTTCATGGTATCAGAGCGTTGGTGGCTGAAATTTTGAGCAGCTGGGACAACATTTTGTTGGCTGTCATACACATCTTCTTGGCAGATTTTTGAGGACAACCATTGACTCATTCAGTGGTTGTTAGAGGGCAGAATTTTGTAGAGGATAGTTGGGCAATTTTGTACAATTGTCATTAGTCTCTTTTCACACCTACGCAGTAGGAGTGAGGCTGATTTGACTTGACCTCTTTTCACACCTATTCTGTTAGGAGTGAGGTCAGATTACACTCGTCTCTTTTCACACCTGTGTTGAGAGGAGTGAAACAATGTTTTTCTTGGCAGTGTGAGCATCAGTTGGGGTTTGCAGTTTGGCAGAGATGTCAGCATCTCAGATGCGAGTTGAGGACATGCTAGCAGGGGCTAGCAATTGGTCGCCTTGGAAGGCGAGGGTGGTCTTCGTCTTAGAGGACCTCGAGCTATGGGATATAGTCGAGGCAGTTGTTCCCCCCATTCCTGTCACTGCTGCCGTCTTGGTGGCAGAGTTCAGGAAAAAGAACAAGGTGAAGAGAACTATTTGTGATGCAGTTCGTGACCATATCATACCCCATTTGACGAGGAAGGGTTGTGCATATGAGATATGGGCATCTCTATGCAAGTTGTATGAGAGGTCCAATGAGAATCGGAAGATGGTTCTTCATGACCGACTCAGGGGCATTCGTATGCTCAAGGATGAGTCGGTAACTTCATTCCTTGGTCGCTTCACTCAGATCAAAGACGAGCTTGGAGCCGTTGGCGAGGTTGTTGACCCTAACTCTTTGGTGAGGCAAGCTATGAATAGCTTCACCAAACCGTGGGGTTCATTTGTACGTGGCATAGTTGCCAGGGAGGTCATGCCTACATGGGAGAGGATGTGGGATGACTTCGTCCAGGAGGAGATTAGGCTTGCAGCCGAGGCTTCTGGACAACGGCAACAACAACAACGACAGATTGGTCAGGGTGAGGAGGATTTTGCTCTTTGGTCAAAGGGCAAGAAGAAGGTCGGTCGTGGGGGTCGGCAGGGTCCCAAGTTTGGGGCCCCACCACAGGGGAGTGGAGGAGGAGAGAGCAACAGTGGTTAGGGCAGTGGTCAGAAGAGAGATATGAGCAAAGTGAAGTGCTTTGTTTGTAAGAAGTTTGGGCACTATGCTGGACAGTGCCTGAACAAGAAGAAGAAGAAGGGTGGTACCGTAGCTACAACAGAGGAGATAGACTTTCATACATAGTTTCAGAGAGAGTGTACTTTCCTCATATGCTGCACTTCAGTCGAGACGACACCTAGTATCTGGTATATTGATAGCGGGGCTTTGAGCCATATGACTAGGCTTCGAGAGCACTTTTCTGATCTCAGAGACACCGAGGTTAGGATTGAGATTTCTCTTGGAGATGAAAGAGTTGTCAGAGTTGCAGGGGTTGGCACAGTTGCCTTTTAGAGAGATGGCATGCCACCCATATCGTTCACGGATGTTCTTTATGTCCCTGGCATGAAGAAGAATTTGATTTCAGTTTCCACCCTCCAGGATAGAGGTCTTGAGGTGACATTCAGAGGCACCGAGGTACTGATTCATCCTCGGGGGTCTTCACTAGCCTCAGGACAGGTGATTGGAGCGAGAGAGGGGAAATTGTTTAGATTGCTTTTTCAGCCACTTCATGCATTAGCAACGAGTAGCGACAACAACAGACAGTTATGTGAGTTATGGCATTGTAGGATGGCCCACCTACATCATAAGGCTCTTGGAGGACTGAGAGAGGTTGTGATCGGAGTGCCACATATCAACATAGAGCATCAGGATGTTTGCAGAGGGTGTGCGCTTGGCAAGTTTGCCAAGGCATCGTTCCCCAGTAGTGACACCGGGTCAACTGGGATACTGGATTTAGTACACACGGACGTGTGTGGGCCCATGACTCGGAGGTCCTTGAGTGGTTGTGAGTATTATCTTACATTTATTGATGACTACTCGAGGAAGACTTGGATCTATTTCCTGAAGGCCAAGAGTGAGGTCTTCACATGGTTCCAAGTGTTCAGAGCTCTTGTGGAGAACCAATCGGGAAAGAGGATCAAAGTCTTGCGGTCGGATAACGGGTGAGAGTATTCCTCGAGACAGTTTGTATACTTCTGTGCACAACATGGCATCAGGAGATAGATGACCGTACCTTACAACCCCCGGCAGAACGAGGTTGCCGAGAGGAAGAACCGGGCCATTACCGGTGCAACGAGATTTATGTTGCATGATCAGAGTTTGCCTTTGTACTTGTGGGTAGAGGCATGTGCTACCGCAGTTTACCTGCAGAATAGGAACCCCCATAGGATTTTGGGGAAGTTGACTCCTAAGGAGGCCTTCACTGATAGGAGGCCCGATGTCGAGCACATCAGGATATTTGTGTGCTTGAATTTCTCTCATGTCCCCTCGGAGAGGAAGACAAAGCTAGACCCCACAACCCAGCAGGGGATTCTAGTTGGATACTTAGAGGTGTCGAAAGCCTATCACATCTACATTCCGCCACTTAGGAGAGTGGTGGTGAGTAGAGATGTCAGATTTGAGGAGGATAGGGCTTTTGCGAGATCTCTTGAGTTGAGAGTTGGAGTTGAGGATGATGCAGAGTTGCCAGTTGCAGTCTCGGAGGGAGCACAACCTCAGTCGTCAGGTACACCAGTATCAGGGGTGAAAGGGTCACCATGCACAACTTCAAGGTCACAGTCAGAGCAGTTTCAGTCAGATGGGGCACAGACTTCAGAGGGAGCACAGACTTCAGGATCTCAGAGTGTTGAGATGAGTCTTGTGGCAGTCACTCTTGGGCATAGTGACCTTACTTCTCCATTGACCACTTCAGGGAAGAAGAGACCTAGATGGTTTCAGGAGACCCTGAAGGAGGCCAAGGAGAATGTAGGGGAGCCCAAGAGTCAGATCAGAGAGAGTAGGCCACCGGTCAAATTGGGAGCATATTTGGCTCTAGTGACGATTATCAGGGATACAGAGCCACAGACTTTTGCGCTGGCAATGGACCATCAGGTCTGGAGAGAGGCCATGGTCGAGGAGTATGACTCCATTGTGCGCAATGATGTTTGGGATGTGGTTCCGAGGCCAGCGGGGAAGTCAGTTGTGACTTCCAGCTGGTTGTACAAGACCAAGATTGCTGCAGATGGCAGCGTTGAGAAACACAAGGCCCGTTTTGTGGCACGAGGCTTCTCACAGATTGAGGGAGTCGATTATGACGAGACTTTTGCACCAATTGCGAGATACACTTCTATCAGGACTATCATTCCCATAGCAACAAAGATGGGTTGGCACATTCACCAGATGGATGTGAAAACCACATTTTTGAATGGCTTTATTGAGGAGGAGGTGTACATAGAGTAGCCACAGGGTTTTGAGGTGAGTGACAGGGAGACTCACGTGTGCCTTCTGAGGAAGGCACGATATGGTTTGAAGCAAGCTCCCCGAGCTTAGTATTCACGCATTGATACTTATTTGCTTCAGATGGGCTTCGAGAAGAGCGATGCTGATCCAAACCTCTATTTCATCATTAGGGGTGAGGACACACTCATTCTCATTTTGTATGTGGATGATTTATTCATCATTGGAGCTGAGGATCTCATAGCTGAGTGCAAGCTGGGACTTGCATCAGAGTTTGAGATGAGTGATATCGGATTGATGCACTACTTTCTGGGTATGGAGGTATGGCAGGAGGAGGGTCACATATTTCTCGGGCAAGGGAAGTATGCAACAGATATTTTGAGCAGGTTTCAGATGGAGGATCGCACACCCATGTCTACACCTATGATCACCAACTGGAAGAAGCTTAGTGCTTCAGATAGCCAGTTGGTGGATGCCACAATATATAGGCAGTTGATTGGTTCGCTCATGTATCTGGTTAACACCAGACCAGATATATGTTTTGCCGTGAACACACTCAGTCAGTTAATGGTTGAGCTGAGGAGTGCTCACATGGTTGGGGCAAAACATGTCTTGAGATATGTTGCTGGGATAGTGGACTATGGCTTAGACTATGTCAGGGGAGATGGAGTCAGTTTGGTTGGCTACAAAGATTCAGACTGGTCAGGATGTGCTGCTGACAGGAAAAGCACCTCAGGGTGCTGCTTCAGTTTGGGGTCAGGACTTGTTTCCTGGTTCAGCCGGAAGCAGAAGTCAATTGCTTTGAGTTCGGCCGAGGCAGAGTATATGGCAGCCAGTCAGGCCAGTTGCGAGGCCATTTGGCTTCGTAAGATGCTGGTTGGTTTATTTGGTCAGGAGATGTCACCGATTGTCATTCACTGTGATAATTGGAGTTGCATAAAACTCTCTGAGAATCCAGTGTTTCATGACTGGTCGAAGCATATTGAGATCAGGTACCACTTCATTCGTGAGTGGGTTCAGAGAGGGGCAGTTTAGTTACAATATGTATCTACAGATGACCAGGTTGCAGATATTCTCACCAAGGCCCTGCCACGGGGCAAGCAAGTCTATTTTAGAGACAAGATGGGCTTGGTGAGGAACACCTTCCTCGGTAAGAGGGAGTGTTGAGTTTTGTACCTTGGGAGGTGTTCCCCATGTGCTTATGATGTCCTTAGCACATGAGGGAAGGACATTACACTTTGTACCTTGTACTTTTGTCTAATTTCACATTGACTTTGTCTAAAGTGGAATTTAGTCATTTTTGGCCTAAAAGTGACTATTAATTCACAAAGGGGTGAATTAGAGACATAAAGTTGACTTAAGGAAACTTAACCCAAAGTGGGTTTGTGATTTAGATATTTATGGGGAGATCTCAACCATCGATTAGATGGGAGATGAGATGATCTCCACCGTTCATATTCTAGGTTTCCTTTTGGATGTCAAAGAGGGGCGCAAAGAGTGAAGGAGGGCGCATTCTTCATTTGGTCATTTGTTCATTGAGAGAGGAGCTCTTGGAGGATGAGGATGAGGTCCGTTTTGTGAGGATGCTTGAGCTTGGGCGCTAGCTTTCATGGAGGGAGGCTTGCATCATCTACCATAGCTTATTTACTGGAGAGGTTCAACTTCTGAGGAGGGCGCATTGCCAGATTGGGGCGCATCAGCAGTTGAGAGACTTCTAGCCATCAGATTGCAGTGAGATCAGTTGCAGAGGATAACTATTCAATAGAGCTTCATTACCGTGGAGGGGTTTTCAGATCTGAGCTCACAGTTAGCAGTTGGAGCAGATTTAGTGGATTCGACAGCTTGCATGTTGGGCGCACCATTCTGGGGCGCTCTTGGAGCTTTTGGACTTGTATATCAACTTAGATCGAGTTTCTATTGTATCAGGTTCTATCATTTATTGTATTAGCTGTAATCCTTCTTCTTCTTTCCTGATATATACATACATTCCAAACTGGTTTTCCTCGGGGGGGTTTTATCCACGGTCATGTTGACCAAAAATACCTGTGTACACAAATGCATTGATTAGTCTCTTAGATTTCTTTATTTTCAGCTGTAAAGATCTATAGGTGTGTTGTATTTATTTTGAGATGCATATGCTAACATCTGGACACTAAAACTACATGCTAGAGCACCCAAAATCGAAAGTATAATCGTAACAAATCAGCAAAGAACACTTGGGACTGTTGGCTGTTATAAAACAGTAGCAAATACTTTACCTGGCAGTTGAAACTTAGAGCCTAACTATGGTCAAAAACAACCCAATAGGCAAGCTTATAGGACCTGTAAAATCTTCACAAGAAATAAATTTTACCATAACCTTAACACATCAAATGGAACAATGGGCATCCACACATTTGCACAACACCACAAGTATGACCTCCAAAGTCTTCTTTATTTCTATTCCACAAAGCTTAGAAGCATTACAACAACATAACTCCAGGTCTCCAATTCTAGTTTGAAGTGGGAGCAAAACCTCCAATATATAGCACAAGGGTGGAGTTTCCAAGAGAGGGGGGCGCACCACATGGAGAGGGAGGGCACACCACATGTGAGGTAAAGTGAGCCAAGTGTAGTGCGTGTGGTTGCCACCTCCCATCCAACTCCAGTTGCCACTTGTGAGTGAGAGAGGTAGAGGAAGGGCACCACCTCTCAAGAGGTAGGCAACCCTCCTCATGAGTGCGCCACCTCTTCTCAAGGAGGGCACACTTCACATTGGGAGATCCTCCAACTCAAGCTATAACTCAAGTTAACTCTCTCAACTCCCAATCAAGTGCCAACAAGGCTTAGTCAACTCAAGAGAGGGTGAGTTAACTCAAAACGTGTCTCCGACATATTTCCCAAAAAATAACATTTGCTGATTTTTTGTCTTTTATACACCTTTTGTGAGTAAAATTGACTTTTAGTGATTAAAAATCACTATTTTAACTCACAAAGTGGGTACATAGGTAAAGTGGGCACTCTAAGCAAGAAAATGAGTACCCCCAAGGCATATGATGCCTCGTAGTACCACTTATTTAACTTAGGCATTATTTACAACTAAAATATCTCGTTTTTGCGGGAAATTTTTATTTGCATAAAACATTAAAAAAAACCTAAGGGGGACTTAACGCATTTCCATCAGACTTTAGGAGGTTGATTAGTATGGTAATATACATTAGACACTAGACTTAGATAACCTTACTAAGGCCTAACCATCAATACATACTCCAGCTTTGGAGGAAATGAGTGAAAAAACTAAAATTATAACTTAAAAACTTTCAAGCAAGAAATAATTAATAAGTAAAAAGAAAACACACTAGAGTAATGCACTCATGATCAAGTCTTAGGAGGCTAAGCCTTTTACAAGTTGATCATGCTAAATTCATCTTATTATAATTCCCCAACGGGGGTATGGAAATGCAGTTATGAAGAAGAAGAAGAAGAAAATGGGCCATAGTGGCCAGCTGGACTTCTGAACTCTGAATTTGAACAATTATCTTGTTCAACTTTGGCGGCTCAACTTGCAAGTCCATCCTAATGCAACTTGGTGTGTAACACACCCAAACCCTCACTTTATGTGATAAAGTCCTAAAGCACAAGTAAGAGCTTGAGGGAACTAAGAGGGTATACCTACTATCACCATACTAGCTCCCTCTCTCACTTTAGGTTGACTCTTTTTTGGCACAAAGGGGGTTTCCCTAGGAAAATGTATGATAAACTTTTAGAATTAAGATGGATGGGTGGACCAAGACTAGTGCTAATCCATTCTTGGGCATATGGAGTCAAAGGATGAACTTGGAGGGTTGTTTTCTTATGAGGTAAGGAGATAATGGAGCTGGAATGGACAAGCTA